>NW_004624853.1:5455354-5472066 GCF_000247695.1 Heterocephalus glaber | reverse complement strand
AAATGGAGTACTACTCAGCCATAAAAAATGAGAGACATTTATAGCTAAATGGATGCACATTGAGGCGATACTCTTAAGTGAAATAAATAGGATACACATGTGTAAATACCGAATAGTTTCTCTAGTGTGAGAAACTGAAAGTGTAAATAAGGACTAAAACATACAATAGATAATGTGAAATAGGAAGAAAAGGGGCAAAGGGGAAGGGGATGTGGGAGGGGAAGAGGAAAGGAATGAAGGGAATGGAATTAATATGAGAAAATGAAAAAAAGGAAACAAAGTCTTTGTAAATAGGGAGGGATGGAGGGGTTGAAGGGAGGGCTAGGAACGGGGAAAATAAAAACCAATAGAGTATGTAAAGGTGCAAATTTCCAATGATGAATGGCATTATATTGTACACTGAAAATGTACCAATAAAAGGATATACCAAAAAAAAAAGTCAGTCATTTATTTCAAAATCTTATTGTTAATTGTGTGGCTCCAGTGGCCTTTCCCTACTCTAGGAAAGAGGACACACTGCAAAGGGAACATTCAGAATGAAGTACAAGCTAGTCAGTTATAAGAGAGGAGTATTTGCTTCCCCATTCTTCTAAAAATATCTGCTCTTCAGAGGCAGAGGCCATGGGGTGTCTGCACAGCAGGTCATCTATTTCCCTAAGGATGGATTCCAATCACACAGAATGGAAAGAAGCCTTTGCAAGACTAAAGCTAGGACTACAGACAATCACCTCAACTCTATTCCACCCTTCAGGCTTTCTGTCTTTGACCCCAAGCCCTGCTGTGTTCAGACCTCATCTATCTCCCTCCCCACCCACAACCACCCTCTTTATTCCCTACCTCAGGCTCGCCTTTGCATTGTGATTCACATCACTCTCTCAGATTCCTCCTCAAGAGGATGAACAAGGTCACAAAGAATGATCTTCCAGTCAAGAGGTCAGAGAAGCAGTTTCAGGGACAGAGGTGCACTGCACAGCTGCCTCATCCTCACTTTGCTGCCCAGTCTGAATAGATTATTTCCTTGCCAAGCTCTTACAGAGCTCAGCCTCACAGTCAGCAAAAAAAACAAAAAATGCTTTGAAACTAACAGAGGTGCAGACATAGTGATTAATTTTTTAATATGTATTTATTTATGTGTTGATTTGTTTATTTTATGATATCAAGGTTTGTACCCAGGGCCTCAAACTTTCTGGGCAGCGCTCTACCATGAGCTGTGTCCCTCCTCTTTGTTATTTTATTCTGAGACAGGGTCTTGTTGAGTTGCCCAGGCTAAGCTCCAAGTTGCAACCCTCCTTCCTCAGCCTTCTGAGTAGCTGTGATAGGGTGGTGCACCACCACAAGCAGCAATTTTGTAATAATTTACTTGGCTTTTATGTTACTCTAATTCCCCATTCTACTTAAAACCCTAATCAACCACATTGCTAATTTCCTACATGACCTAGGATAAGTTATATCATCTCCTTACTCCTATAATGTGAGAGCTTTGGGCTAAGTCATCTCTTATCCTTCTTTCAGCCACATTTTATTATTCTATGGAAATCTTTTCACCAAGCCTCAGCTACTGCACTTCAAAATAGAGAGCACAATAAATCCAAGATCTTTTGTTATTGCTTGCTAACTTTCTTTCCCTAAGGTCTTTCTCACAACATGAATTTGAAACTTTTCCATTTACCCATGTGCTTATTATGTGTACTAAGTCTTTAAACTCAGATACAAAATCAAAATGCTAGTACTAAAAACAAAAAGAATCACTATCATTCAATAGTTTCACAGAATATTTTAGCTATTAAAATTTAGCTATAGCATTACAAGTAAAATATTCACTGTACCATAAAGTAGGTTTGAGATAAAGTCTATGTCGAGGAAGAGGAGGAATGGAGTTTTAAGAAGAGATAGAACATGAGGAATAGGAGGCAGGTCCATAACTGTGTAGAAGGAATAAAGCAGGAAGGAGTGAAGGAAAGAATGAATGAGGCTGGTCACCTTTAAACATAAGAACCAAATTTTTAAAGATTTGATCAATTTACTGAAACTCAGTTAAAGCTCTGACATTTGTATTTTAAAAACATAACATGGGAAGTAAAGTTTTATCACTTTCCATAGCACCCTTCCTATGTACTAAATCCTTCAGCTAATAAAGATCAAATTATCTGTACTATATGGAACCTACTCCCTAGCTCTCTGTCCAGCCTCTCTGTAAAAAGCAGAAGTCACCAGCAGCTGATTTACCTGACAGCCATGCCCTTTCCCTCTCCCTGCACCACATTCACTGCATGCTGGTCCACAGCTATTCAAGAGTCTGATACTCAAATGACCAATACTGTGTGTAGATCATGCTTCATATTGCACTGGGCAATGGGCTACTTTTTTACTTTTCTTCAGTGGATAAAACATTGCTTTCCCATTGGACTGACCAACTTTAGATGTCCTCCTTCAGCACTCCTTGTTATGTGATAACAATAAGCATTCTTAGTTAAGAAAAAAATGACTCAGAAACAGTGACCACATTAGTAGATGACCACTCCCAACTGTGATCTATAAGAATTAGAAAACCTAAAGTGAGGTTATGGAGACTGTATCTAAATTAAAGATCTCATAAGGGCACTAGTCCACAGGTATGAACAAACAGAATGTGTTTAGATGCATCCAGATGAGTTACTTACAAAGGTGTAAGCTGAATGTATTTGAATGGCTTTCTGCTTCAATAAGTATCACCTGTGCTTTCCACACTGAAAAGGACAGCTGCCCTGGCTGAAGTAGACCTCCTAGCTGCTGAGGTGCCCCACATCCTTCCATCTCTACATAAATTGTTGCCAGCTCCTTGGCTGCTCAGTATTTCTGCAGAGCCTTGCTGCATATCTATATTATAAACCTTAAAGCTCAGTAAACTGTCTCAGTGCTTATGGTTTACTGTTAATATGTGGCTGAATCTGAACCCTGGAAGTATAACTGAAGATGTGAATCTCCATACATTTCTACAACAGGAAGGGGTGAATTAATGAAAACCTTAACTAATTTTCCTCACTCAACTTCCACACTGCCTTTCCTTGTGGCCTGGCCCTTAGCCCAACCCTATAAAATAAATAAAATGATACCATCTTTGTAAAGTAAGGAAAGTACAATTCTTTCTCTTCCAGTTTTAACATTCTGCTGTCTAAGAGCAAACAAAAAGAAAGGACTAATGGATGTAGTATTTTTTTTTAGCCAAGAATTTTACAACAAATGCACATAAACTGCTTGAGAAAATATATTAAAAAGTACACTTATCAAAATGGTTCATTGAAATAGAAAATATATGCTAAAATAAATGGCAAAATACATTTTCTTGGGCTGCTATCATTGTTTTCTCATGAGAAATAATTATAGTCACACATAAGCCAAAATAGGCTCCCAAGAAAATAATTCTTCATTCTCCCTATGCCAATTCATGGTATGTGTTGCTGGGTTGAAGAGAACTGTGGACTTACCTGTTTGATAAAATATAAACTGTCATGCAACTTTCCCCACTGCCATGATCTGGACACAAGTCCACAATTATCCATTGTTCAGTCACCAGTTTCTTCAGGTGTCCTCTCAGAAGGAATGTCAAACTTTCAAGAGTAGGACATGTCTTTTATTCCTAACATCTTTCAAAATACCTAAAATTCAATAAAAGGTTGATAGATTAGTAATCAAAATATTTAATTTGCTAATATAGTAATTCGAAGAATCTTGGTGTGAAAAAAATCATCATAAAATGAACAAGGAAAACAAGGTATCATATCACACCCAAGCCATGAATATAGTTGCAATTACTTCACAAATATACCTTTAAACTCAATTTCTTAAATAAAGTCCAAAAAGCCTAAAAGAAACTAGAGAAAAATATTGTATTCATTTCATTCCTGTGTTGCTGCTGATGGTGTCATATTTTGAACTATGTACTTCCATTCTCTGTCCACTGAACCTCTGTCTTCTTGCAACATCAAGAACTGATTTCTAGGTCCAAGCATGTTGGCACATACCTATAATCTCAGCACTCCTGGAGGCTGAGGCAGGAAGATGGCAAGCTTGAGAGCAGCCTAGTCAATTAGCAACTTAGCAAGACCCTGTCTCAAAAAAATAAAAACAAAAGAGGTTTGAGGGTATAGCTCAGTGCAAAGGCCTTGCATCTAATACCCAGTACTATAAAAAAGGAAGGAGGGAAGGAAGGAAGGGAGGGAGGGAGGGAGGGAGGGAGAGAGGGAGAGAGAGAAAGAAAGAAAGAAAGAAAGAAAGAAAGAAAGAAAGAAAGAAAGAAAGAAAGAAAGAAAGAAAGAGGAAAAAAAGCCCTGGTTTTTCCATCTTGGACTATTTATGTCCTACATCTCAAGTCTTTGGCTTGTTTCTGAACCTAATCAGTTCTGTTCGACCACTGTTTAAGTCTCAGCGCTATATTCCTACAGTCACTATTTATATCTCAGCATTTTGCCCCTAAAGCTAAAGCAGTAACCTATTTCACATTTTTCTATATACGTTGTAACCACTTAGGAGAACATGGAATATGAATTAGTTTATGTTTAATTTCTTAAATCATATATGATGAATTTATATCATAAAATAACTCATTATTATTATGCATAAGCCTGATCATCAAAACCAGAAGTGATGGTCTCAGCATATCAAGCTATCTCTTTTTAGAGATAAACATATGGCCCTTTTAAATTGTCCTTAACTTAATACGTAACATCGCAGAAAACATATATATATATCTGTATTCTTAACAAACATTTTCTGAAGAAATATATAACTATTTTCTAAATGTTATAAGTAGAGTAACAGAGAGAAACAAGACTACTTTTCCCATGTTCTCAAAAAAGAAAGAAAATGCAAGATTTACACACCAAACACTTCTGTTGTCATAGATCTTACCTCTTTCCAAAGAGGGAAGTTTCATACCATATATGGAAAGAAAAAGAACTAATCTCCCCTGAATACCTAAAGTGTATGAAGCACTGTTTTGTCAGACAGTAATTAAAATGATATGGAAAGTAGTATTGGTCTCATTTTCCAAGAACATACAGCTGGGAAGTGTTAAACCCAAATTTACTCAGCATTTCGATCAACTCTCTCCAACTCCACCCAGATGCATGCCATTTCCTCTGTAGTATGTTGGCATTGGTGTAATAAAACCAGACAGCACATAATAATAAATTTTAAAAAGACACCTAAATGAAAGTTCCTGAAGAATAAGGAGATAAATATTCCAAAAGATCTATGTTAAACAAACCAATTGCATTTTAACCCAAATCTTAGGCCTGCCTTACCTGTTAGCCAAGGCAAAGAGAGAAATTAATTCACAGAACTTACAGTCCTCCTATATCTAATAAAAGGAAGACTCACTTGATCAAGAAAGAGAAACAGCTCACACTTGCTACAAAGAATTTCTTTTTTTTTGGTACCGGGGATCGAACTCTGGTCCTTGCGCTTGTGCAGCAGGCGGCAAAGCCACTGAGCTAAATCCCCAGCTACAAAAAATTTCTTGTGGGGGTCACAAACTGAGAATCTTGGTGAAGAAAAAAATCTCAGACATTAAATCTCAGATTGCAAAATCTATTGCTTCCATCACATTCTTAGAAGCCCATTTCTATAGTGAGGTACAGGAGAACCAAAAAAAAAAAAAATTGCTGTTAGCATAAGAAAAGAAAAATAATAAGACAGTGTCGCCACATAATGTCTTAATTTCCGCAGATCATTAAGTTGAAGTCTTTCCTTTTCATTCTGAGTTCATTAACAGAAGAGCTTTCAGGCATCAAGAAAGAAAGGGCCTGCTATGTCTGCTGGACCAACTGCTGGTCATTCTTTAAGCCATTCGGCCTGCTGGGAAGTCAAAGAGTATTTATGGAGTGGCCACCACATGTCCAGTATTGTGCTAGGAACAGGTGAATTCAACAGATTGGGTCTGTCTGGATGAATTTTATGCTTTGGTGGAAGAAACAGATCACCTAATGACATAATATTAATATTCAAGCTGGGCATGGGGTCCACACCTATAATGCTAACCCTCAGGGAGGACTCTAACTCTAGTGTTAGTAGGAAAGCAAAGCACTGTGAGAAGCAGCAAAGGGGGAGATAAGCAAGCATAGAGGTGAGGCAAGGGAAAATTAAGAAATGCATCCCAGAAAAAGTCACCTATGAACTGAACTTGGACTTGCCTTTATGAAACACACAACTAACCATCTACATTTGCTTGATTCTGTATCACATGCACAGAGCCACAGAAGAGATCACGAAGTAAGCATGAAGCCCATAATACACATCTGTGAAGCTTAAGTTCCATTTGAAAGAAACACATACGACAAGTTAACATAGGAAAGCATTAGAAGAACATTCAATAAGCAGCCCATGGGAGTCATAGTGGAACAAAAGGCTTGATAAACCATCAAGGCTTGGTGTGACCTAGGGAGACTTTTCAGAGAAAGTAAGACATGAAGTAGGACTAACACATAGGTTTTCAAGTGTTTTTGATAAAGATAAGGTTTCATCAACCACCAGCAGTGTGAAGAGACAACCCACAATGTGGGAAAAAATGTTCACCAGCAGTCCCTCAGACAAAGGTCTACTATCTAGAATCTATAAAAAACTTTAAAAAAATCAGACCTCCCAAATTTAAAGACCCAATCCAAAAATGGGCATCTGAAATGAACAGACATTTCTCACACAAAGAAGTAGAAATGGCAAATAAACATATGAAAAACTGTTCAACATCACTGGTCATTCGAGAGATGCAAATGAAAACAACACTGAGATTCCACCTCACTCCAGAAAGAATGGCTGCTATCAAGAAATCAACCAATAACAAAGACTGGTGGGGCTGTGGGGAAAGAGGAACCCTGCTCCACTGCTGGTGGGAGTGCAGACTGGTGCAACCACTGTGGAAATCAGAATGGAGATACCTCAAAGAACTAGGACTGGAAGTCCCATTTGACCCAGCTATTCCCCTGCTGGGTATCTTCCCCAAAGAATTAAAAGAATACCACAGTGATATATGTGAACCCATGTTCATAGCAGCACAGTTTGTAATAGCTAAAACTTGGGAAAGCCCAAATGGCTATCAACTGGAGACTGGACAAAAAAAATGTGATTTTTTTCAAATGGAGTACTACTATGCCATAAAAAATGAGATATTAGAGACATTTATAGATAAGTGGATGCACATTGAGGTGATACTCTTAAATTAAATAAATAGGACACACATGTAAATACTGAATAGTTTCTCTGATGTGAGAAACTGAAAGTGTAAATAAGGACTAAGAAGTATAATAGATAATGTGAAATAGGAAGAAAAGTGGCAAAGGGGAAGGGGTTAGGGGAAAGGAAAGAAGAGAATGGAATTAATATGAGAAAATGGAAAAATAGGAAACAAAATCTTTGTAAACAGGGAGGGATGGAGGGGTTGAAGGGAGGGCAGGCGAAGGGGGAAAAAATAAGAACCAAGAGAGTATGTAAAGGTGCATATCTCCAATGATGAATGTCATTATATTGTGTACCTAAAATGTACCACTAAAAGGATATACAGTTTTAATAAAAAGATAAGGTTTCATCAAAGTTTGCTCTTATAATATCTGATCTTCAAGGAATGTTTCTTTCCTATTCCACTTTTTAAATGTGTTCTTCTTACTGATCACAGACCAATAAATTATATTCATTACCCACTAACATTTCACAACCTAAAGTTTGAGACTTCCATAACAGAAAGGATTTCTGTACATAGGAAAGGTCCTCCACAAAGGGAAAGGGACACAAAGGCAAGTAATTCTCACTTCCTGCAAAGGAAGTCCAAGCAGACATGACCTCTAACTCGTTCTCACTCCTCCTCAGATCTCTCCTCACTCCTACTTGCACAGCTATCTTGCTAATGAGGAAACCATACTTACCACCTGGCTATTCCACCTATTTGCAGTCTGATCTCCTTCAAGGCATCACCCCACTGCTCCCTTCTACTATACCACCACAGGCAATGACCTGATTCTTAGGTGCCATCCCTTAAGCTTCTTCATAAAAGTATAGGTGAAGGTTGCTATCACAGATAAAACAAGATCCAAATTCCAGATCAGACCTGAGGCACACAAGATTTTTAATGTATCATTTTTTCTCCTAAAACAAATGTAAAATGTCATAAACAGAGGGAATTCATCTAGACTGCATCTTCATAAGCATTAGCTGTAGGCCCATTCCTTTGTTTTCCAAGGTCAGTCCAAGTAAGAAAAAGCTCTCATTCTTTGGTCACACCAATCAAGAAGAACGTTGAACAAAGGACATTGAAAAATCTGACCTGTGGACTTAATCTGAGAGCCCTGAGAGCAATAGTGCTCATCATCACCTGATGATTTCTTCAGTGTGCTTGTTTTTTTAAGGAGGAGATGTTTAAAAATAAAAATGTGAGCTCAAAACAAGATAATAATCATTCTGAATAAATTGTTAACTCAAAACAAAATAATAATAAGTCTGAATTAGATGAGGAACAGGATGAGGAGTGCATATATTGCATTTTATTGCATTTATTGATGCAAATGATGATGAAAATGTATGTATTGATTAGGTGTGAAAGCTAAAGCCAAAATTGATGTGTGTGTGTGTGTGTGTGTGTGCGCGCGCGCGCGCGCGCCCGTGCATGTCTCGGGATATGTTCTTATTTTGCCTTCATCACTCGCCAGCCTCCTAAACATCTGGGGAAATTGTTATCTTTCTCCACTGTTGGGCATAACTGATATTAATCTGGATGTAATAGGGGAATTCCTCAACTGTTGATAAGCAGATTTGAAGCTAGATTAGCTTCAAATTGAACAGATTAGGGCTGTTTCTTCATTCTGGGTTTGGTGGGTTGCTTGAGGGTTGGAGAGGGATCCTCTGCATGTGCGTTAATTGGAAGAGTGCTGAAGGCATTTGATGCTGTAAAGCTAAAATAGAAAAGCAGTGAATGGTCATTTCTGTTTAAACTACATCCACTCCAAAGGACAAGAATGTCCCTAGAATTAGTATTCTCTTTAAAATGAGCCCCAAACTCTGAATAGGCCTCAGTTTTAGGACTGCAAGAATAAGCGCGTCTCTTTGCTACGGGGGTCTTTTGGGTCTTAGAAACTAAAAGACCTGTTCAGTATGTGGTTTGCATAAGATCTGATTGTTCTTTCTCTAACGCCAAAGATAACGGTTAAGTACCATGACCATTTTATAACTTCCATATAACAAACTGGGGCTAGGCCATTCAAGCTATTTAAATTATAGGAGGGAGAATGAAGCTTATTCATTTAGAAATTGCTGCATTTATTTGCGGCCCCATGTGCCTAGTGATTGATAGAGCAGGTTTGAAAAGGCAAATTGCTAGGTTACATCTTTTGGTCAAAAGACACGGAGATTGTTTTGCGCCAGTCTCCAGTCCCATCGGGTAACTTGTGGGGACGGCTGGGTTCCGCGACGGAGGCCTGGGAGGGAAACCAAAGGAAGCCCGGGGTGGAGTTGTCCTGGGGAAAGGGCGTTCGGGGCGCACGGGCTTGGGCCGCTCGCCTAGCTTCGGGCTGTGGCCGATCCGCAGGCGGAGGCACCGAAGGCGGCCCTAGGTCTCCTCGGCCAAAGTGGGTGACGATGGCATCTCGCGGGCATCTTCGTTCTGCTTTGGCGAGAACAGCAGGAAGGCAGAAGGGCGGGTGGGAGCGCGGAGCGGCGACACGCTCATCCCCGCGCCCCCGGGGCCCGCAGGCCGCAGCCAGGCGCAGGCGGAAGCCGTGGGGCTGGAGCTGCAGGACCCGAGAGTCGGGGAGGCCTGGGAGGAGCCCTGCGCCCGGGTCGGTCGCTGCGGATCAGGCCGGGAGCTGTGGTTCCCGAGGCTCCGGACCCCCGCTGCGCTGCTGCCGGAGACAGCGGTGTCGCTGCATCTCCAGAATGCAATTGTGACCGGTGTGGCCCGGGTCTGCAGCCTAAGGCCACGCGGAGGACTGAGGCGAGGCCGGGAGAGGAAGAGGGCGGGGCGGGGGAGCGGTGTCCTTTCCACCAACTGGGCTCTTTCCTGACCCAGCCGCTCATCTGTCACTGCTGTCTCATTCCTGTTATTTACATCTGTCTTTAGCATTCTAATTACTGGCTTTATTACTTTAGCCTGGAGGAATCCTGTAAAAAACAACGGAGATGAGGATCCTACCACACAATAAAACTGCCCAAAATCCCCACTGCACATTATACAGAGCACTTGAGAATATTTGTGCTGTTATATGACCTCAATATGTCCTTAAATTGATCTTATTATATCTTTCTTTCTCCCTTCTCTTTCTCTGCGTGTATATAATGAACTCTTTTCAGGTGTGGAAGTGCTAAGAGAGGCCGTTCAACAAATGATGAAAATGAGGTTATTCTTTGGGGGGAGGGAAAAGAGATGAGGTTAGAGAAGACTTTGAGGTACTGTATCTGGACCAAACCCGCACACATGCAGTTCCTAAACTCTTGGCTTCCTTTTTATGTCTGATAAAGTAGAGTGATCTTCACAGCCAAGCTTCTAAGCCTGAGAGAAAGTTGAAAATTTAGAGGAGAGAATAAAATGTCTAATGTCTTTCATTATCTTGCATTAATCTCTGTGATACAGAAGGTCTCAGGAGGGGGAATGAATTTAGAATAGGAATAGAAATAGGGTTCAAAAACCATCATGGCTTGAATGTTTTCTAAGGTAAGATTTAGAAGGAGTAGGTGCAAGCAAGATCATCAAGATACACTGCTACACCCAGGACTGGAGTCAGAAAGAGGCGGGTATAACCCACCAGAAAGTCAGGTTATTTATTCCTGCTAGTGGAATTATTGTTGCACTCAGTTGCAATTTTCTGGCTGTGCTAATGGTTTTCTTTATTGTGTTACACTAACATAATCTCTTCCAGAAAGAAAATGACAAAATATATGGATTTTTAGATAAATAACTGAGGTAATTTATTGGCCCTTATGCTCTTCTGATGGGGTGGTTGATAGATAATGTAATAATATGTACATAATTAAGCGGTTTACTGTACCTCAGTCAAAACAGATTCAAGGGCAGTGTCTCCATGAGTAGGACTCTGGTTTTCTCAATGGGTATTTACTTCCTCCACCCACTGGAAAATAGGTACAGGCCTCAGGAAGTAAACAACTAGGCACCAAATAGAGGGTGGAGGAGTGAAGATAAAAGAAAATATTATCCAATTCCCTCAAGGGTATTAGATTAGGGTCCACCTCCTATCTCCTCTCTTGTTCATAGTGTTCAGTAAATATGAATGGAGAAGAAATGAAGGACATATTTGAGACTCCTGGAGTTGTGAATGACTCACACCCAGGTAGGGAGTGTGCCTCCGGAAGCACCCTTGCAGTACACAGATCTGCTGTCAAGGAACCCTGGAGGCTTCTGGGAAACCACTGATTGTGAACTTAGTAACCAAATGCCCCCTTGTCCAGGCTTCTGGAGGTTGCCCATTCAAGGCATGGTGTACTTGCTCTTCCAAACTCATCTAAATTACATCAATAACAGAGCGCACTCTTTAATGAGCTCTCAACTTTAAAGACTTGAAGGATATTAACAAGCCGCTTGACAAATGGTGCTTAGAAGCACATTAAAGACGCTGCTAATGGAGCGCATAATGACGGCTAATTTTCGATCAGATATAAATTAGAGCCCCAACAGTTATTTGCCTTAAGGACTTTATGTAAATGATTCTGTTCTGTATAAACTGAAAAGCGAAGAGAGCCCTGCCATTTTGGCAATCCTTGTGGATATGATTAATAGAACTGCAACAGAATTGGGCAGAGACAACTGATGGCATTTCCATCTAAAAGTCAGTGTGTTTAGGTGGTAAATAGGCTATCTTCTACAGTGGATGTGTGCTTCTTCTTCCAGCAAAAGCATAAAAATGCCCATGGCCCCTCCAGTTGACTAAACAGTTCACAAAACTAGAGTATCCAGACTTATCTTCCCTTAGCACACACCTTTACAGCCACCAAGACCCAAGACAAGCCACTTTGGGGTCTTTCCTTGGGACCCAAATCTACGTCACGTGTTCCTCAACCACATGTTCCTACATTACCCTCCAAACACTGACAACTCCACTGGAATCCAAGACTTACTGATCATTTTAGAAGCTCCTCAGGGTGAAACCACTTGAAATCTTATTCCTAGCTTGGCTCACAATTTATATTCTTCACGAATGTTCTAGGAAGGAGAAGAGGGTGGGGCAAAGAGGAAGAGAAGGAGGATGGAGATGAAAATGTGCCAGTGAGATGGGAAAGAGGGTGAAAAAGGAAGTGAAAGGAGTTCAGATAAGAAAAGTCGGAAGGAACAACATTCAATTCAAAGTGGAAGGGATGGAGGAGGGAGGGTGACTGTGGGAAGGAAAGTAAGAAGAATTAAGATGTGTTCCATACACGTACCTACTCCCCACCTTGAATGTAATCATTATGGACTACAAACATGTACTGATAAAAAACTGTTAAACATGGAAGAGATATTGTGGCTTTTTAATTTTTAAACTTGTGTTCATTTATTTATTTTTTGCTGTTCTCTCTTACACTCTCACATTTGTCAGAGTGTGCAAAAGAGTTTGGGGTTTGATTCTTAACATGTAATTTTTTCCAATCTTTTCCAGTTCTGGTGGCTCATGGGAAGCTGGGAGATTATTTGACCAATATCCAGGTTCCACTTTATTGTCTACTTGCCATGCTGTAGGGAAAGTATTTTATGAAAAACAGATTTCTTGAAGCTGCATCCTAAACAAGATGAAAGAGTTTGAATGTGTGAGTTTGCAAAACCTGAAAAACAAGCCAATCCTGGCTGGAAGTGGCTTGTTTATTATGAATTACAAACAAAAATCCAGCCTTTCTGCTGTAAGAAAGCCAAACATTATTCCATCTCAGTCTTCTTTTTCTGTCTTTTACATGCAAGATAAATAGGAATTTGGATAGGATCACTTTTACAAGCAACTCATAAGCAGTACTACAGTTGATAGAGAAATCCTGCCTCCATAAATGAGCTGTTTCCTACCAGTGACATCAGCTTCTAAGATTTCCTCATCCATTTGAGAGATGAGTAGAGAGAAGAAAAGGGGGAGGGAGGAAATGGAAGGGTGAGGAATTGAGCATTAAAGAGACTTTGCCTAAGCTGATTAAATCATTTTATCTTGCAGTAACTGATACCTAATAGCCATGAGTTAAGTGGTGTGGAGTGAGGATGCGTCTTGCCATCATTACTAACTTACGAAGTAGCTTCAAATTGGGATACAATATATATGGTTGTGCTTAGTTTTTATTAAATATGTCTCCTCTCCCTTTCTACCTTTTTCCTTAATCGCGCAGTCCTAACATTAAAAGGGCATATGAGAAGTATCTGGTCATTTTTTCTATCCACCAGTTTAGGATTCTGTAGCAATGGGAACAAATAAAAACAGCAGGTTCATACTTTCTTTGTCTGGCAGCAAAATCCTGCTCATTTATGTTTCCATGATCTTACACTCTGTGGATCCCAGAATTGGACAGGAAAAAACTATTTTTGGAAAACTACAACTTAGAGTTATATTAATAAAGTAATGAATAACTAACCATAGGATTCTAGTCTCACCTGATTTTGAGAGGAAATGTGGCTGAGCTTTTCAGAATGTGAACCAGAGTTTCCAAATCAAGAGAACCTGATTGGCTTCTTCTTCCTCTTCCTCCTCCCATAGAGAATGTATAGATCATCATCTTTGAGAAACACTGGAATTGTCTTGACAGCAAATGGATGCACATCACCAAGAGGAATTACCAGTGATCCAGATGTTTCTGCTCCTCTCCTCAGAACAAAATGAGAACACCTGGTGAACTGAGACTGGTAGGGCTACTACACAGAAGCCCTGTTTATTAGAGCTCCCTTTCCCATCTGCACACCTACAGTAAAGATCTACGTTAGGGAGATGGCGGATGTGGTCATTCTTTGCATCCCCCCCTCCCACCCAGGGAAAGATACAGCTCCTCTTCCTATTAACCGTCCATCCCTCCCATACATACTCCCTCTTTTTCTTATTCACCTCTGAAACTCAGACCAAATCCTGAAGAAAAAAAAGATGTATTGCTGAAAAAGAAAGCAGCATAAGAAAAAAAATCAGTGAAATAATTTTGGAAATGGAATAATGGACCTCTCTGATAATACTTTAATTAAAAACTCTCCGGGCTGCAAAGTGAAGCAGTGATGAGAGAAAGGCAAGTAGCCAACCAATTCTTACCTAACCCATTACCACCATTCCTTGGAAGCTGGAGACTTAATGTAAGGGTGTGGACCCCAGGTCCCTTGGCCCTCAAACACTGCTCTTCTCCCTGATGGAATCAGAGATGCTAGCTCAACAGAAAGGGCCATACTCCCTTCGCCCAGACCTCAGATTCTGGAGGTAGAGGAGGAAAACAGTTGCCTTCATTCTGGCTTCAGGTGAAGAAAAACCTCCCTCCAGAACTGAAATGGAAAGTTATCCAGTTTGGGTATCATTCATTGGAATCTCAAAGTTGGCATCAAAATGGAACTTACAACTTACGAGGTTGGTTAGCCAAACCACCCTCTGTGGGGGCCACCAGGAAGTCTGGGACAGAAAGAGCTTGAAGCTCTGAACCAAGACTCCCAAGAGAGCACTTGATCACATTCTGGCCCCTCATCCCTGAGTGCAAGCCAGGCCCTCCTGCCCTCTCTGGAAGGCACAGAAGCACTGCCACCGAAAGACTCCCATTTGCTCTCTGAATAAAGCCAAGTGAACCAGGAGGATGCCTGTAGCACTCAAAAGGTGAAAGCCTGCTAGCTGCACTTGTTAAAAAATATGTAAATGGAGGTGAATCTCAAGCTCATTCCCTGGAGAAGCAAGGCTCTTGATTAGACTAAGAAGGTGAGGTTTTGACTGAGTTTGAAAAGTGCGTGTGTGATCCAGATAAACAGTTTAGAGGAAAACACCAGAATTAAAGTAGAAGTCCTTGGGATCTTGAGATCTACATTGTTGTGGGTGTGTGGCCTCAGGCCAAGCTCTCAAAGGACCCAGAGTACTCAGGCCCCTCTTCCTCACTATAAAATGCTGGTTTCAAGAGCACCTTTACAATCCAGGCCTTCCTTTGTTATGCCAGGGGCCAGTCTCCACCAAAGAAGCCACAAACTAAGTCCACCTGCGAGGCAACCAGAAGGAGCTCCCTGGTTTATATTTAGGAAAGCCAGAGGTGAGGATTGGAGTAGGAAAAAATGTCTGTTTTAGGCAAGAATCAGATCTTAGAGGGAAATTTTACCCTTACATTTTAGCCCTGGGTCGCTGTTGAAATTTGAGCACAAGGTGAGGATTTTTGCAAAAGGATTTCTCCACTTCCTTCACCTCCACATTAGGCCAAGAATTCCTCAAACCAAGAGTCAGTGAGTTTCCACCCAGTTTAACCAAAATGCAGATGGCCATTTAGGAGAGTTAAGGCTGCTTCTGGGAGATATGATTGTCAGGTGAGCCTACCAACCTCAGAATAATCCAGACCCTCCAAGAATACAAACACGGGCCTGAAAGAACCATGCAGAGGGTGTTGAGTTCGGCCTTCTAATCCCTTTCAAACACAGCAGTAACTTGTCATTGTTTTTAATCAAGCCTCGTTAGTTTAACAGGATGACTTTGACATCTTCCAACAATTTCACGAGCCAGTTCGATTTTTACAAAGAATATTAGATACATAGTTCTTGTTTTCTTTCCTCCCCATATTAACGCTGGGAGACCTGGAAGCTACAAGACCATCCTATCCCCATTACCAGTGGGGGAGGGGGAGGCAAAAAAGCAAAATCAAAAGATAAAACCACTCACCAGTATACTCAAATAAGGTTTCCTATAGGCTCCTAGGGTCCAGAAACTGCAAAAGTTAGGAGATAGCGGAAAGAGGAAGTACGTTGTTCACTTAAAAATAAGACGAAGGGCTGGGGATTTAGCTCAGTGGTTCTGCCGCCTGGCGCTCAAGCGGAAGGATCCGAGTTCGATCCCCGGTACAAAATAAGTAAATAAAAAATAAAAATAAGAATTTTTTAAAAACAGTGATACAGGCCCTACGGGAGATGAGGGGAGCACTGGCTGATGTGAGCTACAGCCAAGTCAGTGGTGGGGGAGGGCGCTCGCTCTCCGCTGGTGACAGCTGGAGTAATGGTTGCAGACCCAGCCAGGGGGTGAGCCTGGGACGCTGGGCGTGGGTGGGGGAGCAGTAATTACTGGCCAGGCTCACCGTCTCCCTACTTCAGAGCGTACCCGTGACTTCGGCGGTCCAGCTGCGCGCAGGGCTAGCTGCTGGGCCTCGGGGCATCCTGGAGCCCCTTAAACCCAGGTTTCTAAAAGGCTTCGGAGCTAAGACCTGCCTAGCCCCCAGGGATGCAGGTATGTAGAGCAAAACAAGGCTGAGTAGAGCCCACAGATCCTACCACCAGGCCAGCCTCGGGGACTGGGCAAAAGGAAAAGATGGGGCCGTGTACGTGTACGTGGGGTAGCAGCGCGGGAAAATGTGTTTCTCTGGCTCTGACACCCTGCCACGCAGGGGTAGGGGAAAGAGAGACCAGGTCTCCACCGATTCCTGCCACTTTCTCTCCCCGTCCGCAAAAGAGCCAACCCCGAGACGGCGCACAAGCTCCCTGGGGCCTCGCAACCCCGAAGTTAAGTGTCCACCGAGGGATCCGCCCTGGAGGGGGGACAGGCGGGGAGAAGGGTAGGGCTGTTCTGCGCCTCCTCCCGCCTCCC
>NW_004624853.1:5426621-5455254 GCF_000247695.1 Heterocephalus glaber | reverse complement strand
GCCCCCGCCTCCCGCCTCCGCCTCCCGCAGGCTGGAAGCCTCACGTACTCTGGGATTTTTTCAGAATAATTGATGGGTCCAGTTCTCCAGAGCTTTCCCGGTGAGAGCGCAGCCGACCGCGCTAGAATTTAAATAGACGTGATTAGTAGAATGCAAGGGGCCGAGGAGCCCCGGCCTCTCTTTCTGGCGGGTTCCTGGCTGCACGCCTGGCGGGGGACCTGCGCCCCCAGGCCCTGGGGGCCGCGGGCGGCTCTGCGCCCCACTCCCGGCCCTCGGACTCCACTCCTCACCCCGCCCCGCCCCGCCCATCTCTCACCAGCCCGCACCCCGAACCCCGGGGAGGAGAGAGGAATGCGGCTGGCGGGGAACCCACGGCCAGGGGGTGCGAGGTGGGGCAAGGACCCGGGTTCCCTGCCCCGTAGGAGTGAAGCCTTGGGCTCCGCGAGCGAGGAAACCCCTCGGGTGCGGGTTGCGCCCGCGCCCTGTTCTCCGGCACAGTTCCCTTCTCTACTACCCCCGTCCGGTCCTCGCGGGCCCACTTCCCCCCAGGCTGCCGGCCTGAGGATCCCGGACCTCGGGTCTAAGGGCGTTTCTTCACTTACCCCGCGCTCCGAGACGGTCCCCTTCGGGAAGAAGTGACCTAAGCTGGGAAAAGCCTTCGCCTTCTTACATCCTTATCTCATCGACTTGTTCCTGAAAAGGGGGCTGTGCATTCTTATAACATCTAAGCCAATTAATATTGCATTAACTCTATTTAAAACACACACACAAAAGCACCAGAATACTGCACCCTATCAAAGCCATCTATTATTCACGGGAATGTAATTGGAGACCTTAAGATCTGTGTTACCGGGCAATGGAAGAAAACAGAGTCGTGACAATATTTCAGAAAGGAATGGGATCCGAGGGTATCTAATATTTAATTTCAAGTCTGTGGTTTTCTAATTCGAGATTAAAAGCAGTCACGTCTTTGAAGCCAGACAGTTGGTATAAATGTACAGTTAAAATATTCTATTCCGCGGTCCCTAGACAGAGCTCTCTACTCGTCCCAGGCTTCATTAAATTTTTATTATCATCCCAGACTAGTGCAGGGAATGAGCGGAAAGACTGTCCATCTAATTGCAATTGATAAAAAAAAAAAGAAAGAAAGAAAGAAAGAGAGCTCTTAGATTTCCCCCTCATTTTGATACATTAACAGCAGTCTTGGTATGGCCAGCCTTTCCCAATCCTGTGATACACACAATCACATTATCACACACACATACATTTTCTACTTTCCAGTAGGACCCCGGCTTCGCCCTATTCTCTGCCCTTTGGAAGGCCTGGGGCTTTGGTGAGTGTAGACAGAGGGTAGGAGAGACTGGCTTCAGAAAGTCATGTATTCACTCAGTTCTTGAAGCATCTGGCAAAAGATCAACAAGAGACAACATTTGCAGTAAGCTAGATCTTCCTGTGGCAAGATGAAAGTATATTGTTACCCAAACAAAATAAACAGATTATTAGACCAGGCTGCACTTTTTCACAGCCTTTTCACCGTTCAGGATGAAATCAAAGAGCAAGATTTTCATTTTATTTCTCTCTTTCTGACTGCTCCCCTGCCCCATCTCAGTGAGAAAGAGAGAGGGCTCAAAACGTTTGTTCTTCTTCACCCTACTTCACTTGCTGCTAATCTGACTGTCACACACGCGACCTAGTAGATTCGTGTGCATGTGTTCAGGGACCCGATCTCAACAAGGGTGCTTTAAATTTTTTTTGAAACTGGTGTAAATAAAGCTTTTCATCTCCAGGCATTGAAAGTACTGAATAAAACCTACAGTTTGCTTTCTGAGCAGCTTCCTATTATCACTTCGCCACTTAATTTTATTTCTCTTCTCTCCAAGTTAAATAGAAAGACTGGCTCACAGGGGAGCTGCCATGTGCCTGCAGACTGGGGATGTCAAGCAGAGAGGCGCACTGTGCAAAGTTAATTTCAATTCCCGCGGAGGATTTCACATTCGGGCTGGCTCTGACCCACAGTAATTAGCTGAGATAACTAATGATTACTTACTTATTCCTTGTAATTATCTGGATTTAATAATTCGCTGTGTAATTTATTAATTCTCTCATAATAGACTTTCAGTACTGGGAATGGCTTCTTTAAAGGGGCAAGGAGGGAAAATTCAGCAGTATTTTTCTGATTGCCATAAATCTGTCTCCTGACTAGTGTGGACTTCAGGAACATCCAGAAAGCTTTGTCGTCTTTTTTTTTCCTCGCAGAATACCAATCCAACTCCCCCCCCCCCCCCGCTTCAAGTTCAACTGCAAATGTAAACTTCAGTTCTGAGTTCTAATGTGAATCATTTGCCTAGAAACAGACAAATTTCTAATTTTATTGTCATGGCTTACCCAGAAAATTTGGAGTTCAACTTTTTAACAATATGCTTTATAAAATCAAGTGAATTTTTCAATATCTTTTCCACTATCACCTCTGTAGCTTACTCAATCAAAATTAATTGATTTATTGGAAGTTTGAAATAAAGCATTTTATCCTCAAAATTCTAATTCTCTTGGCAAGTAGAGATGTCAGGACTTGATTATATATATATATATTCTTATTTAGTTTTGAAACACATTTTATAGAAAAAGGAAACATCAAAAAGTATGTACATATCAATTATTCCTTTGCTTTTTAATACTGCCCTTATTTTCCCCAAGCAAGATGTCAATGAAATTTAATGACAAAGAATTGACAACTGAGTTTATGTCAGGTATCCAAAAGAAATTCCATTCTTTCTGAATAATATTTTTGTCTAAAGAATACTTAGACACCAACCAAGGATTACCTGATCTTTTCTATTAGTGGCTTATTCCATTTCCATTTGGACTCAAATGATTTATCCAGTTGAGTATTTTGAAAGTCAGCAGCAAGTGTATATTCTTAAAAGACTGTGCATAGTTCCATTCTATTCTTACCTTTAATTTTTTTTCTTTAAGACCAACTCTCTTTTCTCCAAATCACTTTGGCTTTGTTTTTCAACTCTCATTTCTAAAAACTTCCAAAATATATTTCTTTTGAAAATTCTGCTTTATCCACAAATGACACATTTAAGCAGGCTCTGAGAAGAGAAACATTTCAGTCTTGTAGGCAAGAAGTTTTTGTTTTGTTTTGCTTTGTTTTTTGCCCTTGTAACAACAGAAAAGATGAATTTAAAATGTGGTACAGTTTTTTTATATCCAAGAACCTGAGACAAACACACACACACACACACACACACACACACACTTGGTAAATTAGGGTAAAATATAGGTTTTAAGCTCAGCTGTTGAGGCAAATAGAGTTGTTACTACATAACTTCTTCACAAAAATCATAGCCATGCAGGCATGCATTCAAGTTATCATGTGCATTGAAATTTACCAAAAAGAATGAACACCTATTTTATTTTTGTTCAGCATATTTCTCGACTTGTACTAGTTTTACAAGATTTCTGTCTTCCCTCAAAGATGCCATATTTGAAGAAATAAAACAATAGCACAACTTGTCTGTCTTCTCTCCAACTTACTCATCTTTCTCCTAATGTACATAACCTTCTATAAAATAAATACACATGCTCCTTCAATAAAAACCCACATATGGGAAAGGGTAGATATTATTTATTGAAGATCATTTTTATCTTAAATCAGCAAATCTCATGTGCTACACATTCAAGTTATTTCATTATTTTTCTCCACTGTAAAAAAAAGCAAGCAAGCAGAAAGTTCTTGGGCTGGTTAGAACTATTGGAGTAGGGCGCTCCTGTGGTAGCTGGCCATGGTGCTGAAACCAAGACCGGAAAACTGAATCTAAGAATGAGGAAGGAAATGGCCAGGGAAACAATTGGCCTCTAAAACGCAGAAATAAAATTCAATTATCAATATATGACTGTATCTTAACTCACAACTCCTTCTTTTAGAATCATGTGTTTCTATGTTTTCTTATGCATCTATGCAACGTATTTCACTATTTCTAAATGAACTCTTGGATATTGTTCTTCAGGTATCTGCATTATTTCAGTCATAGGGTAAAAAATCCCCCTGCCCATTCACCATCCAACTTTCACCACTACTTTTGTTACAATTGGAAGTTATAATCAGTTTCTAACAATATTTAACCCCAAGTTGAACCACTATAATGATTTTCATTGAGTTCTGGGCTATTTTCTAACCTCTCTCCAAAATAAGAAACAATTTCATATCAGAAGGGTCACGTTTCAAGTTTGCAGAATTACCTCTGGAAGATGACCTGGTTCCTTCCTCTTATTTGATGTAGAGATTAGTATAGTGTTTGCATACTATTACTATGACTAATTGAAAATATAAATATCTAAATCAGAGCCTGACTGGAAAGATCAACTTTCAAAATGTAATGTGTTATTCAGCTATAGTTATTAACATTATTAAAATAGGTTGGGGTGTCTTTAAAGTAGGATCAGAAAAATCAATGTCTGTATCAAATGCACACCATTTCCTTGTGCCAGTACCAAATCAGTGATACAAAGACTTTAACCAGCTCTGGTGTCAGACTGAATCACAGAAAGAAGAAAAATTTTCTGCTTCTCAATCCTCCCCCAACTTCTTCCTGAGCCACACTTTGCCTATTGCACATATTAGTTTTATTAAAGGTCATGGAGGGAAATAGACAAGACAAGATAGACTGTACTTTGTAAGCCAGCAACCAGGTGCTTCCTACAGTGACTTGGGTCATTATAGGAGTGTGAGTGAACTGAGAACTATGATGGGCAAGTCCCTGGTCCTCAACCTCAGGGCTCTCCAACCAGGGCTTGGGACTTGCCACACCCAGTCTTCAGATGCTTCTGAAAAGTAAGCTAAATTCCCTTTTCCTTTTACCCAAGAGATGGCAGGGAGTGGGTTAAATTGTTTCCATTCACTATCTGTTCATAAGGACTCTCTTTGCAGAATCAGTGCAGGCAGGTCTGCAGAAAGGACTCCAAGGGAGACATTTGGAGCCAAATATCACAATTTCATCTGAATATAAGAGCAAAGGACTCTGTGATATGAGGTCTGGATAGTAAGAGGCTATTATAATCCTGCTTTTTTAATGCACTTCCAGAGAAACACCCCCTACTAAGTCCAAACCATAGTTTGATAAAACCACACCCATAAATTATCAAAATGTCCTTCTGCCCTTAAAACTCCCCCTTCAAAGTAATTCCCACATAAATGATTAGAACAGCATCACATTTTAAAAGCCATTTAATATTAATAGCATATTTTAATGAAAAAACAGCATACTTTGCCAATAAAACATTAAAATCATCTCTTCAGTGAAAGACAATCAAACAACACCAAAAATAACTTAATACATTACCATAGTAAATAAACCATCTATTAACAAAACAAGGTCATATACAGAACTCAGGACTTTAGAGAGCCTCGAATGGAACAGCAATACAGCAAAATTTGTAAGAATATATCTATATGTGCGTCATTTTGAATGAAATATTTACAATAGATAAGGTACCAGTCATCATGTACCTATTTTTTGTTCCAAAAAATTCTACCAAACAATGTGAATTTACAAGCAGTGCACTGTCTTTCTTATAGTTCAATTTCATTCTTCTACAAACAAACCTCCAAAAGGAAAAACTGAAGGATTTCTATAACTGTTAAAATGTAGCCAATACAGCAATTGAAAACTGGAAGATTGGAATACCTTGGTGAAATCTCAGAATCTGGGAGGAAAAGCACCAAGTGGAAAATGCACCAAAAGGTAGAAAATGATGCATTAGTCATGTTTCCATTTGCTTCTGCTCTTGGAGATGTGTCTGTGTTTGTGTGCATGTGTGCGTGTGGGGGCGTGTAAGGGTGAATGTGAGATCGCGTGTGTAGTGAGGACGATGTGGGAATCCCCATTAAATATGTAACAAAGTAAACAATACTTTGGACAGTGAATCAGGTCTACACGATTAAGACATCCATTACTGAGGGTCAACTCACAAATCAGAACACTACCAGTAAAAAGCAAAACAGAACAAAAAAGCCAATCTTCATTCAAAGTGAGAATATACAAATGGGCCAAAAGGAACACAGTTTAAGAAGAAAGCTGTAAGTATTCAGTAAACTCATCAAAGAAAAAATTTTGAACATCACTGACTATACGTTTTTCCCCAGTTTTTATTTCTAAATTTAGACTAAAGAAGTTCAATTAATTAGAATGTGCACAAAATTAAGTTGCTAGAAAGATAAATTAATAATTTACAGAGGGTTGTTCGGCAATAATCTAATGATAGCTCTCAAGATCAGTGGACACAGCAGGCGCAATGCCTTTCTTTAGCATTAACACTTCAGAGAAGGAAGAAGGGGGTAAGAACCACAATAAAAATATATGTATATAATATACAGTGTAAATGCAGAAAATCTGCCATCTTTTTTAAAATTGAAAATACTTTAGAGATGTCTCTATCCCATTAAGCATCAACTCTAGTTTAAAGTTTCAGTCTTGAATCAATTTCTATTTCTGAAAAATAGCTGCAAAGTGTACTTTTAAACTTGAACAAGGGTGATGTCTGTAAGAATAAAAACAAATCTTACTTGCTCGATCTTGCGGACTTTTAGAGGCTGTCTTGCTTTCCTGCCAACAGCCAACTCCACACTTCCTGGGAAGAAGCCGAGATGGGGTTAAAAGGGGTAACTTTGCTACAACTTGACAGATCCCACCTCTTTTTTCTCTTTACTTTGAGAAACCTTTTCATGGTTTCACTGCCTCGGGCTCAGTTGCTCACTTGTTCACGCTCTTCAGTCCTCGCGGTCTCGGGGTTCACATTTACCGGAATTGTTTCTGGTCGCCAAAAGTGGAAAGAAAACAGGCAAAAGAGGTGGGGACGTGGAGGGGAAGGGGGCCAGGAGAGGGCTGTCCCTGGAGAGGCCAAGGGCCTCCTAAATGCCGGCGGAATATTTCATTCTTTTCTGTTTCTGCCTCTGGTTGCAGAACCAGACGCGCACCACGTTTTTCTTAAGATCCAGCTTCTCCGCGATGGCGGCGATCTTCTCCGAGGAGGGCCGTGGCTGGATGGCGAAGTAGGCTTCCAGCGAGCGCTTCTCGGGCGCGGCGATGGACGTGCGCTTGCGCTTCTTCTCCGCGCCATTGAAGAGCTCGGGCTTGGTGAGCTTCTCGCGGTGGGACTTTTCGGCCTCCTCGAGCCACGCCTGCAAGATGGGCTTGAGGGCGATCATGTTGTTGTGCGACAGCGTGAGGGACTCGAACCTACAGATGGTGCTCTGGCTCAGAGAGCCCACGCCGGGAATCTTGAGGTTGGCCAGCGCGGAACCCACGTCGGCCTGGGTCACCCCCAGCTTGATGCGTCGCTGCTTGAAGCGCTCGGCGAACGCTTCCAGGTCCCGCGGGTCGGCGTCCACGTCGCTCATGCATCCCATGTGTGAGGGCAGCCCGTGAGCATGGGCCATGCTGAGCGCTGCCTGGTGCATGGGGTTCATCGTGCCCATGTGCGGCGCGTGGGCGGGCGTGGACACCACCGAGCCGTCCGGGCCCGCCATGGCGCCCAGGGCCAGCCCGGGGCTCAGGTGCTCCAGCAGCTCGCCCTCCAGCGCCTGGTGCGGCTGGTGGTGGTGGTGATGGTGGTGATGGTGGTGGTGGTGCGTGCCGGCCAGCGCGGACGGATGCGAGATGGGTACGGACGAGGAGGAGGCGGCCGACGTGCACGGGATGGTGTTCATGGTGTGGTAAGTGGCGTCCGGCTTGAAGGGGCTGTGGTGGGGCGGGTGGTGGTGGTGGCTCTTGCTCTGGGAGACGATGTCCACGGCGGCCAGAGCCTCGGCGCGGGCCAGCAGACTCTCATCCAGCCCGCCGAATATATTGCTCTGCAATTGCAAGTAGAAGGCACACATTACGCTCAGCAGGGAATTGTGCACGCTCTCTCCGGAAGCCCCGGCCCAGCGCTCCACACCGTCACCGCGCCTACCACATTCCCAGAAGGTTATAATAATAACGACAATACTCCTGGAAACAGGAGGTGAAGAGGAGAGAGAGGGATGCCACGGAGAGAAGTCGAGAGTGCGGAAGGAGGAGGAAAGTGAGTCCACAGACAACACAACACAACACAACACGCGCGCAGGCAACATCCCAGGTCATAAAAATTAATATGAAAGGCAAGACCCGCTGAATACCTAACAGAGAGGGGGGGAAATTGGTTGGAGGGGTGGGGGGATTTGCTGTGCAGACATGAAAAAAACATCAAGCAGATAAAGGGGGCTGTCAAAATGTGCCTGTAAGCGGTGATTATGCAGAAATACGCACCGGTGGGGTTGGAAGACAAGCTCTCCGCATCGCCTCCGAGCCTCCGCCGCCTCCGCCGCTGCTGCCACTGCTACTGGAGCTGCTGCTCCGGCCTCCGCCGCCGCCGCCTCCAGCGTTGCTGGAGCTGCTGGGGGAGCTGGCCGAGGGCGCCGCGGGCGCCGAGGAGCCCGGCGAAGCGCTGTGCAGGGCCGAGTACTTGGGCTCCACGTGCAGGCTGCCGCCGTGCGGCATGCTGAACGCCTGCTTGCTGTTCAGCGACATCATCATCATCTTCCCGCCCGCCGGGGCGCTCGGGGGCAGCGAACTCTCCGGCCCCAGCTGCTGCGGGGAGCCTCGCGCTAAGTGCTCAGCCGCCGCGGGCGCGGGAAAGGGCAGCGCAAAGTTGTGCAAAGCCACCGCCGCCTCCAGGCTCCGCACGCTGAGCGGGTGACGCGCTCAGCTCCGCCGCCGCTTCTGCAGTCTGAGCGGGCGCCGTGCTCGGGGTGGCGCGGGCTGCAGACCTCGGCGCCCAAAACTGCCCCGGCTCCTCTCCTCGAGGCCGCGGAGTTATACGCCCCTCGCCCGCCCGCCCCCGCGCCCCTCCTTCCCGCCCCGCTCCTCCGCCCTCCCCTGCCGGGAAGCTCCCGCCCGGCTCTCGTTCACGCCCCTTCTCCCTCTCTGCTCCCCCACCGCCCGCCGGGCTCCGCTCCTTTCCGTTCTCTGGGCCCCCGCCTCCCGCTCCCCTGCCGCTCCCACTGCCCTCCTCGGCCCCGTAGGCGCTCCGATGTGGCCGCCCCTTCGCGGCGCTCCCGGCTCCTCCGTACCTTGGCACCCCTGCCCAGCCGCACCCACCTGGCCGGGTCCCTGCTTCGGTCACCAGGCAGTGCCTACCTAAGGGCCGGCCCCCAGCCCCTCCCACTTCTTCTGAGGGGCCTGCACCTCGCCGGAAGAGAAACTCCGAAATAAAGTTGCGCCCCAGCCAAGTCGAGGTCCAGTGGGCTTTGCCCCGGCCGCTCCGAGTTGCTCTTACTGGCCGCCTCCGCCCTCGCCTGCTGCCTGCCGCTAAGTTCCAGGCCTCCGCCCCCACTCGGCCACCCCCTCCCGAGAGCGCAAGTGACCCCAAGCCCGGGATCCTGGCCTCTGCTGAGATCACAGACCCCGCGGCCAACCCGGGTGCTCAGCGCGGCCCGGAGCTCCCGCCTCGGTGCGCGCGGGGGTCGGCGCTCGGCTTCGCGCCCCCTCGGCCCGGCGGCGCCTGGCGCAGAAAAGACGTGGGTCGGCGGGGCTGCGGGGCTTTCTCTCCCTCGATTTCTCGCAGCTCTCAGCGGATTGGACAGCGGCAGAGCAGGCTCGGGTCGCCAGTGCGCATGCGACTCCCCCCTCACCTCTAGTACCCCCCCCCCGGTCTCACACACACACACACACACACACACGCACACGCACGCACACACACTCCTCTCTCACGCCTCCTTCTCTTCCCTCTTCACGTATCCAGAAAGAGTGAGTACAGTCTTGGGAGGATCCACTGGCAAACCCTGCCTCTGCATTTATTATTCTTCATTAGCTACAATCAAAGGAAAAAGGGGCAACCGACAGAGGAAGAGGTGGGCCAGGAATTACAGAGCGCATGTGCTGCCGAATACCACGACACGCGCGAGCGCACCCTCGGGGGCTGGCGCGGGCCCCACTCATCTCCATTTCCGCCGCCGCTCCGCGCCCAGAGACTGTTTTCAGCCAACGCTTCTCTCACACTTTTGTCCCAGTGCAGAACACTTTTCTCTAGAAGTGGACACACACTCAGTTCCAGTTGCAAAGCGTGAAGACAAGCCCCCCCCACACACACACACACGCACACACTTGTACGAACACAGCGTCTTCTTTCATACCCCTATCTTCTCTCTACTTTCTGTGCTCTGGGGGGCTGCTGTCGCCTTCCTAGAGCGCGGAAGGTGCGGGGCTCAGGCGAGGGTGGGAGGGCCCCGCGATTGGCACGCGGGAGCCCGCGGGTGGCCGGCCCCGGCCGGGGTGACTGGGCGCAGGTGCAGGCGCTGGGAGCTTGGGGAAGGCGAGCAGGTGCGGGAGCGGGCGGCAGGCCTGCCTGAAAGGCGCTGGCGCGCGCTAGGACAAAAAGTGGAGACGAGCGTGGAAAGGAGGGACCCTCGGGTGGGGTGGTCAGCATCCGGAAGCCCCGCGGCGGCGGCTAACAGGGGCCCCGGGTCCACCCCTGACCTCAGCTAGGCGGGACAGCGGGCTCCAGCAGGGAGTGTCGGACTCAGGAGCAGCCTGAGTACCAGGAAGGCTCCGGCTAGGATAGCGCCGTGGGCTCTGTCCGTGGTCCTTAAATCTCTTCAGCTTTCCTTCGTCATTCCCCGGCTTGCCCTTCTCTTCCTCTCCGCGGAGGAAAATAATGGATAGTAGCCACAGGGCATTCCTACAAGCAGTGTTCCCGAGTCGGAGCTTGGAGAAGTCTGGGCACGGGACTGGAGAGGGGTGATGACATGAATGAACGTGGCTGGAGCCGAGCAGTTCGAGTGCGTACGAAGGTGCTTAATTTCTACCTCAACGAGAGCCGGGGTAATTTTCAGGAAACAACAACAACAACAAAATAACATTGTACAGCTCTCGACGTCTCAAGCTTCGCGAAATGAAATAAATCAAAGTTAAAAGCTTGAGTATCATTTAATTATAGTGCGAATAGCGCTTTGAAAGAAGTAGAACAACATCTCTAAACAAATTATGACTGGGCCAGGAAGGAATTATTAGATTGAAATTTCATTTAGGCTGGGGAGACACTCGCTTCACTGTGTAATCTGCTATGCCTCATCTGATTTGTATGCTTAATTCAGCTTGACGAATTTATTAGTTTTCATAATAGTGAAAAAATTCAGCAGCACTATGGGCTAATGCATTGTGTGTACTATAAATTGTATGTCATCGTGGAAAGGCTGAAGTCTATAGAAATCTTTTATTAATGTCGGTGTAAGGGGGGATTTTCGTGCAAGCCTTGGAGAGGTTCATACCAAACTCCACTGCTGCTGTGTCTCACTGGTCCATTAGCATATCGTCATACTAATTAGACCACTTCATCAGTGTTACAATTTCAAACTTCAAATTATGTTCTAATTAACAAGGGTTGTCCAATTTGCTTAATCTTCAAAAAGCTTTGGATGATCTAATTAGTATAAACTGTTGAGCATCTCAAAAGCCTAATAAAAAATCCATCAAACTGTTTTGGGTGTGTTTTCTATCAGTACTATGTGAGGGCCAAAGTGAGAGTAAAGGCAAAAAATAGCAGAAATAACTTCACCTACCTACTTTTCCCAGATTATTATAGTGAGTGA
Organism: Heterocephalus glaber; assembly: GCF_000247695.1. The sequence goes on along the minus strand of NW_004624853.1, from coordinate 5,443,643 downwards.
ATCTTTTGGATATCACAGCCTCTAAATAGTGTGTTCATGTTTTTAAACAAAGGCACAAGAATGTCAAGAAGAAAAACCACAGGAGGAAAAAAATTCTTCTCTTTCATTAGGTGCCTAATTAGATGTAAAGTAAAAGTAACCCTAAGGAGTTTCCCAAGCATTATTGTGGCAACAGTCTGCTGAACTTAAATTGCAAAATGAAATACTTGGGGTGTTTTGAACCTCTCCCTGTCCCCTCCTTCATGGAGCTTAATTACTTGCAATAGTTGTTTTAATGTATGTTGTCACCTGGGAGTATTGAGAAATGCATATTGTTAATATGAATTAATCTTGATTTTAATAGCAGCTGACAACTGGTCTCCAAAATGCTAAACACTTGTCACCACTTCATAGGGCAAATAAGGTAATATAATAAATTCGTGTAATAGAGAGGGCACAGTTGAAATGATTGGATAAACTTTAGTATGGAATGTACTGACTAAAACTATTTTAAGTAAGAAAGTTCTCGTAGAAATATTTTCTTGACAATTAAAATCCATATGTCATAAATTCACCTTAACATAACTTTCTTTTACCTCTCACGTATTTCTCAGTGATATCTAATTCCAGGCAAGAAAAAAGAAAAACCTTGTGTTCTCATTATCAAGTTGTGATAAATTAATATGTGGTTGTAGGGCAATTCAGGAGTTTATTTACCTGTGTTTCCTTGGGGGAAGAAACCCCCAAGAAAACACATACATTTTTAAAAGTCAAGTCAGAGTTTGAATTCTTTTTCCATTCAAAGTGAGAAATGAACCATGATTATGTTGCATTAGAGGGAAAATACAATTCTTCCTTCATCAGCACCACTTGCAGCCTTGCAATGTTTCCCTTCAGGAGTGTCCAGAATACCGACATCCTTGCAGTGATATCAATAAAACCCATTTCAGTTTTGCCCACAGGCATTGCTACAAAGTGCTCCAGTGAGTGTGAACGCTGCTCTTAGAGGAAGAAAGAGTCCAGCCCCCCCCACCCCCCCAGTTAGCAAAGGCTATCTAAATAACCAGAAAGTTGGCAATAAACCGAGGGGGAAGCAGATGGCCCTGCATCAGATATCTGCTTCCCATAATCCAGTGTACCCTTGCATGCCCAAGCCCCTCTCCACACCTACAGACCTCCCTAAAGGGAAAACGGGGAAGACTTTTTTCTTTTAAAGCAGAGTTAGGGAAAATAGATCAACTGTGTGATTACAGGAGTCTTTCCTCTCACCAAGTCCCTTTGTTTGACAATAGCTTCTGTTCCATCCACTGGCAGAGGCAGGCAGATGTGAACCACTTCCCCCAGGCGAACAGAAGTCCACCGAGGCTTCCTGGCAGTGGGGTCCCTGAAGTAGGCACTCCCCACCCAGAAACTGACCCATGCCCGAAGCCATCCCAAGGGGAGAAATCACTGTCTCCCCTTGTTTCTGGGTCCTAATTTACTATTAAAATTTTAAGCATTGCATTCATATTTTACTGTACCTAATGTGTTTTATTAAAATTTAATCTATTAAGGGCAGTGTGATTTCTTTGTATTTCAAACAGAATTGAATTAGACTACAAGAAAGATTTCTCCAAAGACAGATCTGGCCCTATTGTGCCCCATTTCACTCTGGAGCAGCCAAGAGGTGGTGGAGGAAAGAGGGAAAGGATAGTTTCACTCCATCCCATCGCTGGTGATGTGGGGATTTCAAGGAGGTCACCAATCTGCTTTGGGTTCTAAATAGATGATGAACTCCCAGGGTGCTTACCCTGGACTCTGTGGCAGAATGGGAGTTGGGGGAGGGACGTAGGGGTGAGGACTTAAACTCCTACCCTGGCTGTCCTGGGAAGAAAAAAGAAGAGGAAAAGAGAACTCTTCCCTGTAACTGGGAATTTTGGAGATTCTCAGGTATCCAGTCACAGAGTGAAGTATAGGGGAAACAGCATGCTCTTGGGTTTAAGAGTTGAGATCAGGAACTGGGTTTCAGGAGAGGTTGGTATATTTTCCTCGGACATCTTTCCTCTTCCCAGTATGTCCACCACTGTTCCTACTATTGTCCAACTTTTCCTCTCCACTGGCTCCCGTGAGCCCCTTGCTAGAAGGAGCTCCCTTTCCAAGCCACCTCCACCTTCCTCCTCTCTGTGTCTTCCTGGCTGACTCTCACTCCCATCTCCCAAAGCAAGAATTTAGCGAGCATCTCCAGAAGTCTCCATACCCAGCAGTTTCCAGGCTCTTCTAGAACAAAATTCCAGCTCCCAACATCCCTCCCGACACAGCCCGGCGGGGGGAAGAGGTGGGGTTGGCTCCTGGCGCTCCTGAGAGCTTGCTCTAGAGCTTGGGAGAGACTTGCACAGGGCCAGGGCCCTGTCGTTCGGAACAAGCCCGGAAAGGCTCTGTCTAGGTAATTCTGGACTGAGGGAAGCTGCCAGGAACAGGACAAGGATGGAGGGGCAGCTCCATAGAAAAGAAAGCTACGGTTGGTTCCCATTTTCTCCGAGGGAGGAGAGGAGGGGAGAGTTCAGTTTCAAGGAAAGCAGGAAGGAGGAGGAGAAGGAGGGAGCCGGCAGCCCCAGGCCAGCTGGATGCCTTGAGGCTCCCAGTCTTGGTCCGTTTGCTGAGGCCGAGCCTGACCTGGAGCTCACGCGGTGACAGCTGAATGAACCCACCAACTTCTACTAACCTCAGGCGGGAACACGACTGGGGCCAAGAAACTAAAATTTCCTCTGGAAAGGATTCAAGCCCTCAATCCCCAATTCTGAGCTCTCCAGAGAGAAAGGGTAGGAATTCCCACATTTATACATGGACACACACACCACACACACACACACACACACACGGAGGCACAGACACGCTCACACACGCATGCATACAGGTGCTGACACTCACTCACAGTCACTCGCATTCAGGCTTCTTCCCTCCTCTTCCCAATCCCCTTGAGGATGGAAGGCTGTCTGCCCACCAGCAGGCTCCCCTGTGTTTCTTTGCCCGGGAGAAAAAGTTATCTTTCGTTACAGTGAATTTCCTTGGTCCGTGTATTTACCTCTTCTCAAAGTTAAGTCCAGTCACGAAATCAAACTTAAAGTATTGGAACAATCAATGAAGACTTTTGCAATCCATGGCGCCTTGTGCTTCCTGGAACTAAAATAAATGCAAGAAATCGAAACTTAATTACTTGAAAGAAATCCAGAAATCCCTCTGCATAATTTATCCAGTCAGTTTTAGTAGCTTTTGTGTGTGGTGCAGTGTGTGTTAACTCTTGTTTTTGGTTACTATCCTGCTCCCCCATTGGTTCCTTGAGGTTTTCTGCCCTGTCTCAGCCCCCGAATTTTACCCTGCAGGAGGCTCCTGCTCCTGCCTCTCAAGTCACATTTCCTTTCAGACAAGCATCCCGGGGGCTGAGTGCTGTGTGTAGTTTGAAAATTTCAAAAGCTCATCCATTCTCTCTTGTCTTTTTTTGTTCACTGGGGCTATTATTTGAATTTCTGTGAGTTGCTCATACTAGATCTGAAACCAGGCCTCTTAGTAACTACAAGCCCGGACTATTTCTCTGAGGGAATAGTGCACCATCAAAAACTGCTATTCTGATGGTGATGGAAAAATTGGTTAAACAGTGCACTTTTTCCCCCTCTCCACAGGGACGCTCTTTCTGTTTTTTCTTTCATGTCATTGCCTTTTTAATGACTGAGTACTAAGTATATGTTCTGACTAAAGTACTCTACAAGGTACTTACTTGGACTGCAGATTTGAACACTAATTTCTTCCTGTGACATCTCTTCCTTTCAAATTCACTCATTTCTCTCTCCTTTAGTTTTCTAATTAACTGAAAATCTCACTATGCATAAAATACTAAAAGTCCTTTCATCTGAGAGCACCAATAAAATAGATGCTCCTGTGTTCAGCTCAAAGATTCTGGCTAAGATCAAATGAGTTTTGCACATTTCTTTACTCTCACATTGGGTACCCCTGGGAATTTAGCAATCTGATGATGACTGATGCTGTGGCCAGTGGATTTGTATCACTAAACAGTACCTGAATCTATTAGCATGGTGAGGCTTGCTCCATGGAGGAGTGCTTTTTCGTAGACACCTTGTAGGAATCTGAAGTAATGTTATGAAAGAATGAAAAATACATTGGGGAACAGTTTGGAAACTGAAGTACATTTTGATTTAACTTACATTAACAGAAATGTAATGTAAAAGTGAAAGGATCTAACAAAACCATTAATAATTAAAAAATAATTACAGATAGTCTATTCTTACTATTCATAACCACTCAACACTTTAGACAAAGAAAACAGAATACTCTTAATGGGAGTGAGATGTGAGCAGACTACTAATGAGAAGTTAACCACAGACTGGGCATTAGTCAGAGCAGATGACTTTTCCTTGGTTTTCTCAGAGTTTGCTCGGACCTTCATCATGTATCAATGTATACACACTGAATGTGAGCATTTATACAACAGAAATCTCTTGAGCAATAACCACACAGACCCTACTGAGTTCTGAGGATCAGGGACACCAGATGGTCTATCTATTAACCATCCCAACTGACAAATATTTATAGGTGCCTAAGAGATACAGGGCTCTGAAACAGATTTTGGTTAGACAATCCCATCCCACAAAGATTTCACAGAGTAGTCAAACTCCAAAGGCAGTAGTTTGTTCCCTATACTGTTTGTGATCCTGTACTCCTCTTCAAAAAGGTAGTGCCCTAGTATTTTCTTAAAGATGTGTGAATACATTTTTCTGTCACCTAAGTTGGATATATTTTATTTCCAGTATGTAATTTGCAACATACAAAGACTTTAGAGCAGTATTCTCCATGCAACAAATCTGCAATCATGCGTTAGACCTTTTAAAAAGTATCGGGAAAAAGATACAGTGACTCTATTTTGATTTTTCACTGCATATTCGCCTTTATTTTGTTTGAGAGACACATAGGACTGCCCCTAGAGTGCTCTGTTGATGTTCCAGGCACTGGGAGGAAATCAAAGCAGCCTGGCGGAAAGCAAACTTCACTGCCTCTTTTCAGAGATAAAGGGAAATCTTACAAAAGGAGAGATTTGCAGACATACAACTGGAATTCAATGAAGTCATGGCTGAGGCATCTGTTGGGAAGCCACCAGGAAGTGAAGACCTACAGCCCATGTCAAAACTTACACATCTGAAGCATCTGAAGCTTCCTTCCTTCCTCCCCCATCCCCAGATGAATTAGAAACAAAACAGCATGCCTTTTGTAGGAAACAGAAAAACCTATGGAGAAATGCTAATAGGTTGACTGCAAAGATTATAAATACTTCTTAGCTATATAAATATGAATTGAGTGCATAAAACATGTTAAATTCCTTGTAGGCATATTCTGTTTCCCCCCTCTCACCCCTCTCTCTCTCTCTCTCTCTCTCTCTCTCCCCAGCAGAAGGACACTGTAAATACAATAACAACAATTCAACTGTAAACATTTATCCTTTTTTAAAACTTTTGTATGTGGCCCTTGATTTACCTGTTAATCTCACACACACAAAAATGTGTCAACTAAACATAGAATTACAATATTTGTATGCAAATATATGTTAATGTTTCCCTCTTCCTTTCAGTCCTTGCATGTACAAATCCCTGAGATATAGTTAACAGATATGTGCTCTGATAGATGTTGTATCTTTGCACCTTGGCTAGTTTCTCCTGAAAGAAATGAGACATTAATTTGCCCTATCAGTACTATCATAATAAGTATACTGTATTTGAAAGTATTAAGAACTCTCTTCCTCAAAAAACACAAACACTATATATGTTGGGATGTCATATACTCTTTGCACCCCCTCTTTACTCATCTGAACAGTCCTACCCACATATTTTATGGATTTACTTCATTGTAGCCACCACTGACTGTAAACTTAGTCTAGACCACAAGGTCAGTCATTTCTATAGTGATCTTATGAGACACCTTGATGTTGTTTGTTCCCTTATCTTCCACATCACACTACGTATTGTCTTCACTTTTGTCCACAGACTGCAGATTTTACTAGAGAGGGTAAGGAGAATAGGCTACTTTCTCTTTAACATTTACCAGATATTTATGCTATCTATCTGTAATAAATACATGGTACTTCACACTCAACATCCTCTCCGATCTCCTTCTGGTGTGACTTCCTGTAGTGCAGAGTCTGTGAAGAATTATACCACCTAGACTTTTGTAGCTCAGATACTTCTGTGACCAAGAGATAGAACAAATGTGCACCATTTATTCTCAGTTATTGGGAATCTAAGAGGAGCGACACTTCTTCAGAGGCAACTGTTGTGTGCTGCTAAGATGGTATATTCCAGAAGCTTGTGGTTTCCCTGGTTCCTTCCTTTCTTTTATCCTTCCTGATTGTTGTAGAGCTTGAAGCTTTCCTGGCAAGCTAATTCTGCAGTGTGGTTCTGGTAGTCATTTCCAGAAGTTCAGCCTACACTCTGCTACTGCAGCTATTGGAAAGATTTGTAAGCATCTACCTTTATTGAGTCTCTCTGCTTTAAAAAACCTTGCCCGATTCCCAGCCTTAACACTATTTTCTCCACCGCTCAGTACTATTTCATTCACTTTTAATTGACTCTCCATCTCATTCCCTATAGAATCAATTGCAAACATTTTCCATTGTGCCATGATGACTTTGACCATATAACCTTACCTCCCGATTTACTAAGAAAATAGTTTGCTGCATCGTGTTCCCTTAAGTATTCTACTGCCACCTTACCATGTCTTCTGTGTTTTTGCCCAACATCTTCTCCTTTGATTCTCCCAGAAGTGCTAATCTTTAATTTTTCCATATCCTCAAGAGCTCTTACCCTCTTGCCAATCTCAGGACCCAGGCCTATCAACTTACTCCTTTAATGTATCTCAATGTCTCCTTTCCAATCTATCTCACAAGTAAATTTAGGATGCACAGGCTACAACAGCTAAATAAAACAAAAAGTTTCTTTTCATTAATTTCCTCCAATGTCTCTCTTGTTCATCATCACAATTTAGAAATGACAGTTGTATTTACTGCTTCCACTTATCACTTAATCATGTCTTCTGCCAAGATTATTTCAATCCTTAAATTATTAATGGTGCTCCCTTAGGGTGCCAGTGACCTCTCAGTTTAATATTCTTAAAACAAAGACAGTGGTCTTCAAATTTGGAATTTTGTGTTGGTTTTACCAGTTCATTTTGGGGAGGTTGTTTGGGCTTTGTTTTGGGAATCAAGGTCTGTAGTTCACTCTGAACTTGAACTCACTATGTAACACTGACTGGCCTCAGACTCATGGCAATCCTCCTGCCTAACCCTCCCACATACTGAAATTATAGTCATGTGTCACTACATGTGGCCTTTATACCAGTTCTCAACTGCAATTCTCATTTTGCCTCTCCCTAAGATACGGCTACTAATTGCATGTTCTTCCGTCGGGTTATTGAGTGGTTGAAATACATATTGAATGTCAAGGACTTAGCATTATTTCCTTGTATGTAATAAGCACATACTAAATGTTAGCTTTTTGTATAACAATATCAAAACAATCTGTAGACTGTGAGGGTCAGCAACTCTCTCGTTCTTGAAGTGGGTTGGCATAGATCTCAGCATATAATCTGTAAAAGTAGGACATGCCAGCCTCAGCAAAATCATCCTTTAAAACAGGCTTTATATTTTCCTGATCTTCATTTCCTACCCTCTCTCAACAATTAAACAGAGGCAGCTCCACAATGGCCTATCTACTGAGGCTCTTATATTTAAAATGTAGAGGTATGTATCACTTATTTGTTAATTTAAAGACACATTCAGAGAAACAAGGGGTTAATTGTTATTGGTTAAATGTTTTATTTTGTTCAAAATTCAAATGTTTATTACCCAGTTTCCTCCACCAGTTTAACATCATTTATAGCTTACTCTCTTAAAAATTCCAAAAGAAAACCATATTTGGTATGTAACCCTAAACATATTCAATATAGTTTCTTTTATCAAGTCAAGAGTGTTCTGCACATCCACCTTTGGGTGGAAACATCCACTGTTTCTTTTTTTCCTTTCCTTGCCTACTCTCTCCTTTCCTGAAAGCTAGTGGCTGCTTACAGATCTGTAAACTCTGTTTTTTCTTCTCCCTTGCTAATTCCATCAATTTCGTAGCTTCTGCTCTCTCCAAAATGCTTTCCCAAAGTATTACTCTGACCTCTTCTGAAAGTCAATGTCATATTCCTACAATATATTAGATCTTTCTGTCTCGCCACCAAGTACCCACAGACCCATATTATTTTTCAATATTTCAATTATGGAATTTACAATGCTAGGGATCTAACCCAGGGCTTCATGCATGCTAGGGAAGTGCTCTATCACTGAACTGCATCCCTGGCTATCAATTGTGGAATGTATTACTTTCCATTGTATAAAGTTTTCCCTTTTTTGAGCTTTTATTTGAGGCTGTGAAATCCCTGAAGACACACTCTATATGTGTGAGCTACACCCCATTGTGGTCTCAACGAGCTTGTCATCGATCCTATATATAGCAGACATGTACTGCAGACTAAGTGGATGATCATTATGATGGCAAATGATGTGAATATTGTACACTACAATTTGTTCTCTTGAGAATCTTTTTTGGCACTTGACCCAAATGAACAGGTAAGTGACAGACTGAGGGAAAACATTGGCATTGATCAAAAGCACAAAGAAAAAAAACAGGTAATACAAAATATCCTTAAAAATTAACATAAAAATAAACATATTAGAAAAGTGGACAAAAGATATAAGTAGTTTATAGACTGGCAAAGTTATGGGTTAACTAGAATTGAAAAGATGCTAGATCTAAGTACTGTATGTAGACAAATGTTAATGAAAACAATGAGGTACCATTTTATAGCTGTCATATTCATAAAATTGGAAAGTTAAGTAATATTAATGATTAATAAGGATGTGGGCTACAACCCATAACATAATATTAATAGATGTATAATTATTGGTATGGCCATTGCAAAAGCCAGAGTGGCAATCCTGAATAATATGGTCATGAGAATACCCTGTGGCTTACCACCGTGTTTTGCTGAACGTAATAGCTGACCAGAAAATAAGCATTGGTCATTATCATGGTGATGACCAGTGTCATGCAGAAGATTATGCCTCACTATTCTCTTTCTTGGTGGCTACTCTGTAATGGCAGGTAAGGCAAGGTGATTGGGGCTGGCCTTTTTAATCTCTAGTTCTCCAGGCTAATTATTTTCTGATTAGGTCTTAGTTTCAGGGAACAACAGCAATTCCACTACTGAGTTATACTGCAAAGAAATGAAAAGATGGACATGTTTGATGCTCTTGGCAGTGTTGTGAATAATGGCTGAAAGATACAGGCAGCAGACAGAAGAAGTGGCTCTTTGGACAACATAGAAAGGTCTTCAAATGCTGAGTCAAACTAATAAAGGCCTACAGTATAATGCCATTTATATACATATATACAAAAAGTACTTGTGTATCTTTCATGGATGTATCTTTATAATGCATAACTATACCACATAGTAGATCTTACGTATATGTCATATATATATCATATATGCAATGGACCCTTGACTTATGAACTCAATTTGTTCTCAAGGCCTGATTTTAACTCAAGTTGGTAAATTAAAGGCTGAAGCTCCTCTACACAGCCTTCTTTGTCCTGTATAATTTTTTTTTTTTTTTTTTTGGTACCAGGGATCGAACTCCAGTCCTTGCGCTTGTGCAGCAGGCAGCGAAACCACTGAGCTAAATCCCCGGTCCTGTCCTGTATAATTTTAGGTCACACTTTCTTCCAGGCAGATCGCAGTGTCAAAAGGACACTGGCCCAGGATTTCTCAATTAACCCCACACAGGAAAGGATGTTGTAATGTTCCTTCTAGAACTCATTAAGGGTTAAATCTGTATCTGAGACCATCTGGAAGCACAAGCAGGCAGCATTTGGGTCGTAACTCAAGACTTTTGTTGTAAGTTAAAACTAAAATTTCAGTCAGATCCCAAGTTGCTCATATATCAGGCTGGTTGTAACTCAAGGGTCCACTGTACATGGAAGGACATACTTCACTAGAGTAATGTCTCAGTCTATGCTGCTATTACAAAATGCCTGAGACTGGTTCATTTAAAGGACAGAATTTTATTTCTCACGGTTCTGGAGGCTGGGAACATAGGATCAAGGTGCTGTCTGATAAGACCCTATCTGTCTGCTTCCAAGATGGAACCTTGTTGCTGCATCCTCCAGTGGGGAGGAGTGCTACATCCTCATGTGGCAGAAGACCAGAAGCTAATCCACCGCCTCCAGCCCTTTCATAAGAACCTTGATCTCACCATGAGGGCAGAGCCTTAATCAAAGGACTCACCTCTTAATACTGTTACATTGGTTATTAAGTTTCACCACATTATTTCTGAAACCACCATTCAAACCATAGCAAGTAGGTACGACTGCCTAGTGGTAAGGAACCTGAGAAATCAATTAAGATAATCACAGGCCTCTAGAAGGTTCATTTCCCCTTAAGAATACTACTTCTACTCCTTAAAATATTAAGAAATTTTGTACAATAATAAAAGACAATGTTGTTTATAAGAGCGATCATTTGAAATGGCTTAAATATCCAACAATATAGGAATAGCTTTCTTACTTATAGTACAGCCATAGTATTAGATGGTATTGAGCCACTACAATCATGTTTTCAGAGATAATTCAATGACATGAGGAAATGCTTTAAGGTGACACAATGCAAATATGACACAAAACAATGATTCTTTTGTTCAAAATAAGTACATAGATGCAAACAGTAAAGAATATTTTTCATTTCGGATGTTGCATTTTAATTTTCCAAATTGTCAACAATGAGCTTTTATTCTTTTTAGAACCAGGATTATATACATGCCTAGATTTAGTCATAGATACAACTTTCCTAGGCTGTACTTTTCCTATAAAATTCTTTGCGTCTCTCACTTCAAGTACTGTAACTAAATGATCCATCAGCTGAATATCAGGTCACCTCATTCCTTACCACCAGCTTTGTGAATATTTATATATTGGAAATAATATTTAATTGATGGGAGAAGGTATTCTCCTATCCAAGTTTTTTCACTTTTAAAATTTTAATTTATTAGTACATATATGCAGTACATAATGTTAACATTCCTTGTGGGAAGTTGGTACATGCACATAACACATCCTAATTCCTTTTTTTATCTCCTTTCCCCTCCCTCCTCTTCCATCTAAGTTTTGTAGTTCATCTATGACATGTGGAAAAGCTCATAGGTTTGCATAGAGGAGCCAATCTTCACTATTACACACTTCACTGGGAGCTACACAAGTTGGCTCTCTAACTATGGGTTAAATCATTTCAGCTGCAATCCATATTGCCCATCTTTGTACAGTAATGAACCAAGACTAGTAATATTTACTTGCTGTAGTTTGAATGATGGTATCTATTTCAGAAATAATGTGGTGAAACTTAATCATCAAAGTAATAGTATTGAGTTGAGTTGTTTAAGTGATTAATATGCTTCCTGGATCAGTAAGAGGCAGAATAAGAAGGGGCATATTATCAGACTCACTAATTTCACCCTTTTCAACACATCTGTACTTTATTACAGAAAAGAGTACACATTTGAATCTAGGTATAGTGGCACACCTATAAGCCCAGCACTCTGGGAGCCTGAGGCAGGAGTATCACCAGTTCAAGCCTAGCCTGGGCAATTTAGCAAGACCCTCCCTCAAAATAAAAAAATTAAAAATGAGAGTTGGGGATACAGCTTAGAGGAAATGCTATGGGTTCACTTCCCAGTATGGAGCAGGAGAGAGGGAGAAGAAAAGGAGGAAGAGGAAGAGGAGGAGGAAGAAAAAGGAGGAGAAGAAAGAAAAGGAAGAGGCACATTTGGTTAGTGTAAAAAGTAAAGATATGTTAGTTTTAATTTTGTTTTTTTGTTTTTTCTTTTTTTTGGTACTGGGGATTGAACTCGGGTCAAGGCGAGTGGCAGAACCACTGAGCTAAATCCCTGGCCCAAAATAATTCTTTTTTTTTTGTACCAGGGATCGAACTTGGGACCTTGCACTTGCGAGGCAGGTGGAGGAACCACTGAGCTAAATCCCCAGCAAAAACATTTTTTCTTGAGACAAGGTCTTTCTACGTATTTCAGGCCAGCGTTGAACTCACTGTGTAGCTCAGGCTGGTCTATAACTTGTGGCGATTCTCCTGCCTCAGCCTCCCCAGTGCTGGGATTACAGGTGTGCAGCAGCGCAGCAGGCTAAGATGTTATTAAGAAAGTTAAAATGGCTTCTCTATTCTCAGATAATATTTCCTGGATGATATATACTTGGAGAAATGTTGCAAAATACTTTTTTTAATTTAAAAAATGATACCCAGTGAAAACTGGATTTATACTCCAACGACACAGAATTTCAATCTTGAACCACTCCATTAGCTGCAAACACATGGCAGAGTAAGATAAAATGTAAGAAAAGAAAACTTCAGCATGGCACAATAAAGGAGGATCAGTGGTTTCATCTCAAATATACCAGTGACAAGGAAACAACATAGATAGTACATTCATTTTTAAGAGAAATATTCAAGATTTTAGGCCCATGAGTGCCCAGGTAAGCGCTTTCTGGTTCATGAGTTTTAAATTTAAACACACACATAAGTATCATGTCACACCTCAAGACAAGGTTCAAGTGTAAACTGCTATGATTACGTGGACTTACACTTTTCGGCAACTTCTGAGCCAACATATGTATGGACAGTGAACCACACACATAAATTTGCATCATTAGTTGTAATCTAGGCCAGGAGCAACGTGATCCAAATTTTCTTTCGATTGAAACGTGACATGGAGGAACTTAAAAGACAAGAACATTCTTCTGCTGTCTTACTCTACTTAGCACCAAATGGCAACAGAGACTATAATAAAAAAATGCAGAGTTTCATTATTTTGGGAAAAGTGAACTCTTCAAAGTTAAACCAATATGTTGAGTCCAGTTAAGTCTACAGTTAGATGAATTTATAGTTAAAGCTTCATTTCATTCTGTGCAATTGGCACGCAAGTGAACTTAATTTCTTTGTTCATCTCAATTGTTTTCTTAAGAAGTGTTTATTGAGTGCCTACAATGTACGAGACCCTGTGCTAGACTAGCTAGATAAGTATGTCTGTGACATTGTAGAGACAGACTGCAGTATTTGGGATTGGGGGAAAACCTCCCAAGGAATCAATTATGGGTAATAAGAAGCAAGAAAGGAGAGTGGTCATTACATTCTTGGCTGGATACTTGCTAAACTTCAGAATTTTTCTAGCCTTAGTTCAAAGCCACTGTGAGGCAATTTTTAGAAGGGATTTCTGAAACTCAGTGGGACAGTGGCTGCTTCTAACCTGGTGATTTCAGAAGGTAAGAAAACTTGCTAGGCAAGCCCATAGGAGCAGTGTATGAAATGATATGGTTAACGATTCTGAATCTAATATCTTATAATTATGTAAAATATTCTGTTGATTAGTCCATTGCTCCTACTATAGCAACTCATCAAAAAATAAGAGAAATGAAATTATTGAAAACATTGGAGAACTGTGGAAGCAATGAACTTTAGAAGAACTAAAACTGTAGGCAACAGAGTCCTTCCTAGTTGAACTGGGACCAAAGGCTCTTTTTTCTCCCCCTAAGGGGACACTTTCTGCTTCAGAGCACCAAATGTAAATGACACTTGGTATAGGCAGAGAGGCTGTATTGGGAAAAAGAAATTTTGTGGTCACCTGTGCCAGAATGCATGGCAGACAAAACCATTCAGAAGCACCAATTCCGTGGTGGGTTTTCCACATGACTTATTTTATAAATCCTGGCAAGGTAGGAAACCAGGAAGACAGTGCAACTGGGCAAGAAAAGCAAAAAGAAATCGTCTTTATCTTATAAATATTTGGAGTAAAAGTCCTACCAGATATTTGGACTCATGTTGGTAGAAGGCCAAAAAGCTGTATTCAAACTGAACTCTGAGGACTGAGGAAAGAGAAACCTGCTAGGATCTCAATCAAAACCCTAGTGCAGGGCCACCTGCAAATATTTTATGCAGGGTTTGCTCTACGTAAACAGTTTGATTAAGAAATATATTATAAAATTCAGAGGATTATGTGAAGTAGAGCACTTTATTAATGAAGATTTAGATTGATGGGTGAAGAAGAGATACATAGCTACTTATCTATTGTGTGCACATAGATTTTCTTTTCTTCGTGCTATGTAGGCACTATCTCTTGCAGTTCACATGCAAGGGCCATTTCTTCATGATGTTTATTGTTAAAACTGTTTTTGGTTGATTTTGTATCTCCCACCATAAAAACAGAACATTTTGTTAACACGATATATATTTTATTGCCTCTGTAGTTTATTTAATATAGCATTTATTTAATGCTAGTTGAACCTGCTATCCATGAATATTGGTTTCCATAGAGTCTGTCAAAAGTTGCTATTGTTTTATTGATAATGACCTCCAAATGCAATCCATTGTATGCAGAAAATATGAATTCTATTTGTTTTCTGATATTAAATTTACTTCTTAGAATTGTACATAAAGAAAAAACAACATACTTTATGACTGTATCTTCTCTTGAACCTGTTAGGACATAGTGTCTTCCTGGATTGTGATCTTTTTTATGTTGATCATATCCTTGCCTCCTACACACCATGACTAGCAAGAAGGATAAGTGAGGTCTATGTGAGCAGAAAAAAAGAATGGTCCCATTCACTCAAGTATACGTATTCTTTTTTTTTTTTTTTTGGTACCGGGGGTAGAACTTGGGTCCTTGATTTTGTGAGGCAGGCAGTGGAGCCACTGAGCTAAATCCCCAGCCCAAGTATACATGATCTTCATCCAGTATGGGATAAAGGCAATCCAGGAAAGCATGACATTACCATATCTACCTGGGAACTGAAGCAAGAGGAGACAATGGTCAGAAGAGCCCATTGGTATTGGGGGGCCATATCCCACACACTGTTAGAGGGAAACAGCATGGCTATCCAAGATACCTGACAAGTGGTACAGAGCCCTACAGAGGGTGGGATATCTGTCATCGGTGCCACAGTTGGAAGGCAAATAGCAAAAGATATTGTACTCCTTCCCCACTGTCCTTGAGTTCTACAGACTAGAGGTAACATCGTGATCCTAAGACGGATGAGGAAAAGTCAACACACAAGCCCCAATACTTGGCTCAAGCTCCAAGGTTGACATGGACAACTGATAGTCCTTAACTCTAGACTTGTTCTGTGTCCATCATGATGAGAGTAACTCAAAATCAGAGTGCCAAAAGCATTGTGGTTACTAATCTTGTACTATTATGTGAAAGAAATATTATGCAGTAATGATCACATTACCAGACTGCCCTACTGAAACAAGAATATGGCCACAGTAACTGAGGATGACACCATAGGCTCAAATCCGGGAGCTTTTTTTGGACATCTGGCTGAACCTATTGTGTGGAGTAGATTTTAGAGCAAGCAGTGATCAGGATCCATGAAGATCCCAGTGTAGGCATGGGATGCACAGCCCAGACACCCCTCCAGGCATTAGAAGAGAAATGAGAAAATTAAAGTGGTTCTGGCAACTAGGACATATGAAAGATTAGGGCTGGACTCAGCAAACCTTGTCTGAATCCCACTGCTGATTCTGGACAAGGCATTGGAGGACAAGTCAGACAACCCAAGATACTGGAGGTATTAGAGGACAAGTATTGGAGGACCCAAGGTATTGAAGGAAAAGTCAGACAATTTCAAAGAGGGGTACACCAAAGTACTGAGCTCCTGAAGTGTGTGGCCCTGTGCAGTGCCCAAACTGCTGTGGTTTGAGACCATTACTGCCTGAAAGAACTATGCCAGAAGGTGGAGAGATTTTTTAAAAACAATATATGTATGGTATTTTCAGAAAAATTAATAGCCAGGCCAGGAAATAGGATGAAAAAGAGGGGAAGAATAACAGATGATAAAATGAACTCCTGAGGTGATCCAAATATTTAGATGATTAGAAATGGAGTTGTCAATAACTGATTAATATGCATAAGAAATTAGATAGCATTTGCAATCCATAAAAATACCAGATGAAAATTCTAGAAATGAATGACATAATAAGCAATATTAAGAGCTCAATAAATGTGTCTAATATCAAATTAGACACAGCAGTAAATAGGATTATTGGCCTAGAACATGGATCTTGACTAATGATGGAGAAAAAAAGATTAACACACACACACGTACACATGCACACACATGTACACACGCACAAAAATCAGCTTCAAAAGAGGCTTTGTATTTATTCTTCCAGCAGAATAAATTCAAAGAAAACAATACTTAGGTATATCATTGTAACTCTTCTGAAAGCAAAGAGAAAGAGACAGTCTCAACATAGCCAGAGGAAAGATATGAACTTCAAAGGAACAACAAAACCCGTAACAGACTCTTTAAGAAAAATATGAAATGAGAACTTTAAAGAGCTGAAAGATAACAACTACTAGTCTACAACAAAATAACAGAGAACATATGCTTTAAAATTAAGATAAAATAAAGACTTTTCATACCAAAGCTGAAAGAATATTTTTCCAATCAGACCATAGGCAAAGAAATTCTAAAGTGAGTTCTTCAAGAAAAAGGAAAATGACTCAAAAGACAGGCATTGAAATCCATGAAGAAATGAAGAGCATTATGGAGGATCAACATGGGTAAATATAAAGGAGCCAAACACCATCACTGGAGGAAAGATAGCCTCTTCAATAAATGGTGCTGGAAAAACTGGGTTTCAACTTGCTAAAGATTAAAACTAGACCTGTATCTCTCACCATGCACTAAACTAAAATTGAGATGGATTAAAGATCTCAATATTAAAATTAAAAGTCTGAATAGGATGGAACAGAGGTTAGGTAGAACTCTTGAAGACATTGGTGTAGGAAAAGACTTTATGAACAAAACCTCAGTTTCCCTTGAACTAGCACAAACAATCAACAAGTGGGATCTCTTCTTATTAAAAAGCTTCTGCACAGCAAGAGAAATCACCAACAGT
>NW_004624853.1:5401879-5425826 GCF_000247695.1 Heterocephalus glaber | reverse complement strand
TATGAGAAAATGAAAAAATGGAAACAAAGTCTTTGTAAATAGGGAGGGATGGAGGGGTTGAAGGGAGGGGAGGGGAAAGGGGAAAAATAAGAACCAAGAGAGACTGTGTAAAGGTGCAAATTTCCAACGATGAATGTCATTATATTGTATTCCTAAAATGTATCAATAAAATAATAAAATATATATATATATAAAAATCTATACAGACTTAGAATACATGACAACTATAATACAGAAGGACAGGAATGGCTCTAAGATCCTTATGTTATCTAAGAATAATTAAATATTATTGTATAGCAAGGTCCATAAAGTTTTTTGGTACCGGGGATCGAACTTGCTTCTTTCTTTGATGTTTATAACCTCTCGAATGTGTGAAAACCATTCTTAGCTTGCAGATTGTCCTAATCAGATAAACCAGATTCAGCTCCAGAGCCACAGTTCGCCAGTCTCTACTCTAGACCATGATGAGGATGATAATCATCATAGTAATATTTATTTAGGATCCATTATATACTGAACTTATGTGTATAAATTCATCTCAACCTCATAGCAGCAATGTGAAATAAGTCCTGCTTTAACATCCATCGTACTGAAGAAAAATCTGAGACCCAGAAGTTAAATAATTTGCTCAAGTCTTTTATTAAGTGGCAAATGCAGGTAGCTGCAGAGCTAGCCTTACTGAATTTATCAGTAATATTTCTGGGTAATGTGTGGTCCACATGAAATAATAGCAATATGTATGTTTAGAAGAATCTTGCATTTGAAGGCTGGAAAATAGATCCAGCTGGGAACCTGAAATATCCTAAATAGGGTCCAGCTTCCAGCAGGAATCATTGGCTCCATTCATACTGCGAAAGACAGGCTTGTTGATTTAAGCTGTGTCTCACTGTACCTTGGAGTTCATTTTCTTTTATCAAGTTTAAATTTCTTCAGTCTTCTTAAAATGCCATTGGGGCCGGGGATTTAGCTCAGTGGTTCCGCCGCCTGCCCCGCAAGTGCAAGGACTAGAGTTCGATCCCTGGTATCAAAAGAAAAGCCATTAAAAAACTATCGTCTCTGCTGATCTGAATTGGTTTTTAAGACAATCCAATCAACTTTCAGTACCTCTTTTGCAGTTGTGGAGATAGACATGGGTCAGCTGCAAGATGGAAAGCCCATACATTTCTCGTAGCAATTGTGGTCCATATCAACCTCAAAACAGTTGCGAGTTGTAAAAATGCAGACTACATTTCTACTAGTAACATTTTCATATTTATGTGAAAAATAATAAGTATAAAATCATCGTGTTTCTTGCTCAAATTATAAGGCTAATGGCCTACTAGATAGTGCATATAGCTTACACGATTGTCAAAGATCAATACACAAATGATCGTTTTCAAAAATGTTCAATGTTTTATACTTCTCAAAAACTACGGAAAAAGTGAATGCAATGGAGATGTATAGTTTACAAGTGAAAAACTAGTTTTGTGTTTTTTCCACCAGCAAAAAGCAAATGAAAGATAATTTTGAAATTACAAAATAATGATAGCATAATGCAGTGAATTTTTATTTGAGGTTCAAATGTTGGATAAACACTTTATGAACCATCATTTGGACAGTTTAATATATTATCTTAGACTTATCACTTAGCCAAGAAACAATGTGTCCTAGTAAAGATTTCACCATATAAATCCTGAAATAAGAACAATTATAGCATTAATTCTACCAATAACATTAAAATATGCCAGGCAATAACTTTATGCTATTTATAATTCCTCCCTCAATATTATTTTAGCTCTTCACCGGGCACTAGTAATGTATTTAAAATTGTATTTCAAACAGAAGTGATTCTGAAAAGAAGTACTGAAGCATCCTCATAACAATATAAAAATACTTTTCTTAATTCATCTTGTACAACAGTTAAACTTGTAAGTTGCTCCCTTAGATGTTGTAAACCCACTAAGTAAATGAAGTTTGATCATTGTGAACACAGAAAAAAGTTTGACTCCAGTTGATGCTAGATGTTTAAGTGCAACTTTGTAGTTTCCTTCCCTTTACAGGCAGAATGTTATAAATCCTAGATGTAGATTCATTTTAATTTTGTGTCTTTGCATTCTTCATTCCTCTGGCAACTTCAAAGACTTACCAAAGAACTGTCCCTATCATTTGGCCCAGTTTTTCTGGCCGCACAGAAAGCTAGGGCATCATTGAAGATTTTTTTTCTGAGGCCAAACGTGGGCTTTTAGCAGTTGACAGCTTTTAATTATTCTCCATTAATATAAGCCCTGCAAGAGGTTTCAGTGTTGGCACATTTTGTTCACCAAAGATTCCCCTATGAAGACATTTTCTGTAAAAAGGCATTCTATATATCTCTTGGGAAAGCCTCTGACACATTACATTGCAATTGACTTATTGACATATCAGGAAGATATCAAGCGTCACCTTTTGCGATGGTTAGTTACACGTCAATTTGACTAAGCTAAGAGATGAGCAGATAGCTGGTGCTACAGTTTGGATCTAGAGTATCCTTCAGAGGTCACAAGCTAAAGGTTTGGCCCCCAATGCACAGTATTATTAGGTATGGTTGAACCTTTAAGAGGTGAGGCCCGGTTGGAGGTCTTATGTGATGAGGGCTGTGTCCTCAAAGATAATAATAGGAATTCTAGCCTCTTCCTCTATGCCCTTAGCTTTACAACTGCCATAAAGTGAACAGCCTGCTCCTCCATGCACTTCCTGCCATGATGTTTTGCCCTGCCATGGAACCAAAGCAATGGAACCAATCAGTAATGGACTGAAACCCCTGAAACTGTGAATCAGAATGAAACTTTCTTCCTAAATTGGTTTATGTCAGATATTTGAGGCAGTGATGTGAAGCTGATTAATATAGCTGTGAAAGCATTATTTCTGGATGTATCTGTGAAAATGTTTCTAGGAGAGATTAGCATTTGAATGAGCAGTCTGAGTAAAGATTGCCCTCACCAGTGAAAATTAAAAAAAAAAACTTAACAAACGATCACTCTCACCAATATAGGCAAGCATCATCCATCCCAAATAGAACAAGAAGGTGGAAGAAACAGCAATTTTTTCATTTTCTCTCATTTAACTATGGCATCTGTCTACTCTTGTCCTCTAACATTGCAGCTCCTTGTTCTCAGGTCTTGGGGCTCCACCATGACCTAATACCGTTGGCTTCCTTGAGCATCAGGTCTTTGGATTTGGACTGAGTTATATCCTTGGTGTTCTTGGTTCTCTAGCTTGAAACAGCAAACCATGGGACTTCTTGGCACTTTACCGTGTTATATTGTATTTACACATACATAGATTTTGTTTCTCCGGAGAACCCTTACTAATATAGCTTTTCTGGGTAAATTTGCATTTTAACAAACTTTCTCAAAGTTCATCTTTAGTTGGAGATATTCATTATTATCAAGGAAGATAATGATGGAGACATAAGCCTAAAATTATATAATGCAAATACTTTTTACTCCACTTTCTGGTATTTAGGCACACTTGGTAAACAAATGCTGAACTATTTAAATTCACTTAGTAAAATAACTACAGACTTGATCTATTGCTAACTAAACTTTAACCACATAAACAGGCAGTATGTAAAACTGCAGAGAATTGTCTCATACTTCAACATGCATATGAGTATCTACTTGTATGTAAGATTGGTAGGCGATAACAGACTTGCGAGGGAAATACATATTTAATTCAAATTGGTTTCTTAGAATCTGAGTAGAAGCCACAACAGCTAACAATCTAAAATTCTTTAAAATTTTACTCATGTTGGCCTTATTTGTTGGATTAACTCTGTCTTTTCTTACTTTCTTTCATTCTTTCTTTTTTTGGTTTTGTGAGATAGGGTCTCACTATGAAGTTCAGGCTGACCTGAATTCACTATATAGCCAAGGCTGTTCTTGAGCTCTCAGAGATCTTTCTACCTCAGCCTCTGGAGTGCCGGGATTATTACATGTGTACCACCACACCCAATTCTCTTTGTCATTTTTTTTGGCGGGGGCCGGGGGTACTGAGGATCAAATTCAGGACCTTGTGCTTGGGAGGCAGGCAGCGGCACCATTGAGCTAAATCCCTGGCCCTCTTTGTCATTTTTATGGTTAAAGAAAAACATATCTTTCAAATGGTGAAAAATATGAAGGGTATAGCCGAAATTCTTTCTTAAGAAAAGGTTTTTTTTACTGGTGCAATTTGAAATGGCAGCAATTAGTTTCTTAGAGGGAAGTAATCACTTGCACGAAGAGACAACATATCATTTTAGATGTAGAATCAGAATTTGATTTGATCAGCAAATTCCTAATTTGAAGAAAGAAAAATTGCTTCAGGGCCTGGGTGGGCTAGAGTAGTGAACTATGCATGTAAGATGCTAAGCTTTGATTAGAAATACAAATAACTATTAGCTTATGCCACATGCTATCTCTCCTCTTTCTCTTTCATTCTTTACATCTGCAGGGTATTTTATGAAATTTAACAATGGGGACGAGGGCAAGCTAGACAACGGGTCCCTGTCTGCGCTTACCTCTCATTGACACAACATCTGAATACCTTGGTAAAATGCAGATTCCTGTAGTCAGAAGGGTAAGAAAAATCAGAGGCATCAGCTGTGGACAGAATACATAACGCTTTGAAGTTTCAAAGGCAATTTGTGTCTGGTTCCTTTTGCTAAAATGGCAACTAATTGTATATTCAAAAACTAAATATGGGCATATTAAGTTTTAGTAATAATGCTTTTATACCAAAATCACCCTTAGGACTATGCAGCCCCATTTTCCTAGATATATTATCTATGGAATTAATTTTAATCAAGTCGTTCTCATTCATCTCCAGTGGTATAAAGCAGTACTATTATCTCAGTTACTTAGTGACAGAAAAATAGGATTTATCTTGCTAAAAATTTTTCTCAGACTCAAAACACTGAAATTTGATGCAGTGACTCTTTGAACTTTAGAAATTTGAAGAACTTCTGCCTAAATATATTGATACACAGAATGAACCAGTAAATTTGGATAATTATTCAAAATAATCAGCACGTAAAGTCAGCCTAGTTCCTTTCATGACAGAATCATCCAAAAACCTCAGGTTGATAATTTATCATATGCATCAATGAAGGAATGAATTACCTAAATAGCAACCAAGGATTAGAGAACCATTTCATAGGGAAATGACTTTCTTTCTATTAGGGACTCAGATGTCAGACTTCCCCATTCATATCTGAAATAATTGTGTTTATTTGGGTCTTTACTGAGACAACACAGGCCAAAGTGATGTAACCTGATGGATAAGCAGTTTGGTTTCATGTAACTCAAATGAGAAACAACCAGTGTTGGTTTATAGCTCACCTCCACGATCAGTCACTGGGGTCTGGTTGTATGTGAACCAGTGCCAGTAGGAGTTGCTTTTTTGGCTCCTTGTCCAGTTCTGTCTCTGGGTCATCCCTTTTTCTTCATTTTACTTTAACTCTACTAATATTTGAGCTCGGAATGTGACTCGGTGGTAGTGTTTGCTTAGCATGGTTTCGCCCTTTACACTGCAAAGACACACATACATACATACATACATACGTACACATTCAGTAATTGCAGAGAACTTGCATTATTTTGTCTATAATTCGAAGTTATTCTCTTAGATTGCAGTCTTTCTGATTCATGGTAAAGTTCATGAATGTTTCTCTGGTTCTAACTTCATTGCTGAAGTGTTGTGTTTGAAAGCACAGAATGCAAGACATGTAGGAGGAAGAGTTTCCTAGATTATAATATTTCTATATGAGCTTTTTTAATCTCATTGTATACTTCCTCAGACTTTGAGAGAAATGTGATAGTTTGTCATGTATACAGAGCGAAAGAAAAAGAAACATTTGACTTAAAGCTGTGGAAGACTTTTCCTATTATTCAAAATTTTAGTTTCTTCCCATTTACTCTCAAAGTCTTTCTGCTGCAAAAATGCTTTCCATAGTGGAGAGATTTGGTGGTTATATGTGTAAAAATAATAATTAGTAACAAGGTCCATGTATTTCAACAACAATAATGATATAAATAATCTTGTTTAGACTCATTCCAGAGGTAGAATGCATAATTAAAGGTTCTACTTTAGATGTCTAATAAGGACATTTTTAAAGTATGATGCCCATATGTATTTTAAGTATAATCTCTTTTTGTTCCCAATTTATAAATTTAACTTTCAGTATGTACATATAGGAAAAAGCATAGTATACATAGGGCTCAGTACTATCCATGGTTTTATGTATCTACTGGAAGTCTTGCAATGCATAAGCAGGAGTTATTATATCTGTTACTTTAGAATTTAATTAGATAATCTAAAAGTAAAATAGAATATCCAAAATATATAGCTCATTAGTTGGCACTTATAATTGTCATGCCAGATGGGTTCATTCTGCTTTGCTTCCTGGGGTTGTGATCCTCAATGTCTGTTCCTAGGATATTGTGTAAAATTTTTTGGAGTGCTGGTTTGGTATTCATGAAGTTCTTAGGGTGCTCTTTGTCATGAAAGTATCTTATTTCTCCATCAATTTTGAAAGATAGTTTTGCAGGGTATATCAATCTGGGTTGGAGGCTGTTTTCTTTTCGGGCTTGGAATATGTCACTCCAAGCTCTTCTTGCCTTGAGGGTTTGTGTTGAGAAGTCTGCTGTGATTCTGATGGGCTTTCCTTTGTATGTGATTTGTTTCTTTTCTCTAACTGCTTGTAGAACTTGGTTCTTCTGTTGAGTTTCTGGAATCTTAACAGTTATATGCCTATGTGTAGATTTTTTTTTGATCAAGGCTATTTGGAGTCCTATATGCCTCACTTATCTGTATGCCAAGTTCTTTTCCCCTGCTTGGGAAGTTTTCTGCCGTTACTTCTGTGAAGAGTTTTTTATGTCATCTGCACTCTCTACTGTTTCTTCATTGACTCCAATCAGTCTTATGTTATTCTTCTTTGCATCGTCTAGAAGCTGCTGGATTGATTTCTCGTGTTCCCTCACAATTTTGAAGCAATTTTTCTTTTCCTGGTCATTAACTGCAATCTTATCTTCTATATCTGAAATTCTGTCCTCACATTGGCTCATTCTGCTGTGTAGAGTTTCAGTGGAGTTTTTCATGTCCTGGAAATCTATTTGCATCTGTTTTATGGATTCCATTTGTTTCTTTTGTTGGGATTCCATCATGTTCCTCAGCTCCTCTCTAGATTTATTAATCATGTCTTGCACTAGGAGCACAATCTCTCCTGTTATTTGAGAAATTATTTCTGATTTCATTTTTTCCAGATCCCCTTTTGTTGCCAGTTCAGTGGGTCCAAGTGGTTGAGTATCAGAGTCTTCCACCTCATTTCCCTTTGGGGTTGCTGTAAGAGATCTGGAAGTCTGGTTTTGAGACTTATTTACATGTTTTCTCATTTCGACTGGGGGGGGGGCGCTGTTGGCGCCTGCACGGATTACCTCCTCTGAGCTGGGAGAGGTGGGACAGGGGCTGGGAGCAGCGATAGGGATGGTGACCCAAAAGCCCTTTCCTGTGGGCTGGGAGCAGCGGGAGGGATGGTGGCCTGGAAGCCCCTTCCTCTGGGCCAGGAGCAGTGGGACAGAAGGTGGCCCAAAAGCCCTTTCCTCTGGGCTGGGAGCAGCAGGAGTGATGGTGGCTGGGAAGCCCCTTCCTCTGGACCAGGAGCAGTGGGACGGTGGCTTAGAAGCCCCTACCTCTGGGCTGGGAGGGGCGGGACCCAGTACCATGGTCTGGTGGTCTGGTGTCCTCTGCATCTTTGTAGTGTGAAACCAGGTGGCTGTACAGAGGAGCGGGGAGGGGGGGATGTCCAGTAGATTGCTGCCGGGGCATGGGCTGATTCGGCATGTTCCGCGCGACTTGTGACCTCAGTAGGGTGTCACAGCACTTATAATTGTTTAGGTTTTGATAACCTATGTTCCCTACAAATGAAGGCTCTTCACTCTTTCCTTATTTGTTCTTTTGAGACTATCTCATATTTAATAACTGTTTCAATAATGTAACATGTATTTAAAGATAATTATTACATTTTCTTTCAAAAGGAATAAATCATCACCTTTTCAAAATAATTTCTTTGCATATTTTCTTTAAAATTACAAAACCCACAAACTGTATTTAACATTCCAACTATCACAATTAGCTTTATTTTTGGAGACAGGGTCTTGCCATGAACTCACTATGTAGCCCAGGCCGGCCTCAAATTTGTGGCAATCCTCCTGGCTCAGTCTCTGAATGAGTGCTGGGATTACAGGTGTGCAACAACACCCTTGGCCACAGTTACCTTAAATGTGTACCTTTTCATTGAAGTACCATACAACATGTCAGCAGAATAGTAGGCTATGCAAAAAATGTTTTTAAAGCCCATCTATCACTATTTCTGGTAATGCCTGAATAAAAGAGGAAACCTATCAATCAGTAGGTACTGGATCACACATAATGCCAGACACACCTTCAGAAGGCATTGGGAAAGCCAATAAATCTCCTAAGACAATCTCAGATGATTAAGATGGAGAAGGTCTCCTGGCATTTCCATTGCATCTTGGTGCACTGATGGCAGATTAGAGGATCCTCTCTAAGCCCAGGAGTGTTCTGCTGCTGTACCCATCTGATGCTGGCACTGCAGCTGTCTCATCCACTCATTTCAACCTGAGCAGCCAGGGATGAAAGGGTCTTGCAAGGAAGAAGTCGAGACTCATTTTCGGGTTCAGATTTCCATACATATGTGTCTAATTAACTTTGTTAATTATGTTCTTTAAATCTTATTTGGGTTTATGAAATCATTAAAAGAACGGAATCATTAAAAGAGAGGTGCTGAAATCTCTCATTTTTACTGTACATGTGTCAATTTCTCCTATAATTTTATACATTTCTCTTTATATATATTTAGGTCTTTTTAATTTTAAAGTCATATTATTTAAGAATGATTATTGTTTTCATTTTGTGTGTGTGTGTCTAGCACATGCACTAGGAATTGAACTCAGGCTTCAACATGTCAAACAAATGCTATACCACATATCCCAAACACTGGGAAGCAATCTTTTATCATTAGACAATCTTACCCCTTATTCTCAATAAAGATTTTAAAAATAGTCTGTTTTATCTGATGTTAATATAGATCTTTGTTTTGTAATTTTTCTGGTTTTTTTAACAGTTGGCCTGAATTTTTTTTCTGTTTCTTTGATTTCTAATTTTGTTATTTATTTTGTTTCTACTCTTTTAAAGGTGATCTTTAGGAGAACACTGGTCAGGGACCCAGCAAGGGACTGAAGCCAGAATTTATGCCCCTGGGAAGAGCAAAGAGAGAGATCTCAATGTAGAAGAAGGAGATTGCAAGAGACACTTTTTCTCTGAGCCCTGACTCACTGCATGGAAGGGGCATCTCAAACCTGCACACTCATGTTGACTACTGGAAACCCCAGAGGCCCCCATGGAGGAATGCATCGGTGGAATGGAGCAGAGGACACAGTAGACTGCAGTGGCTGGCGTGTTATTTGGATTCATATATCCCCCAGGAGAGGGCGATTGACTGGTCACTATTTTGGAGAGGGCCAACTGAGCTCAGAACTCAGAAGAGCTTACAATTGGCTCAATCTAGTGGCTCTCAGTGTCAGGGTGAGGTGGAACTGAGTTCAAGTTGGCAGGAGGTCAAGGAGCCAAGTTCAGGCCAGCAAGGAGCCAAGTTCAAGTCAGAAGTAGGCATACAGAGTGTTGCAGGCTGACCAAATTGGGTTCCAACCTCACAACCAGAAACCAGCCTGAACTTCAGTGGAACTAAAGGTGCAAGTTTGCTGGGATTTTTCACTACTCAGCTATAAATTTATGGCTGGCTTACTGGGTTTAATCAACACAGACCTGGGCTCTGTTTGCCCATGGTGTCTACCAGTGACAGGAGACATCCCCTGAAGTGGACTTTTTTTTCTTCTTTTCTTCTTTTTTTGTTCTTTTTTTCTTTTTTCTTGATTATTTGTTCTTGTTTTTATATAAGTGTGAACATTGTTTCTAGTTTTTTATTGTTCTTCTGTTCTGTTCATTTTTATTTCTTTCTTCTCTCTTTCCTTCCTGTCTTCTTCAGTTTTCCAAAGTACTCATAATCTTTCTTTGTCTTCCACCCTTGCCTCTAACCTCTTCCTCTTCTTCTATTTCTCTGACCCAGCTATTCCCCTTCATGGTGTCTTCTCGAAAGAATTAAAAGCATAATACCACAACAATATATGCACACCCATGTTAATGGCAGCACAGTATGTAACAGCTAAATCTTGGAAACAGCCCAGATGACCAAAACAATGAATAGATGAAGAAGATGTGGGGTTTTTTTAATACAATGGAGTACTTCTCTGCCATAAAGAAGGATAAGCTTGAGACATTTTTAGCTAAATGGATGCACTTTTGAGAACCTACTCTTAGGTAAAATAAATCAGACACATGTGTTTGAACGTGACATTGTTTCTCTAGTGTGAGAAACTGAAAGTATAAATAAGGACCAAAATGTATAACAGATACTGGGAAATGGGAAGAAAATGTTCAAATGGGAAGAGGAACAAGATGTGTGGGGGGAGACAAGAAAAAGAAAGAGAATAGAAGGAAAAAATTTAACAAAGCATTTGTAAATAAGGAGGGGAAGAAGCGTTGAAGAGCGCAGAGGGGAAAGGGAACAAAAGAAGCAAGACATGTATAGGTACAAATTCCCCATGATGAATGTTATCATGTGCATCTAAAATGTACCAACAAAATAAAGCCATCCCCTCCCCCAAAATAAATAAAGTTGATCTTTGAAATTCTACCACAGGAACTTAATAACTTAAAAAGTTTAAAGTTAATCAATATATTAGCCCCTGTCTCAAAAATAGAAGTGCCTTAGAACAATTTTATTACAGTTCTTCCCTCTCAAAATTATATTGATTTATTTTTAACAGGATTACTTTGTTTCTGTATGGTGAATAGAGCATAGGAAGGGCAAAAGTGGATATGAAGAAACCAATCAGGAGGCACTGGCCCAGGTCCAGACAAGTGATGACGATGGCTTAGATTGATAGATTGGATGCAGTAAGACAATTAGGTACAGTTGCTTCTCAGCACAGGATGCAATCAAAGTGCTACCTCATGCAACATAGCTGGTTTCAATGTCTATTACAATAAATAATAGCTAATATTTGTTGAGGGCCTCTATGGGCCAGGCACTGCAATAACACTTAAAATGACTTTCTCCATTATTCTTTACAAAAAACCTATAGGATAATTTTTTTGCTTTGCTTTGCTTAGACAAAGACCCAGAGTTGCGGGTTAAATTTGTGGCCACCTTAATGCATGAGAAAGGTAAGATGCCAGGCCATGACACAGACTGCTGAGTTAAGGTGCAGTGAATGCTCCCATTGAGAACCAGCAATCTAAAATCATCCTTCTTTGTTTGCTTGTTTGTGTTAAATTTCGAATTAAGATTAACTACCGTTATCTTGAAATTACAAATTGAAATTACAAAAGTACATTACAGAATTGGAACAATTGTAAAAATAGAGACTTTCCTTTTCCTTTTTTCTTTCTTTGCTGTTTTAGACAGAGAAATAAATGTTCAATTGCTCTATGAACATATCCCACTATTGCATAATCATACATACTATTTATTTTGCATGTCTTGATTACTTCCATATTAATGGTCATTGAAAACTAGCCTTGGCATTAAATGCTGCATGTGAGAGCTACTTACTGTCTGTCCCACATTAAATGGTTTTTGTCTTTAAATATTATTTAAGAGTGATAAAAAATTTAATGAGTATTCATTATGGATAGGCCCCAATTTATAAACAAATAATATTCTCAAAAGTTGTTTGAAATCCCATTTTCACATCTGTATACTTATCAATAATTATATCAGCATGTATTCAGTGCCTACTATGTATTCAGTGCTTTACAGATATCATTTTTAGTATCCCAGGACACTGTGAAGTAAGTGAATAACTCCCATTCTACAGATGCACCAACTAAAGCCAAAAGAGGTTAAATAACTTGCTAAAAGTCACACAACTCTGAGGATGTCAGATTTGGGACTTTGACCCAGGACAATGCCAAATCTTGGCCTCACTTCCAGAAAACTCAAAAATTCTGTTCTATTCATCATGAATGCAGCATCATTAGCCTTAAGTAATCAGAGTTTACCAAATCCTGTTGATCTTCTCCAAACCCTGAGCACTAACAGAACTTGAAATTTTTCCTCAGTCCAGAACCCAATTTCCTCTAAGTTTGAGGGGCTCTTAAGCCAAGACTTTCTCTAAATCAGAGATGATGTAGAACAGTGTTTGAGGCTGGGTGAAGAATCAGTGCAGCATACCATGTGCAGGAGGAAGCCCCAGTGACAGGTAGAGGGGACAAAGCAGCCAGCAGCTGGCCCAGGAATTTAGAGACCTGGTGTGGGAGGTGGAGGCAGGGACCTGGCTCCAGGGAAAGGCTGACATAAGTAGGTCTTAAATAGGCAGAAAGTGACATAAATGAAATGTTGAAAGGAACCTTCTGTGCTGGGGGGCAGAAGTTTAACTTAGATTCTAGTTCTTGGATATGAAGTTTATCTATTTTATTGTTCCATGTCCTAAGTCTTCCTACAGTGAAATAAATGCATTTAAGTACAAGTGGAACGTAAAAGAATTTTGGTTAAAATACTTAGAACTGACCAATGTCTTAATAGAATTTTATTTATACAATTCTTGTAGCCTTAGGTTGTACAAATTACTATGATTTACATATCACACATGTTTATATGACAAAGGGAACTAGATTCTCATAAAGTCAGCAATACATTTTTCTAATAGATTGCATGGAAAATGTTTGAAGATGAGAGGATTACAAAGGTAGTCAGCATTGTAGCACATCAGTAGGGTACATCTCTTAGGTGTTTACTTTTTTTATATTATTTTTTCCTTTTATTTTCTTCAGTGATACTGAAAAAGGATGCGTTGTCCAGGAAGACACCTACAAATTTGGCAATATATATCTTAAGGTGTGATCAGAAAGTACAGTGAGTGTTTAAAAAATTTTTTTAAATTATCACAGTAAAAGACATATAACCAAGGGCTGGGGATTTAGCTCAGTGGCATCACACCTGCCTTCCAAGCACAAGGTTCTGAGTTCAATCCCTGGTACTGGAAAAAAAAGACATATTGCCATTAATCCTCCTCAAAAGATTCCTTCTCACTTCAAAACACTTTTCTCATTTTCTTGACACTTTCTGAAGCAGCTCTGGAAGTCTTCGGTAAATGTCTTCTCATGGCTGCCTCAGTGTCTTGAATTGGTTCAAAATGTTTACTTTTCATGGTCATTTTGACTCTAAGTAAGATTCAGAAGTTTCATGGTGCCAGATCCAGTGAATAAGGTAAATGAGGACACATCATAGTGTTTGTATTTGACAGAAACTGTCATAAACATTTTGAATTGATTCAAGACGCTAGAGAAGGTTTTTGTTTGTTTTGTTTTTCTGGTATCAGGAATCAAATTCAGGACCTTGCACTTGCCAGGCAGCTGCTACCCCACTGAGCTACATCCCTGCCCCTCTTAGATATTTACTTTAAACAAAATATTTCCTACTACTTTAAAAAATCATTATATCACCTTTCTGCTGAAACACAGGTCACCATTGCCTAAAGAAGAAAGGGCGAACTGCCCGTCTTGGCCCCCTTGGCTTATCAATGTTGGGGTTTTACTTACCTCTCTCATCTTCTTTCTCATTGCGGTATCTGCCCTGACCCATCACTGGGCCCTGATGCCAGTACTCTTGTCCGTTTCTCTGCTGGGCAATAGCCTTTCATTTGTTTTTCAGAAGAGTTGAGAGCCATTTCCTTCTGGTCGGAGTCTTCATGTCACTCCCGTACCCTCCATCATTTTCAATAGCATATTTCATTTGTTCTTTACAAGTCTGTTACTCTGTCCTAGATGGGGAAATTTCTTTTTCTTTTTTCTTTTTTTTGTACCGGGGATAAAACGTGGGACCTTGCGCTTGTGAGGCAGGCAGCAGAACCACTGAGCTAACTCTCCGGCCCAGAGATGGGGAAATTTCTTAAGGAAAAAAATCATATCTTGTATAGTTTTGTGCCCCCATTGCCCAACATATGCTATGTTTGCAACAAATGTTTATTATTACTATTACTGTAACTATTACAGTTGGTGCTGGGGATTGAACCAGCAACCTCTTCATGCTAAGCACATACTTTACCTTTAGAGCTACACATACATACTTTAGAGCTACACTCTATGCCAAACAAATGCCTATTATTGAATTGCATATCAGCAGCTTGTTAGGTAAAAGGGAATTGTGTTAGCATTAGGAATTAAAAGAATCAGTTGTTGATTCTCATTGCTATCTTAGAGGCAAGCTATATGTGCAAAGATTTAATAATAAAAACTGGAATAATTTGAAGACTCTTTCAACATGGTATGAATTAAAATATTTTATGGCAAGCCAATGGCTGTAACATACTTCATTCAATCATTCACCAAAAGAGACTTTTATAGCACCTGTCCCAGGAGCTAAAACATCATTTTGGTTTTGGTGGGTTTTTTCCTGTATAGTTACCTTTTTGTTTTATTGAAGGTGATTTTCAAAGAGTAGAAGTTTTTACTTTTAATGATGTCCAATTTATCACTTAAAAATAAAATGATAAGAGATTTAGGAACTGAAACTTAGCTCCAGTTTGTAATCTGTCTGTTACTCCCTTTGGATGTTTAAAACTTGCGAAATTGGGCTAAAGTCCAGGAAAATTTTACGTAAGTCTAAGAATATGGCTGCCACTTTTGCTTATATTAACAGCTATCATTTAGATGGTGTATACCATATACTACACATTATGCTAAATATAACACATAGTATTTCATTTAATTCTTATAAAAAGCCTGCTGAAGAGGAAACTGGGATTTAGAATAATAAAGTAACTAGACTAAGGCATCCATATACGGTCAATGGCAGGGACAGAAGTTCTTCTTGGCACCTCATCAAATCCTGCCTCATCAGCATGACCTGGTGCCTGGCAAGCAGCCTCCATCTCCATCTCCAGCTTCTCGTGAGCTTCCTTGGTGTTCTTTGCACTTGATGCTGCTCCTGCTCTCCGTCTCAGTGAGTGCCCTCCAGCACATGGCATGCTCGTATTCAAAGGCTGTGCGAATCTAGGTGCTGGCTCTCACTCTTTCTGAAATTGCTGGATGTCTACAGCCAGCTTCTCTGAAAGTCCCTCTGTAGCATCTACCTGGTCCATGGATTTCACAGTCACAGGCCGAGGAAATGTGGTTAGCAGGAAAGGCCTGTCGCTGCATTTGTTCGGCGCTTTCTGCACAGCTGGTTTCCCTGAGAGCCCAACAATGCCTTTTCCCTTTTCCTGAGAGACTTCCTCAATCATCCACAATGACTACAGCCCTCTCCACCTGGCCAAACACAGAAAAGGCTTCTCCCAGCAGTTCTTTGATACATACTGAGGAAGGCTTTGAACTGTAAGGGATGCACTACGGCAGGCGAAGCGGACATGCAGTTGTTCTCCACAGAGTGGCATACTGTCCAGCTCTACTTTGGCAATCTCAGCAAGGGTTCATGTTTCCAAGTGGCTAAAGCCAAAGCCTTTTTCCTAAAGAATGAAAACTTCTGCTTTCCAGTATTTCTCAAATAGTTTCTCCATTTATTCCTCAGTGATGTCGGGGGAAGATTGCCCTCAAAAAGATGTCTATGTTGGGTAAATGTCTTCGCTCCTGCTTTCCTAAAATTCTGCAGGTCAATAGTCAGACTCCCAGTTTGGCTCCTGGCCTGTTGCCCATTTGCAGGTATTGGTGGTGGTGGTGGCTGCTGCTGTTGCTGCTGCTGGTGATGCTGGTGATGCTTCATTGGAGTATGGTTCTGCTTCTCCAAGTTAACAGTTTTATTGCTCTGCATTTTCTGCAGTTTTACACCCCAACACTGACAGTTTTCTCCTCAGAGTGACAACCCATTACAATATTTACTTAATACTTGCAATAATTTTTTGTAGGTTCTCTTTTAGTTGTTTGCTGGTAGGTTTGCTGTTGGTTTCTTCAGTCTACTGGTTTCATGGACATCAGGAGGCAGGAGCAACAGCAGCAGCAGCTTTCTGCCATCTGGATTGTACCCACAGTGTTTTCTTTCGCTTTTAACTTTCATAGATTAATGACCAATATTTGATTCCCTTATTTCCTCTTGAGGCAGAGGAGGTAATTCTCTGAGAGGTCAGATTCATGGTGTTCTAAAGGTTATTTGCAGATTTCAGCTTATAACCCAATCTTCTGGCTCTTCTAGTGATTCTGTTGTTGAAAAGTTGAGAGAAAATCACCATCTTTCTGTTACATTCCAGGGTTTCTCAAAATGATCTAAGACATCATTTTGCATAAGAAACAAGGTTCCTCCCATGGCCTCAGAACCAGGAATAAGAAATCAACAAAAGCTAAATGATCACACAGATTATCATGCCAAAATTAGGTGATCTATATAAATGAAGTAGAGGGTGCCCTGAGAAGCTGGACAGGGGTACCACCTAGACCGGGGAACAGGCAGTCTTCTCTGAGAGGTGCTTAGAGGAACCCTAAAAACTGTGCAGAAATTAAGCAGGTAGAGCATGTTTGAAAATTCTCAACTCAACTGAGAAGGATCCAATGTGTTTGTGAACAGAGAGGAGGTCAGCATGGCCTCTCAGCCTTACTAATAAGCAAAGAAAAATGGGTTAGAATTTTTAAAAGTGATGAGGTGTTGAAAAAGGCAGAAAACATACAGTGTTGGTGGGAGAGTAATGGTCTTCCTCACTGAGGGCTGCTTAGCAATATGTCAAGATTTGAAATGTATATAACTTGGACTCTGAAATGTCATGATTAATAATTCAACCAGTCAGGAAGCAGTCAACTATGTAAAGACTTTGGTGTAATGTTATTTCTGTTTAGTAAATATTTGTAGACAGTTTAGATATTCATCAATATTGGAGCCAGTGGATTAAACTATGGAATTAGATAGATTTTGGAAATGAACATATAGAGGTATATGTATCAGTAAAAGCAAATTTTAACACTACATTTATAATATAATCCCAATTTCTGAAAAATGTCATGTGGATTTGCAGTAGGGAAGGCATCCAAATTTCAGGCTTATTTACTTTTTGGGGTTTTTTTTTGCAGTAGCAGAGATTGAACTCAGGACCTTGCACTTGCAAAGCAGGCACAGTGCTACTGAGCTAAATTCCCGGCCCTACTTCAGGCTTATTTAAAACAACTTTGAAGGAAATAATTCAGCAAGATCCAAGGAGACATATAGGGATATAATAAAAATAGTGAAATTGGCAACACTGATAATAAAAACAGGGTATATAATTAAAGTGGAATTAAATTCAAAACTGTAACAAAACAGATGTCAGAGAGTTTGCAGATTAAGCAGGACAGAGTCATTGTCTTGTTGAGGAGGAGGACAGAGATAGTCAGTGGCTTGAGATGACTGGAAACACTTAGAGCTGGGTATACATATTAAAATATTAAATGCAAGCTCTATCACATATAACTACATAAGTTAGTCCAGGAAACATGATATGGAGCAAACGACCAACCAAATGGTAGAATAACAGAATTGTATCGATCTAAAGCATGAACATTTATGAAAGCATATCATATTATATAGTTTAGAAATTAAACACATACAGTCAAAATTTAAAAACGTGAATGAAAATAACATACATTAAACTCAAATAGGGATGGAGGTGAAGTGCAGTGGTACAGTGCTTGCCTAGCATATGCAGGGCCCTAGTTCCATATCTAGCAGTGCAAAAAACCAAAAAATAAAAGTAAACTCAGACAATTTAATTTCTGGAAAGAAAGAAGAATGGGGCTCCAGAAAAGTGCAAAAGTCACTACAGAGTGCTTTATTTCCTAAAAGAAAAAAATACATATCTGAAGCAAATAGAGAAAAATGTTAACATTTACTAAATCCTGAGGTAGATACTTAGGCATTGCCAGTGTGAACGGTGGCCTCCATCTTGAGTAGTGAGGCCGCTCTGAGTTGAATTCCATGCTTCACTGCAGCAATGCATATCTCTCCATTGTAATTAGAGTGAAGTGAAATATAAACGCGATTTAGATACCTGGCAGATGAGATGCCATGATTGCAAAATGTGATTTAGAGCCTCTCAGGATGCTTACCTTGGGTATGGCCAGTGTGCTTCAAATCCAGTGCTTCTTCAAGTCCAGAAATGCAATTTTCCTCAGCTTACCCTGAGGAAATAATGAGACTTGGGGTTCTTGAATCACACTAACCAACTGGAGAAGAGCCAGTGTATGCACTGAAGAAATGTGCAACAAAAAAGGAGCCAGAAAGGAAGAGAGAGGAGAGGAGACTACTCTGCCTCTGTAGGGCTATCCACATAGAAAGCCAGACTAAAGATTCATCCATCTGACTAATATATATCTGATTAATCAGATATGGGGGTTATTTAGTGAATGTGGCACCAGGGAAATTCTTCACGGTTAGGGCTATTACCCTGTGATAGGCTGCTATGTCCATTTCAAATAAAATTAATTGAACAATTGTCTGCTGAGCATCCTGCAAAGCCCTACCAGAGGCATCCATTTCTGACCGCCTGCTCTCTCAGCTTCCCGCTGCTATACCCTCATGGTAGCATCACCTGATAGATCAAGGGCAGTATGTTAGTGTTACCCTTCCAGAGGACATTACATTCCAGCCATGCTGTGGAGACCCTACATCTACCTCCTTGTGTTCCCAAATCTTCTTAGCCGCACTTTATAGACAGTAGCTTATATTACAGTCCAGTTAGTAATATTATTCATTGTGTTGGTGCTTACCACATTTCCTCTTCTAAAATGGAATCATTTTGTTTTTCAGCTGTGATTATTTGGAGAGGGATGCTGGAGATTGAACCCAGGGCTTTGCAGTACTAGGCAAGCACTCTGCCACTGACCTACACATCTAGCCCCTAGCTTATTACTTTTTGCATGATAATATAATAATATTACTTTTTGTATAAAAATATGCATGGTATGATATTCAACAACACATAAGAATGTGTGGTAAAAATCTCAGCTTCTCTTCCACCTCTGTGTTGTTGTTATGTCTGCTGTTGAAATGAAATCTACAAGCACTGGGGAGAGTGCTAGGGAAACACATTCTAATATAGGTTCTTCTCATATTTGTTGCCCCAGGATCCTTACCCAGTTTCCTTGTCCTCAGTACATAATCTTTTCCTTACTTGCTTATGTCTACCATACACTGTCAGCTTCTTGAACTCTGCCTGACACTGTTTTATTCCCAGCACCTACCACATTGAATGTACCATAGTACATAGTGATAGAAGATATTTGTTGAATAAATAAATATTATTAGTAACTTCCACTTACTATTTACTATGAAATGGAATGAGATATGTTGCAATAAGGTCACTATTTATTATAGCAAACACTGTCAGGGCTTCACCCATTCCAGTACACACAAGATCAACTTCCAAATGCATTTTTTTGCCTGAGAGTTTTCTCTTACCAAACATCCAAATACAAGAGAATTAATAACCCCAAACACAAGAGAATTAATAACTCTACCACAATCACCACCAGTAACTCTCCACAGGTAAATGATAGCAGCCAGGGTAGCAGCTCCCTTTCCCTTGGGTGGCATAACTCTGAGGCATGTGTCCTACATTTGCTCCCAAGATTTCAAAACAAGATTAAGCCCCAGGTACCTATAATGGTGTTATGGTTTATACCTAGATGTACCCCAAGAGCCTCATGCACTCAAAGGTGGGGGCTTTTGGAGGGTTATTGGATTATGAGGGTTGATGTTGACCTGCTGTTAGGAGGTGCAGTCTGATTGGAAGAGGTGAGTTACTGGGAGTGTGGCCCGGAAGGGTCTATCTTCCTTCTATGCTCCTCCTTTGATTCTCAATTCTCTCTGTTTCTTGGATACCATGACATGAGCAGCTTCCTCCCTGCCCAGACCCTTCCACCTGCCATGCAAGTTCTGAAACTTATAAACTATGAGCCAAAATAAACCCTCTTCCTTTAAGTTGTGGGTGCTGAGCACTGTGTCCCAGCTACAAGAAAGTGACTAAAACAGATGGTAACATCAGAAGATGTACTAGCTGACACCAATTTCCTGAAGTTCATCTTCCTGTCTCTAATCAGTCTCACTTAGGTCCTGTGCCCTTTAGTGAACCAATCACTATTCTTAGCAGGGCATTCTGTTTTTATTTGCCTGGTTTAGGCTATATGTCTATCCTTGGAGTCAAGGGCAGAATAAATTCCACCAGAAGCACACAGTCTGAGAATGAAAAAGAAAATTAGAGGCCATGGTCTTGTGTGGGTGGTACCTCAGTAGTAAAGTACTTGCGTACACAAAGCCCTGGTTTAATCCACAGTATCACAAAATGAAAAAAAGAAAAGAAAATCACAGGTCACTTCCAGAAAGCACCATGATTAGGTGTGAAATAGCTAAAGATCAACTATATTCCTTTACAGACAGACGATTGCAACTTGTTAAAAAGGAAAAAAATGAGAGAGTAAAAAAATCACTTTCTTTCACTGACCCCTTTTTCCTAACAAGAGCTCAGAGTAGTATATAAAAGCTGTTGATGAGAAAATGTTGATTAGGAAATCAGAGAATTGTTTAAATGGGACTTTATGGCACTTTTCCTCTGTCTTTGGAAAGGAGGAACAGAGGAAATAGGAGTAACTTCAGGCCTAAATTTCTCTTTTGGGACTATAGGATAAGAGAACGATTAGAATAATCACAGAAAAAACCTCCAAACCTCTTGTGATCTGAGAAATAAAACTGCAAAAACTCCAAAATCAAGGAAGTGAAATATTTCAGAGTATAGAAGATCAGGGTAAGGAAAAAGAAAATTTCTGCAAAGTCAGTAGCAACATTTTGTACGAAATGTTTCATTTTCCTTGATCTGTATGTACAGAAATCCTGCCCTTCCTCTCCACTGCTGGCTGTGACATTTGCGTTCCTTTGGTAACTGACTGGAGTCTCTCTGAGGCCTGCTGAACTTCAGTCCTATCAGTGTGAAGGGAAGTAGGCAAGGCAACAGAAAGAACAGAAAGAGAAGACTTTGTGGGGATGGTAATTGTTGCAATGAAATTGCAGCTTCACATGTGTTCCGGATTCACCCGCAGCTGTTGCTTACCTACTCCAAGGGAGCTGGAGACATGGCAAATCACAGAATGTCTGAGAGAAGGCCCAAGAGAGCTGAATCTTTCTGTGCCACCTCCAGATCATAAATGCGAAGTTCAAAGAAGTTAATATTGACCCAAAGCATACCAGTATGTCCCAAAGTGAATACTTGAACTGATTTGGAATGTGTTCCCTTTTCACTGCATTTGTTATGGACACAGCAAATTTGTTAATAATTCTCAGATGCCATTAGTAAGTGGTTTCTTTCTAAAAAGTTTTTAAAATAACAGCTTTACTGAGATATAATTCACACATTATGAAATGTACATTTGTATATAGAGTAGAATTCACTATATAATTCAGTGGTGTTTTAGTATATTCACAGAGCTGTGCAACTGTCACACCAAACTAATTTGGGGACATTTTCATCTCTCTAAACAGACACCTTGTACCCATCAGCAGTCATTCCTCATTAGCCCCCGGAAAAATGTGTTGTACCTCTACAACAGAATATTATTTAACCTTAAGAGGAAGGAAATTCTGAAATATGCTACAACATGAATGGACCTTGAAAATAGCATGGTAATTGAAAGAATCCGGTCAAAAAAGACCACACGTGCATTGTTTTGTTTATGTGAAGTGCCTAAATTAGGATAATCTTCAGAGCCTGCCGTGGTTTTGATAAGGGTCACCCAAGGCACAGCTGTTAGAGGTTTAGTCCCCAGCCCACGGTACTATAGGAAGATGATGCCCTTAGGAAGTGGGGCCCAGCAGAAGTCTTCAGGTCACTGGGGGCAAGGCTTTCAAGAAGAGATCCATAGTGGGATGCCAGTGTCTTCCTCTCCTCCCTTTTTGCTTGCCCACAGCCATTTGGTGAGTGGCTTCCTCTGCTACACACTCCCATCATGATGATCTGCTTTGCCACAGGCCCAGAAGCAATGGACCAACTGACCATGGACTGAAACGTCCAAAACTGCAAGCCAAGATAGACTTTTTCTCATTTTTAGTATCTTAGATATTTTGTTACAGTGACAGTGAACTACTGTCTTTTTTAAAAATTGTAGTAAAATAGACATAACAAAATTTACTATCTTAACTATTTTAAGTGTCCAACTCAGTGTTATTAAGCACATTCACATTATTGTTCAACTGTTTTCTCTAACCATGCATGAAAGTTTTTCATCATCTCAAACTGAAATGTTACGCCTGTTAAACAGCAGCTCCCTACTTCCCTCCTCTGTCTCTGGTAACCATCATTCTACTTTCTGCCTCTTAATTTCACTACTCTAAATACTTCACATAAATGGAATCATATTTGTCCTAGCACAATGTCACTAAGGTTCATCCCTGTTGTAGCATGGGTCAAAATTTCATTGCTTTTAATGCTGACCAATATTGACCACGTTTTGCTTGTCCACCCATTTGTTGATGGACACTGGGTTGATTTCACCTTTTGGCTATTGTGAATAATATTTCTATGAATACCAGTATACAAATCTCTGAGACGCTGCTTTTATCTAAAGCATAATTGCTTGATCACTTGGTAAATCTATTTTTAACTTTTTAAGGAGCTACCATATCATTAGTTTTTTAAGCAGCTATAGGAGCTTAGAATAAATAAATGCCTCAATTCTATCTGTTCATTTGCATCTGGGCAGGCAAATCCTGACCAAGAATAGTTTATTTCCAGGTTCCTGAACAATGAGGTCAGAAACACAATTGCTCCACCTCAAGCACTGCTTTTCACAAACTATCAAGTTAATGAAATGTCTCATTTTTAAAAATTCAGTGACTAAAACTGATTTCAATCTCAATGTATGGTCTATTAATACAAGGAAATTTTTTAAGTATTACTTCGTTTTTAATAATCCTGTAAGTCAGACTTTCCCTTCTGCTTAAGCAGAGCCTGCCCACAAATCTTCAGAAGGAAAGCCTGTTTATGAATGGATAGTTTTTGCACATGACCCTAACAGTATTTTATACACTGAATTTTAGTCAGAGAGGATTCAATTTGCATCCCCTAATGGTTTAGTTGCAGTCATGCCTTAAGGCATCAGAGTAGACTGGGTTTTGTACCACTTTATTTTTCTGACTCATGGGGAAAAAGAAAGATTGAAGCAGTTTCTGATTTGGAAAAAGGGAAAGAAGTATTATCCCTTCTCCTTTACCCTCAAGTGCTTGCTTTTATTTTTCCTCCTAGATGTCACTCTTCCTGAAAAAAAGTATTCGGTGCCTTAAATTCCTCAATTTATCACTAACATTTTCTTTGCAGAAGCAATAGAAGGAAAACCACCGGATGATTTTATTGACATCAGTACTTTATGGGGAGGTCACTCAGCAACACAAATCATCTTCATGCACCAAGGGCACATGCTTCCAGGCCAGCCTGAAGGTGAACTCTGTTTTAATAAGCCATGTGGACCTTCTTTTTTTTTTTTCCATTAAGTTTATTGGTACATTTTAGGTATAAAACACAGTTACATTCATCATTGGGATCTTGTACCATTACATGAGTATCTTGGTTCTCATTTTTTTTCCCCTTCCCCTGCCCTCCCTTCACCCCCTCCACCCTTCTCTATTTGCAAAGACTTTGTTTCCATTTTTTTGCTTTTCTCATATTTTTTCTTTTCCCTTCTTTCCTTTCCCCTACTCCTCTCACTTCCCCTGCTCCTTTAGACATTTTCTTCCTATTACACAATATCAACTATACATTTTTAAAATTACAATATCAAGATCTAGAAGACATTACCACAGATTTTACAGAATTTAAAAGCATGTTACAAAAATCTTTTTTGAAATAAATTTGACAACTTCTAAGAAGTACCT
>NW_004624853.1:5368947-5399172 GCF_000247695.1 Heterocephalus glaber | reverse complement strand
GGTTGAATATCGGAGTGTTCCATCTTGTTTCCCTTTGGGGTTGCCTTAGGTGATCTGGAAGTCTGGTTTTGAGAATTGTTTGCATGTCTTCTCATTTTTGACTGGGGGTGGTTGTTGCTGGCACTTGCACAGCTCACCTCCTGTGCTCTGGGGGAGGGGGTGGTATGGCAGCCTGGAAGCCTTCTCTTGGGCACCGGGAGTGGCTCACCTCCTGTGCACTCCATGTGGACCTTCTTGCAGGAAAATGATCACCCTTTTAGTGAAATGTTACAAAGACACTATGAGAGTTAGATGTGATGGTCAATTTGACTGGCTTGAGAGCCACTTGGGGGATTCTGGATTTATCTGAGAAAGTCATGGAGATGAGAGATGAGATCTTTGGGACTATATCTGGTCCCTGGCCCCTTTCTTTATGGCACTTTTTCCCAGTACTCTGTTTCACAGCTAACATGAAGTGATCATTTTTGCTCCTCCATGCCCTTCCACCATGATGCTTCTACCTTAGAGCCAGCTTACCATGGACTGACTCTCTCAAAACCATGAGCTAAATTGAACCTCTCCTCCTTTAAATTGCAAGTGTCAGGTATTTTGCCTCAGCAGCAGGAAATCTCACTAATACAGACACCTCCGAATTATTTCCTTCTCAAATTCAGAGCTAAAAGCTGGGTGTGGTGGCACACACCTGTAATCCCAGCACTGGGGAGGCTGAAGCAGGAGGATTGTTGAAAGTTCAAGGCCAGCCTGAGCTATATAGTGAGTTCAAGGCCAGCCTCAACTATATTGTGAGTGCCTGTCTCAAAAACAAAACAAAAAAATCCAAGCCAATGAAAACAAGGATCTTAAGTGTGAGTTTCTTTTCATTTTAAGTTTGCCTCAGTAGGGTACTTTGTGGGGCACTCCTTTTCTTAGTAAAAAGAAATTAATCTAGTCCTCCCAGTTTATTCAAAATGACATATGTGTACTCAAGAGTGATGAATTAGGGAACATCATGGAGAACATTTGTTACTTTATACTTTTAAATGGAGAAAATTAGTTTATCCCTACTAATAGAAGACCATATAGAGAGCACTTCTGTTTAACTGTGACTAACTCATGCCCCATTGGATAAATTGACCCCATTAAAGGCCCTGAGTCTAGGGCCCTGGTGCCACCATATTTGTATTAGCCACATGACCACCATCAGAGTGACTGACCCAGGAGTCACAGTGCTCTGACTGCCTTGGAAACTAGCTCTGACCCCACCCCCAGTACCCACTGTCTTCCCAAGAATCTACCAGGAATAGTCCCTGCATACCTCATCCATCTCAAGAAGGCCAAGGGTCCGAGTAGTTCATAACTCTCCATCTCAACACTCATCTCCAAATGGCTCTGTTAATCTCATAATAATCTGACCCAATCCTTCTCCCCCTGCATCCAAGGCCCCTTCCTCTGTTCCATCTGGAACCCCTATTTGTCATCTGCAAAATCTCCTATATCTTCCATGTGATCTTGCTGGAACTCCAACCCAACTTCCCACTTGAGGAGACTACTTCCTCTACAGTAGGTGGTTGCTGTTTCTGTCTCTCCTTAATGGATGGAGAAGTGACAACTGTTCCCTGTGCTCTTCCTTTCAGTTGCTAACTATGCTTTCTCTTCTTCCCTAAACTCCCCAACTGCTTTTAAATTCATGCCTCTGTCAGGTCCCACAAACCACTCCTCCCTAATTTCATCACCATCAGCCCTCCAGATCAGTCTCTATCAGTCCTTGAAGATTTCCACTCTGAGCTCCCTGTCAACCTCTCCAGTTATCTCAGTACCTTTGAGACAATCCTTCCATCAGTGTGAATCCTCAGGCCTTGACTACCTCTCTCCCAGAATCTTGTCTTTGGTGCCACTTCTACCTACATCTATCTGGACCTTGTCATTTCCTTTCCCAGAATTTATTTCAAATATATTTCTCTCCAACCTTACTTTATTCCCTCTAGTATCCTGACACCAACAATTCAGCACCATTAGAAACTCCAGATCCACTGTCTTGGCCATCTTTTCACTCTACTTAACCTTACTCCCTTCATGTTCTTACTTTTCTCTGAACACACTTTAGACTCAGTTATCTTCCAGTAAAATTATTCCTTACATATATCCTCACTACCTTACTTTTCTTTCTTCAAGTAGTAATTACATGGAAACATTTACACTTGGTTAAATCCAGCCACCCCTTTTCCCGCCGGTCTTGCTGTAAATTCATTATGACTAATCTCGGTGTTCACTTAGCTACTGTTCTGTAACACACCTCACTTCCCAGGTCCAATCACTCCTGTTTCCCCTCCTAGATCATAGTTTCTTACCTCATTCCTCTTTTCTTCCCTCCCCCTTCCTCTACTCTCAGTGGATGACCTTGATTCTTATTTCACTGAGAAAATAGAAACAATTAGAACATATTTTCCGTTTTCTCTCACAAATCTACAAAAGTACCTGCATTAGAGCCTATGCTTTCTGTCCTGTTGTGGAAAAAA
This sequence comes from Heterocephalus glaber, assembly GCF_000247695.1. The sequence continues at coordinate 5,396,677 of NW_004624853.1, read as the reverse complement.
ATAGTTCATTTGTATTTATCATATTTAGGGTTATGATAGTTAAGGTGACTTTGAGCTCTGCCTGGGGATTTGTGGAGCACACTTCTGGATGTGCCTTGGTGGGTCATAGAAGTGTGACTTTGGAGTCTATATTTGGTTCCTCATCCTTTCCCCCCTGACAATATTTCCCTGCTTTACATCATTTCCAAGTTTTATATTTCCATAATTAATCTCTATGCTCAAGTTTTTAAAACTATTTCAGTGCTTTCTGAGAATTAGTGCTTGTTTGTCTGTCCTGACTAACTTTAATTTTGTATAAGAATGATTCATTCAGAAAGTAAGATCACTGAAATCTACCAGAATCCCTTATCCTTTACCAAGCAGAAGACACCTTGCCCCTCCTTCCTTATATGCCTCTTCAGCAAACTGCAACCAAACTATCTTTGGCCAACAGCTCCACCTATTGGTTATATTGGCAACTTACTAAAACTGCTTTAGCATTTGTACAATCCAAGTTCTGTCATTTACTTTAGACTCAAAACTCAATAAATTGTCTTCGAAATTTCTCTTTAATTGAAAATACACCTATGCTACCTCAGTTACCAGAAGAAGCACCAATCATCACTCATCATAGTAAAATACATCTCTATACAGCTCTGACCAGCCCTTTCCATGATTCAGACTCACACTTCCCTCATCATGAAGTCTTCCATTTTGTCTTTTGGAACTCAGTGTCATCAGAAAAATTTCCTATATCTTTGAGATCTCCTCTACATTATCTTTACATCTCTATTTTAAATGAAACCTGGTCTTCCCACAGCCAGGCCCAAGACATCCTCTTCTTCTCCCTAGACATCTTTGCTTCCTTTGAGGCTCAGCCTTGGGTCACTCCACTTCCCCTCCATGGTATAGTCATTCCTATCATTCCTTGGATATTGTCATGCTTGACCTACTGTCACTCTGTCCAACATGATTTTTCTCTTAATTCTTGGTGATTTCAGTATAATTGAGAAGAGCTTTGCAATAATCTAACCTCTCAGACTCTTGACATCTGCTCCTCTTATGCTCTCTTTCTCCACATCAGCCACTTAACTCTTATAGTGAATCTTTAGACTGTGCCATTAACAATAACTGCACTCTCTTCATGTCTGTTTCAGACACCACACACTCCCAGCACTTCCCATATCTTCATCCCACTCTAATCAATCTCCATCCCCAGGACAAACACCTTAAACTTACCTTAGCATTTATCCTTCACCTCTTCATGTTCTGATTTACCTCTTTCTTCAATTGAGACTCAACAGCCCAGCATAATAATCATTACTTTGTGTACATCCCAATTTCCTTGTCCTTCTCTCCCATTAAATTTACTTGTTTCTAGCTGTGACTATTAATCTCAATATGTCAACTTGACTGGATTAGTGTTGGGCGGGTCATAGAGGAGTGATTTTGGGTACTATTTCCGGTTCCTTGCCCCTTCCCTTTCTCCTTGCTCTGCATTCCAGTACCATGAACTAAGCAGCTTTGGCCTGCCATGATATTTCTGACTTGGAGCTAGCCAACCATGGACTGAATTTCCTACAATTCTAAGCCAAATTAAACCTCTTTTCGCTTAAATTGTGAGTATCAAGAATTACATCCCAGCAATGGGAAAGCTGACTAATATACTAGTTAAATCTAAACTTTCACCCACTTCTTCCTATTCCTGAACTGTGGAAGTGGCTGGAGAGAAATACATATTTTTGCTAGCAGAGCTAACTTTTATTTCTGATTATTGGCCTCAAGGGGGCCCTTTACTGTCTTTGTCTTACCACTTTCTTATTCTCTCGACTATTTAGCACCTTTTTATTTTCCCTTCAAACCTGCAACATTTCATCTTTTATTCTACTTTAATTCTCTTTATTTTCACTTTAATGGTCTTGCTTGTTATTTTACTACAAAAATAGAAGCAATTAGAAGGTACTTCCTCATGCTTCCATCACCAAATACACTAACTGTCCTTCTCCAGCCCTTACTCTGCCTTGCCTTCTGTTATATTGTCTCTACCCCTATCTGAGGAAAATTCCATGTATAAAATAGATCTCCCATCTACTCAAGGGTGTTCTTTCTAAAGTTGCTTATGTTTTCTACACCACTGATATTTTCTTTTCACAATGTAGTCTAGGCTAGCTCTGAACTCTTTATAAGCAATTCATTCTAAAATGGACCCAACTAGATTTTAGATATTAAGTCCTAAACGAGGTGATTGGTATGTTGGGGAAAATGTTGGCAACAAAACTTCACTGCTACTGGCTCTGGCTTCTGAGCTCCACTGTCCAACTTCTGAGCAGAGGTCTAATGTGCAAACAGAAAAATCAAACTATAAGGCTAACAGGAAATTTATTTCCTCAGAGGTCAAATTCGCTGAAACTTTTGAATAAGGTATAAAAGGGTAAAAGGACCAAAGACCCTGGTGAAATCAGGACCCTGTCCCCTGAAGCCAATGACAGAATGGGAAAATAATTTCATATCCTCATGCCTAGATTTTAAGTGCAAACGCAATATAGTGTGGCAAAAATATGGGACATAAATTTAATAAAATGAGTTTTATGAGATGGGGCATGACAGAGCTTCTCTAATTACACTTTATCCTCACGTTAGGGCAATTTTCTTCTTTTTGAACTCAGACTATCCTTTATTTCCTAACTTCCTGTCATTCTTTTTATTGGGAAAGCAATTACTTTTGCTAAAATCGTGGGCAGAGCTCATAAAGGCACATTATTTTGGCCACATTCTGCATTGTTGCACGATATAAAAGAATAAATACATACTTCTGGAAGGAAAATGAAGCACCTGTTATTCATCACAGTAGATTGTGCCTATCATTATTGGTACGGTTTTAAACTAGGTTTTCTGGGAAAATATACTTTTAATGTAAGAAAATAATTTGCTTTTGGAGGCATTTTATCAAATGTTTCATATTAAAATATTAACCCATAAGACTTAGGAAAGGTGTCCCTCAGAAGTCTTTGAATATGCTATTTATATCAGAAAGCTGTGTCTCAACCAATCACAACAGCTAAAATGAGAGAGGTGGGTATCTCAGTGGTAGAATGCTTAGGCCCTGGATTCAATCCCTACTACCACATAAAAAGAAAGAAAAATCTACTAAAGCTATTTCATGAAAGCATCTTAAAGTGATTTTCTAGCACCCAAGCTAAAATTCTTACTCACAGGGAAATATGTCTGCGGGGAAAATAAACTTGTTATACAACTTACTACAAACTTCTACTATAACAAAATCAAGTTTCATCATTAAATCACCTTCTCAGCTATCAAAAAGTCACCCAGTTATATACTGAGCAGTATGCAATAGGTAAATACAGTATCATGGGCAAACAGTTCTTCCATAATTTAAGGCAAAATCCACATAAAAACATTTTAGTGACAAATGTTTACTTAAAATTTATGTGTTTTAAATTGGTTTGACTTTTGACTAGATAGATAGAGAGATAGAGATATAGGAAGAGGAAGTCAAAAACAATAAGCTCCAATCCGTTCAAAAATAGTGTTCTGGCATAGGGGCATATGCTTGTAGTCCCAGCACTGTAGGAGCGTGAGGCAGGAGGATCACAAGTTCAAACTCAGCCAGGGCAACTTAGCAAGACTCTCTCAAAATAAAAAATAAAAAGGACCGGAGATGAAGTTCAGAGCAAATATCCTGGGTTCAATCCTTAACTTGGAGTGGGGGTGAGGAGGTTGTCATCTGTAGGAGAGGATAAAATAGGTAGAACCATGAGATACAGTTTTGCTGTTTCTTTAGGGTAAAGTCCTTACCTATGAGTGTGGTGATACAGCATATCACATTTTGAGGTCAATTTTTGTCTGGATAACATTGTACTCTACCTGCTGATATCCTGTAAAGAAATGCCCAATGATGGAGATAACAGCTTCAATCTATTTTCTTTGAAAGAATAAGAATGATTCTCCTCTATAACCTGTTACTGAACCAGGCTGGTTTCGACCACCTGTGTGGTATGCTAATCACTGAAGCAATGAGTTTTGCAAAAGAGAGTTTATTCACAAGATACAGTCAGGTGGAGACTGCAGACAAGCCCTAAATTGGCCTCCCCACAGTTGGGTTTAGGGGTATTTATGGGACACAGAAACAGGATTGCCCGAGGGTAGAGAAAGTTCATTGGAGGCCTGGAAAAGTAATCCGCTCTGTGATCTGTGAATGCTCAGTCCAACTTCATACTCTTCCTGGGACACACATTCAGAAAACAGCAGCATTAGTGTGACCAGAGGGTAGAATTTTAAGTCCTCTGACAAGCTTACCCATCAGATCCCTATTCAGCACCAGGAGAAGGGTAGGGGGTCTCAAACAGTTCGACATAGACAAAAGCAGCATTCAACTTCCTGAAAAATAATGTAGGCAACCATTACTATCACAACCCATATGGCACAGGTGTTAATTACATGGCTGCTAAAACTGGTGATACAAAGCAAGTAACTGAAAGCTAGTGAAGCTGGAGGGTTATTCAGGTTGTGCCTCCACTTTGGGCCTATCAGATGCCATATTACTATAATTGTCACAGGGAGATCATAAAAATTCCAAAGCTGTTAGTTAAACATTGATTCATGAAATAGTTTGTGCAATACTAATTTGCTTTCATTTATTATTTTTCATGAAAATAAAATACTTTCTGGTATTCAGTGGGAACCCTTTAAGAAGATAGTGGAGATAAAAGTGGGAGGTAGAGAGAAGGAAAGACCCTGAAGAAAAGGACTCTATCCATTACCATCAGGAATAAAAAATTTGGAACACAAATATAAGTAGATTATTTCCTTTGGGCTATGTTTAATAGGACCTAAACAAAATGATCCCAATCGTTGATTCAATGAGTGTCTTTTAGCATCACGATACAGGCTTCCTTAATTTCCAAAAGCAGAATAGGACAGTTTTTAAAGCAATTCAACATTCAGGAATATTTTACTTACTATTTTAATAAACCTTTGTTTATGCCTAGAGGTGCCATTAAATTACCAGCCAGACATTAATATACAGCTCACTGGGGACTGACTGGTATATATGCAGTGATTATTGTTGGATGTTTCACTTCGGGCTCACTCACTATTGTTCATACACAGCTACTGGACAGAAAATTTTAAAAAGAAAGTTTGTGCTTCCTTTATATCCCAAGATTATTCTTTTATCAGACATGGAAATAAATAGCTATACATAATGTGTATCAAATAACCACAATAGCAGGCTTTTAAAAAGATTTAACACATCTAAGAAACTCTTCCTGTGGGTACAATAGATAATAATTTGATTTTTCTTATTTTAATTTGAAGCAGTGACTGAAAATAGGGCGGGTGATACTGCATAGTATGTTTTATGCTATTCCAGTCTACAGCTCAGAGCTTGGCATAGGGTAAGAGACCAGGTGTACCCAAGAAGATGACCAAGAAGACACAAACATTCACCTGTGCAAATACATGCCAATTACAATGCACTTTAGATAACAGTCCAAACATTGTTGCGAAAGCTTACCTGACTGGGTTTGATACATCAACTTTAATTATGAAAATCAGATTTTAGATAATTTACCATGGATCAGTACAATAGCTTAATAGTATTACATGTATTTGACGCATGATCTTGATTTTTTTCACCATTTAAAAAATTTTAATACTGTGAAGAAGCTGATACTCATAGCTCTAAATCCCTTTCTTCAAGTTCATAACACAAGTCAGAGCATAGACATTCTACGCAAAGATTTAAAATGCATTTTTATACAGCTCTCAGGTGCTAGAAGTAAATATCACAGTAGCATGATAAAAATCAGAAAGCAATACAGGCAAAATGGAACCATTTTTCTCTACTAAATGGAATGCAGAGTTTTCTTAATGCAGAACTGGTGGAACTAAGTGTGTAACTTCTCACTGTGGTGCTCAGAAGCTGTTGCAACAGTTTTCCTTAGCTGCCTGCCATAGCTTGGGAGATGTGGTTATTGAAGTCTTATTTCACTCACTTTTAAAATACAACTGACAAGATCAATGAACTAGGTAAAATTTGAGTAACAACTGGATTTTTATAGCATCACTAATAAGGCAATAAGTGTATTGTAATTATCCTAATTATTTGTGTATGTATGTTTGTGTTTATGTGTATGTAAACATGAAAAATAAATACTGGATAAAATACAAGGGGAAATCTGAACAATTAATATATTTTGATAATGAAAATCTGCCCATATCTAATAAGATTACAAGTACACACATCTTTTCCCCTAGTAATTCCATAAAAATAAAACTACCAGCACAGAAGGTACTTATGCAAGGATGTTTAATATAGCTTTGTAGCACAGTAGCAAAATGGAGACACACAGGCAAAGTTTTCTCTAGGGTTACAGATATGCAAGCTGTGTTTCATCTAGTAATGCATCCACCTCAGAGTGTGTATTAGCTCTATACGAGATTCAGAGGGATTTTTTACACTTCTAACATTTCTTATGGTTGTGGTGAAGAGGGATGGAGAACAAAGGAAAAGAAGGGGCTGAACAATTTATGTGGTTTTAAAACAGTCTCAATAAAATACATATAAAATATGATTGTATTTATTCAAAATTTTATATGTAAGTGCATATATTAAGTCTGAAGAAATGTACAGACTGATAGGTATAAGTCTGAAGGGTTAGGAACAAAGTGTGGGTAATTTTCAGTTTCTTATTTTCTTTGTTTTGGTTGAATACATCATAAGAGCATATTTTATTTACATAATGAAATTAAGAAGAGATTAAAAGAATTATCGGTAGGGCCAGGTATTTAGCTCAGTGGTTCCACTGCCTGCCTCGAAAGCACAAGGACCTGAGTTCGATCCCTGGTACAAAAAAAAAAAAAGAATTATTGGTGAAACAGCAGTTTCAGTATTGTAAAATAATGTTTTTTAAAAAACCTAAAAATCTGTAGCATGTAAAATATAGAAACAGATTTTTGGAAGGCCAAAAATAATATCATATTTTTAAATGTGAGGCTTAGCATGTACTCTACACAATCCATAGAACTTTCCAAAATTTGGCAAATGTAAAAATAAATTCATAAAAGGACTGAGATTAACTCCATGGTAGAGTGTGTGCTTTGCATGCATGAGGCCCTGGGTCCAACCCCCAGCACACACACACGCACACACACACACACACACACACACACCAAGGAGGGGTGGGGGAAGAAAGAGAAATCATTAGATAGATAGATAGATAGATAGATAGATAGAGAAAGTGTGTGTGTGTGTGTGTGTGTGTATATATATATACACACACACACACACTTTATGATTTCTCTTTCTTATATGCCCAAGTACAAGTAGAAAGTTTGCAATCCCAAATCTTGTTCAAGAGACCATGGAACCAAACACAACATGTATGAAAATGCTGGTATGTGGGATTTTTTTTTTTTTGGTACCGGAGAGCACACTCGGGTCCTCGCGCTTGCGCAGCAGGCAGCAAAACCACTGAGATAAATCCCCAGCCCATGGGAGTTTGATATAGGAAATCAAAATGACCAGCAGAACCTGCTCTGGAGGAACAGGAACTATCATCTCCTGCTCCTTCTGGGGCCTCAATTTCCTCATCTGATTTCCTTATTCTTTCATTTACTTATTTGACAAATTTTATTAAGTATGCACTATATTCCAGGTCTGTCTTAGGCCTTCAGAAGGTGCCCATGAAGAAAGAGACAAAGTTCCTGGGTCCTTGGAGTTTATTTTTTAGTTATTAAAATATTTTTCAGATAACTTTTATTGGTTGTCAGGAAAGCAGTAACAAATACAAGTAACTGCCTTAATTTCCTTCTATGATATTTATTTAACATGTAGATATGTTCTGATCAGAATTACAGAAACCAGGCAAATCATTTACATTTTATATTTGTGAACATTTAATTATTTACTTGAGTATTCTTGCATAGCTATAGAGGGTAAAATAGTCATTATAAACTAGTGACAGAAATGAGTATGTAATGAAACCATTTTCCTTCTGTATGGTCATGATAAAAAAAAAACTAAGGCAGAATTAACTTTGAACCTATTCAGAATTGAATTTCTGAAACCATATTTTCTATTCTTTGGTTGTATCAATAAATTTTAACACTTGGAACATGATTTTATCCATTTAAAAATTTTTATATACTATACAGTCCTTTCTTAAAAGAAAAAGAATAGTCTCCCCTTCCTGTGCACAAACCCTTCTTAGGAATCAGAAAACTTGATTTATTTGGTTTTCTCCTAGTCACTGCTAACCCTGGACAAATGTGGACAGGATCCTCAAATCATTTTGGTTTTCTGTCACTAAAATGGTGATAATAATATCTGCTCCATGCATATTACCAGACAGGGTAATAAATTCATATGGGTTTTCATAACTTGAAAGTATTATTTATAGAAAATACGATTTTTATAAAGTATCTTAGCAATATTTAATATCCATAAATACTGGAATTTTAAAATTAGAAAAGTTAAATTTACTGGTAATTTTCAAATATGCTGAGAGAGAGGAAGGAGGAGGAGGAGAAAGAGGAGAAGGAGAGGTGGGGGATAACAAGAGGGAGAGGGAGAAGAGAGAAAGAGGAGAGAAAATGAAGAGAAGAGGAGAATAAGAGAAAAGAGAAGGGAAGGGAATGGGGAAATCAAAACTACAACTACACAGGTCTTAAAGGTGGTATAAGAACCATTCAAGAATTCATTTCACTGCTGGATCAAATTCCAAGTTCTTGAAAAAGCCAAAAGATACACCCAAGTTTGGAAAACTGTGGTTCTTTTGGTAATTTTCTGTGATGATTTAACTAGGAAGATTAAACATTTTAAAAGTAAGGTATTAGTCAATGTAAGAGATTGAAACCAATGATTGGCAGCCTCAAGGCTGGCCCACAGATAGGCTTGCTCCAATTTCACATTCCAAGGGCTCTCCTTGAAACATACAACTGTCTTCTAGATAGGCCAGCACACCTGTTCCCCTAGGGCACAGTGGCCTTTGATCTCTATCAATTGAAGTGTTGGCAAATTCTCCTTGGCTTCTTTGCAGAGGGCTTGCCACATATTGCGCAGTAGGTGGGTGCTAGGGCTGGAGACACCAGAGGAAGTTCACCTCACCTACTGTCCTGGGAGTCAGTGGACTTCTTGGAAGAGAAGATGGCAGTACCAATCCTGAAGAATGAATAGAAACGGTCTAGAAAAGCAAAGTTACTGGAGAAAGTTAAGCCACACCTATGAAAATAGAAGATCCAGATTCCAGAGGGCCTCATATTTCATGCCAAGGAGGTTGAAATCAATCTGAAAAGCCAAGAGCACCTTGACTGGTTTTAAATAGAGAAGTTATAAACTGAAATTTGGATTCTCGATAAATACCTAGGTGGAGCTTTGATATGGGATGGCCTGGTGATAGTAGAGGATGACGACACCTCCTGAGAGGTTATGCCATACATTATTCTGCTTTACAATTGGTCTCGGTAGCTGCAGGCAGAGTGGCAAGTGAATTTCAGCAATACGTATTCAGGAAGCCTTTTAACTTTGAGAATGCCTAGTTGTATAGCAAGTATGACAAAAAGCGAGAGAGATTACCAGTCCTCTTTCTGACTCTCTAGGATCCTACAAAATAGAACACTGCGGTGCAGAGTTACAGGAATGCAGACAAATGGGGGTTTGGCTTTAATACGTGTTCTTGGAAAAGATTTGCCCTTGAAATCATTCCTCTGCCAACAGAGACAAAGCAGCAAACACGAGAACAGGTGTGAGATGGAATCCAAGGGATTTGGTCATTGGTAGTGGGGGGTGAAGGAGAGGAAGAGCCTTGGAAGACCCTGGCTTGTGACTTTGGGCAAGTGAAAACGTAGTGGTGTTGAGCACGTTCAGTGGATAAAGTTGGCATTTTTAAAATAAAGCTTTCATTAGGAGATGAAAACAAGCAAAAAAGCACAGAAGTACAGAACTAGATGTTTACACTGTATGAGCTTCTCATTTAACATTAATATAATGTTCAATTATGTTAATATTTACCACATGTATTCTATATTTCACATATGTCCATATAAATATAAACACAAATATACATGTCTTTTCATTCTTTTCAATTTTTTTGTCATAAGGCAAAGCCTTTGGCTTTAATTTTCACATCGTCTTTCTTGAATAACCACAATCATTTCATGCCTCAGCTGCAATCTCCAGTTTCTATTTCTTTAAGGTACAATAAGAAGTGTGAAGCAATCTCAATGTAGAATGCTAGATTTTTATGAATTTATCTCCATATTTTGCAGATGCATCACTCACATATATAGGAAATACATACTTTTTAAAGAAGTATTTCCAAAACTTTCTAGTTAGTCTGCATAGAAACAATACATTTCTTCTATATTCATATTTTATTATGAATATGTTCATCTGGGTAACATTTAATTAAATAATATACAAATAACAAGTGCCAAAGACGTAAACTGATTTGGGAACAAATCCAATTGACTCTTGGTAAGACAATTTCCATTGTTCTCTTGCAGAGCTTCACATTATCCATGAGAACAACCCATTGTTAGCTGGAGTTTAGGAATTAGAAAGGTCTGGGTTGAATGGAGACACTGTAGTTTACTTTACATGCTATATGATCTTCAGTAAGTTGTTTGTTTTTTCTGAGCCTCAGTTTCTTAAAAGGAAACATGAGACTCATGATTCCTAAAGTTTGGTGTTAAATGAGTTGCATAATGAAGGTCAACCAGAAGTGCTCTCTGTATGCTATTAGATATTCAGTATTCATTTCCTTCCTTCTTGGTGTGAGAGAAAGATAAATTTTTACCATCAGTATTCCCTCAAAACTCTTTCAATAGTATGTGTAGTTATCAAAGTTTCTACTGAATAAATAGTTGAAGCACACTGATTTAATTCTAAGGCATAAAGTTTCTTAGGATATGCTTAATGTATTATCCGAATCATTTGAACATGCTATAGATTAAAAATCACAGATCAGTATTTCAAAAGCGGGGATCAACATTTCTTGGGCTTATGTACCTTCCATGCCTCCTCTCCTCTTCTCTCCTTTTCTTAGACATAGCAATAGCTGAAGACTGGGGAACTGGAGAAAGAGAAAGGCAGACAGGAAGGCTCTTCCACCCAAGAGGTTCACTTTGGAGCCTGCTATTCCCCTATCTCTTTCTTCTGCCCTTGAGAAAGTGTTCTTTTGGAAGGACAGTCCTTCTTCCAACCATTGGAGCCCAGACCCTTCAGATGCCAACCTACTATAGCCCCATTCTTGGGCTCTTGTAAGTTGCCCCAGCCTGCTGGAACCCCTTTGTGTTGCGTTTGTGTGCAATTTGGCTTGGCATGAAGGTGGTGATGGAGGGGAAGAGCAATATGGCTACTTCCCCTCACAGAGATGTTATAAAGATAAATGAAATGATATTCATACAGCACTTTAGGATGTTCTTAGGAAATGTACCTTTGTAAATATGAAGAATTCTAAAAGGCCAGTCACTGCGACTTGCATTTAAAATAAAAATCGCTGACAAGAATTTCAACCCCAGGAAGTAAACACATCAGCTTGAAATTGAAGTGCACTTTGCCAGGTAGTGGCAGGGTGATGGTATAACTGGTCTTTACTGCAAATAAGGCTAAATGTTAGCGTGGGTCACTACAGTTCCATCTTCCTCCCATTCTACTCTGCTGTTTAAAAGCATCTACAGGCAATGGCCTGGTCTTGCATTCTTTGTGAGCCAAGAAAATCCTTAAAGTGTAAGTCTGTTTCAGAACTTTCCAGGGCATTGTGATCTACCTAAAGAAAGCTAAGAGTGGAGGCATCCTGAGCATGCTGAACTGCACCAAGACCTAAGTCTGCTCCTGTGATTGATGATAGTCTGTTAGTGCACATTAAGGGCTGAACATTGGAATTTAAAACCAGACCAAAGTGACACTCTGGGAAACCTTTAACCTGTAGAAAGAAGCAGAACTCTCATTCCTCAGGTGGCCATGGTCTGGGAATGAGCCCATTCTTCTGGAACACATTTGGAGGTCCATGTATGCAAACGTCATATGATGTCCACTTACAGTACTCTGGGAGATGGTTTAACATTAGGAGGCACTGATGTGTTTGTAGGCTAAGAAGCAAATATGGCCTAGGACTAGAGGTCATGCACTAATTTAGCATCCTGAGTACAGAGAGGGATGACCTGGAAACAGGGAAGCTGGTGTGAGTTGACAGGGAGTCAGGACAGCAGATGCAATATGGGCAACTAGGAAGAAAACGAGTCTGGGGAGTACGGCTCTGGTAGGTGTCCTGGGGACCTATGCAAGCAGAGGACCTGGGACCTGGCTCTGGCATAAAACAGAAGAAATCTTCAAGGACTCAGCAATGCAAAAGTAGGAATTTCACTAACAATGGGCACAGGGCACAGGGCAATGATATCAACCTTTGAAACAAAGCAGTTTCTCAAACACTCCATGGAACCTGGCCACTTTTAATTCCATTCTTTGCTCACCACTGTCAAGTCCCCCTTAGGTTCTCTGCTGGTCTTCCTGATATAAAAATTTTAAAATTCAGAGGAAAAATACAACCTAAAAATAATTATTTCACTACTGGTTGCTGATTCATGTACAATTATACCACATAATATCTCAAAAACAATGTACTTGTTTCAAAAATTTTGAATTTCAAATTTGGAGATATTAATATTTTTAGATGTGTCCTTAAGTAACTTCAGAGAAGGTGTTGACATTTTTGGATCTTCTCTGTCTGCATTTTTAAATGTAGAAAAACATTGTATGCTATTGGTCATATGCAACGATTCAAGAAAAGCATTAGATATGTTGATATCTAATGTTTATTATTAAAAAATCTGAGGCTTTCATTTTATTCTGTTGCTAAATCTATTCTACAAGTATTAATGTTTAGGCTCATTGTTAACTTTTCTCTTCTTTAAAAACAGAAAGATTCAGGGTGATATGCACATTTCAAGTGATATTGAAAGCTGCATCGATGGGTATGTATTAAATACATATCTGTTATTAATAAACATCTGTTATTAATATGTGAAATACATACACACATATATAAAGCCAGGGGTGGTGGCACATGCCTGTAATCTCAGCCCTTTTGGAGCCTGAGGCAGGAAGATCACAAAACATCCAGCCTGGACACCTTAACAAGATCCTGTCTCAAAATTAAGAAATAAAAATGGCTAGGGGAGTATCAGTGCAAAGGCTCTGAGTTCAACTCCCAGTACCACAAAAAAGGAAAGGAAGGAAGGAAGAAAAGAGGGAGGAAGGAAGCGGGGGTGGGGGCGGGGGAAGGAAGAGGGGGAAGGAAGGGAGGGAGAGAGAGGGAGAGAATAATGGGAAAGAGTAAACATTTATTTACTGCTAGGCACTTTATCTTTATTTAACCTTCACAAGCCACATTATGAAGTAGATATTATTAACAAGGACATGTTTCAACAGGAAGTAAATGGGCCCCATGCCTCTGGACAAGATAGCATAAAAGTTTCATATGATTCTTAAAAGTAACAAAAAGATCGTATCTTTCCTATGATTTTTGAGAAGTCAAATTTGCCTGTCTTTCATTATTTAATTTTATCAATGGAGAAACAGACTGTGCCTGTGGTTAGGTAATTTACTCAAATTGCAGATGTAGAGATGGAAACCTCCAGGTTGCATTCTGTCTTGCATTCTTAAGTGTTTTAAAGTAAGGCATTTTAAATTGGTTTTTGAAATGTGTTCATCTGTAATCACCACTTAGCCTTCAAAATAAATCTTTAGGTAGATGACTAAAATGATCATGAGAAAGTCATAAAGCATAAAAATGGAACCACTGAAAACGTGTTTACTCTTTTCTTCTTTATTGCTTCTAGAGTTTGGTTTTAGTTAAATTCAACAAGTGGAAATAATACAATGACACAAGACAAACTCCAGCTGTTTGTAATGTGGTGTCAAATGAGAAGGCAATTATTTTAAGAAAAAAGGAGGGCTGGGGAGACTATTTAGAAAGTACTGCACTTTCTTATTGCTTTTCCCTATGTTCTTTTAGAGATCAATTTTTAAAAGTAGATCTGTCTTGTTTTAGGAAAAGTTTTTTTGTTCAGGTCTCAAATGGTTTACATGTTGTTTTCTTGGGTTGGATAGCTGATGGGTTTTGGGATGCTCCCTATAATATAGACTTCACATATAGGGATCTAAATTGTGAAAAGATGAAAGTATTTGTCATATATTCCTAGGATTTCCTCAAGTTAACTCAATGACACCTGACCCATATCCAGAGGAAAGGAAGATCCTGTTCTCTGACAAAACCCAGTCTTTTTACAAGCTCATCAAAGCAGAGAACCAGAAACAGCTTTTCCAAAAAAGATCTTTCTATAAAACATAGCTGATGACAAATTCAGCCCTAAAGCTCTCTAGGGATTTGCCTACCAGAAACCAATATATTGCAGAAATATTTATTTTGTAAGTAACGTTAGTGATATTCTTATTGTTTGACTCTGCTATCATTTATTGATGACTAATGACCAATAAACAGAGCCCCTTACCTTTACTCTGGCTTCTAGTCAGTATTTATGGATTAGGTCCATTAGTCTCCTTTTGAAAGCCACTGAGACAATGCAGCTGGTACTCAGCTGGAGACGAGATGCAAAAATGTTATCTGCCCACTCAGGTAAAGACAAAGTGAACTTGTAGGGAAGATGTACTATTGCAACCACAAGGCAGCACCAAACTATAAATACTATAGTGACCTAATTAATATCCCTGAGTTTCTGGGAGTATACCTTATCTTTTTATCCTACCTTCAAAGATACTGATCTCTAGCAGATTCCTATTCTCTAATGTGGTTACATAAGAGACTCTAGCACCACAGTGACTGACAATGCATAAGGAAAATAAATGCTCAGGCATTTAAGAATGTAAAGAAATAGAGTATCGCATATAAAGGGATGACAAGAAAATTTAATTACTGGATGGAGGTGGTAAAAGGAAGATGGCGTAAAATTCAGAGAGAAATATATCACAAGGACACAAAAATTTGAACACTCAACTAATTTCATTAATGTATTTACCACATAAGGAATGAGAACAATATTAGTGTTTTCCTATTCTCCAATCAATCTAAATTTATATATGAGTTATCAAAGTATGGCTACACTACATTTAGTTTGCAACTAACAGACGTACACTTAAGAAATCACTTTAGCTTTCTTATTTTTTAATTTAAAATTTTCATTTTATTAGTACATGTTTAGTATTTTATTAGTTCATGTTTTATTAGTACATGTCAGTCATGGAGAGACTTTATCTTTCAAAGAACTCCTTATAGGTTGATCTTCTAAATGATGACTCTAAATCCCTAACGATTTTACATTTGCTCTCCTAAAAATGAGTCCTGTATCAAATAATCTTCATCATCAAAACAGTTTTTCTTAACCCAACCTAGTGAACACAAGAGAAAGAACACTGATCAGGACATTTTGTCCCAGTTACATTGCCATGCAGTTTGTAAGTTTTAGGAAGGGCTTTATTGGTTCTTGTCTGATGTGCATAATGGATATGGTGGACTAGAATTATTTTAAAGTTCACCTCCAGTTTTAAATTTCTAAAATTCTAGGAAAATGATGACAAACTTACGTAGCAATCTGTAACAGTCTTTTTTTGTTAAGCACTCATAGCAAAAACGTGAATAACTTTCAACCAGAAATGAATGACTAGAATAGAAAGTCTAATTCTTCATGTTATCCAGTTTACTTCTGCCTACCTTGCTATAACTTCTTGCACTGCTTTTCATCTGTTATTTTAACTTGTCCTTATCGTCTTTATTTCCTTCATACATACCTCTGTCTGCTGAATACCTCTTCTATATTATGTCCTTGATTTTGTATTGGTTTTATCTCTGCATTTTTTCTATGTTCCAGAAAGAAACAAAAATTAAGTTATGACAACCTCTGGCTACCTAAAACAAAACTCTAGAAGCAGGTGCTGAGCTCTGTTTTGGCTTCAGATCTTTATATTGCATTTTCGGAAAGTCATACTTGTTAGTGGCTGATGTAGGAAAAGTCACTTGAGGGATTTAATAAGTTCTGTATAACTTAAAGAGGCATGCAAGCTGCACCCTGCAGTAGACAAATCTGGGGAATTGTCCTGGAATAAGAAGGACTTAAAAGTTTAAAATGGAGCTTAAGAACCTTAACATTTTCTTACTGTTACGGTTTATGTCTAGATGCCCCCTCAAAGCCTCGTGCAGTCATAGGTGGGGCTTTTTCAGATATGGCTGACTCTAAAGTGTGAGACTGATTCATGCTACAACGCTAGAATTAAGGTTGCTAGGATTAAGGGTGGGTGATTACTAAATCATCCCACTGATTGGTTTGATACCATCTTAATCGAGGTATACTGGATCTAAGGGACAGAAAGGGGCTTGTCTTGTCTCTTGCTTACTTTGCTACTTTCTGCCCACCATGAACTGTTTCTCCTCTGTGATGCCTCTCTGCCACCCTGCCTTGGAGCCAGCCAACTATGGATTGAAACCCCTAAAAACTGTAAGCTAAATAAACCTTTCCCCCTTTAATTTTGAGTGTCAGGTATTTTGTCTCACCAATGAGAGAAAAGTAACTAAGACACTTATATAAGGTAGTATAGTGTAGGAAGAGCAATATAGTATATAAAAGGAAGAACAAACTTCTTTTACAAAGGCTAGCCTCTGTAATGGGCCAAATAATAAATATTTTGGCTTTGTTACAAGATCTTAACTTTACTATAGACAATAGCCATAGACATTGCTAAACAAATAGGCATGGATGTGGCTACATTTCAGAAAAATTTCATTTGAAAAAACTAGATTTGGCCAAAGGACTTTAATTGAGCCCCTCCCACCTTGGCATAAGAAAAAAAAAAGAAAAGAGAAAAGAAAAGTAGGTTAATAATTAGAAGATGATTTTTTTTTCTTTTGTACTAGGGAGTGAAGCCAGAGCCTTTGCACTGACCTCCATCCCTAACCCTTTTTTATTTTCTACTTTGAGGCAAAGTCTCTCTAAGTCACTAAGTGGCCCAGGCTCAGCCTCCCAGAGGGCTGGGATAATAGGCAAGGAAATTGTGAATTAAAGACCTCTGCTTTGATAAATTGAATAGATTTATATTGGGAAATACCATTGATCTGGTTATTTAATCCTTTGTTTATAGAAAGACACAAATGTAATAGCATTTGAAGTGGGGAAGTAGAAAAGAATAAGATGATACTTTCCTTGGAGAATGGTAATGACGCTTGTACAAAAGCTTTAATCTCACTACCCAGAGTCACTTTGAGGTCAAAAGCCAGCCTCACAATTTATGCTAGGAGACCTATATTTACAGATGCCTGGCTGGTAGGTTCTAAGATGTCCTCTTTCTTTCTTCAAATATGCATAAATTTGTTTTAGCAAGGCCTTTCACAACAGCAAATTCTGCCCTTCACTTTCTATTTAGCAATCCTTCTTGGTGATTCCATTTCTACTGCATGTAAATTCAAAACACTGTATGAGTTGAAAGCAATCAATTTGGCATGAGTCAGAGTTAGCAATTCACTTTTGTAAGCACCCTTGAGATCAAGAAATAACTAAGCAGCTATCTCTTTTCTACTTTTCAGAAATAAATAGCACTTTTATTTATGAGTTGACTTGTCTGTAGGTAATAGAAGGCTCAAAAGAAAGGTTTGTTTCTCTCAGGTCTACAGTGAAGAGGTTGGCCATCTGGATTCTCATGGCAGCTCCAGAATGGTGCCATCTTGCTGATCTGCTAGTCTTGGAGGAAGATGGCTGCAGGAATGTTGGCCTTTATATCTGTGTTCCAGCCATCAGAAAAAAAGGAATAAAGAGGTGAATGCCCATCTGATTTAAGGAACTTCTGAGAAAGGGATAAAAGTGTGGTTGAAGTGAGAGGGAGCTTGAAGGGCACTAATAGCAATGTGTCTTTTATTTTAATAATGTTTTTCAATTTAAACATTCACTATGTAGTTTGATCACCCCTTGTATGCAGGTCTCCAAATCACAGACATAGGTTTTCCAAGTTTTTTTTAGGTCTTCGTTTGTTGTTAGGCCTTATTACTCCTGTTAATGCTCCAACTTAGAGAACACTTAGCAGCTGCTTAGAGATATAGCAAGCTGTATATAATTTTCTAAGAGAAGATAAAAATTCCCTCTGGAGAATTTTAATATATTTGCCATTTCTTTCAGGAATATGAAGTGGGCAATCACTCTATAAATAAACTTGATCTAGAGGAAAGCAGGCAACTATCTTTTCCCTGAAAACCAACATTAAAAAATCATACATATAATTATTATACGTTATTTTTTTCTAATATAAAATTATATATTTAATTTAAACAATGAAACCTCTATTATTTTTGCTATTTTGTGACATACACACTTTTGAATTTTCTATTTTTCCCCCAAAATC
Organism: Heterocephalus glaber; assembly: GCF_000247695.1. The sequence continues at coordinate 5,378,274 of NW_004624853.1, read as the reverse complement.
CTTCATTAATGATGGCATGTTATGCCTTTGTTTTTAGCTTAGTTTTTCCAAATGCTTCTGTGATATTGTTATGCAGAGTGTTGGCCTTCTTTTACTCTATCCTTCATCATTTATTAATGACACAGATTGTATGATGAAGAGTTGTCAACATTATCATTTTTCTATATTTACAGGTATAATAACCACACTGAAGTGGATTTGTCATCTAATAGCCCTAAATGATCTTTCTCTTTCTAGCTGCATTTCCCTCCATTATTTACTGTGCCTCCCAATAGCTTATCATCCACTACTGTCTACTCTCCTCTCTCACCTTAATTTCCTGAGACAGATTTCCACTTAAAAGACTAGCAAACTATTAGATGGAGAGGTTCCACAAACCACCAGTGCATAAGGTCTTCTGCAAAAAGATACATTTACCTGCTGTGGGTTAACACAGTGACAAATCCAGTGAGTCCCTATCCACAGGAATAGGGCATAATTGCACTTGAATTGAAAGAATCTACATGTATAACTCTCATTAACAAAGCTACAATAGAAACTCAGTGTCTTAATTTCCTGTGCAGAGGAAAGAGAAGTGATTATACTCCCTAGTCTAATGTAAAACATGGATCCCTATATCTGAGTTGGAATTTTCATAACTGTTTAATATTACTCTGAGTTGTTCTAGAGAGAGGCAATGTCAAAGAAAAAATAGTACTCTATCTCCATAAAGCATTTTAGCAACGCTCAGAGAAGTAGACTATCAGACATTTATTTTGGCAATTATCTAGCTATCTACAATACATTTTCAAATTATGTATATATTGGTAATGTCTATAAAGCCACTATATCTTTATCTTTGCTGTATTTGGATTACAGAAAAAGGAGCCATCATTTCCTTTCATAGTAATGTTTTGGAACTAATCATATTCACTACTATAAAAAAGAATTTCCTGGTCGAATAGCTGTTTTTAAATATGTTTGTTTGAAGATTACATGTCTTTATGAATCTTTTCATTTAATTTGTAATTACCTCAAAAGACTATAAAGAATACAAATGACTTACACTTTTTGTATGATACTGAGGATTGAACCCAAGGCCTTTTCACTGAGCTAGTCCTTTTTCAATTTTTATTTTGAAACAGGGTCTCACTAATTCACTAAGTTCCAAGGCTGGCCTCAAACTTACCATCCTCCTGCTTCAACTTCCTAGATTGCTGGGGAGTACAGGTATGAGCCAGACTCACATAATTTCTCAAAAGGAAACTATAAAATAATATTATCATGTCATTTATATGCTTTATAAATTACCCATCAGTGATAAATGTTATGCAGATTGATTACTGAACCAAACCCTACTATCTAAATTATGTTTCTAGGCATTGCAAGGTAGAACTTTAACTTGTCTGAAATGAGTTCTGTTCTTTCAATGTCCAATTTTTTCAATGTCCAATGTTCCAATTTTTGATTGAGGGTATGGGAGTTGGTTGAGCTAAAAGCATCATGAGAATATGAAACTATTGTTACAGTTTGGGCAAATTACTATAACATAGGCAGTCAGATTGAGCATAGAGAGCAACTAATTGTTTGTCAATTTAAGAATAGAGACTTGGCTTTAAACTTTTTATTTATTTTTCACTTGTCACCATTGTGGTAGATTAACTCATGGTCAACCTGAAATACCCAGTGGAACTAAATCAGCATGGTCTGGGTGTAGAAGACCCAGCTGAGGATTGTTACCAACAGCATAAAAAGAGGGAAAGATTGTTGGCTGTTGATTTTCTTGGAGAAGCTTGCCAAGGCTGGTTTTCCTGATGTGTACTTGGCTCTTCTCATGGTCGGAGGAGCTTGGGTCCTTGCTGTCACTAGGAATGGCTGCTGTTCTCATTGAGGGGAGCTCAGAACTGCAACTTGAGCGTCACTTCTTGCTCCAGTGCAGATCCATCAGCCTGGTGGCACAAATCCTTCAGCATTGGTTTTCTAGCTTCCACCACTGGACTTTGGGCCTTCTCAGTGCAGATCCTTGATACAGACTTGCATGAGACATTGCCATGGGCTTTAGGCCTCTGGCTGGACTCATAGAGGATACTGCCTTGGGCTCTAGGCCTTTAGCTGGACTTGTGCACGACATTGCTGTGGGATCCAGGCCATCCGATGAATTCTTTGGGTCTCTAGTGTATGGACAGATCTCTTGAACTTCTCTGCATTTGACTTTTTAGGTGAATAGTATAAAATGATCTTATAAATTGTGTCCTGTATTAAATCTATTCCCTTGCAAACCTTGACTACAACAACCCACTTCATGCTATTAGATATTTGTTAGGCTCAGAGATTTATTTGTTGGCTATGTCCTTTGATACTTCGGCCCATACTTATTTCATTCCTATGGCCTGAGTGTTTGTAAACTACCCAAATTCTTACATTGAAGTTGAATACTAAATTTGATAATATTAAGAGTTAGGGTCTTGGGCCAAGGATTTAGCTCAGTGGTTCTGGCGCCTGCCTCTCAAGAGCAAGGACCCGAGTTTGATCCCTGGTACCAAAAAAAAAAAAAAAAAGAGTTAGGGTCTTTGGGAAGTAGCTAGATCCTGAGGGCAGAGTCCTCATGAATGGCATCAATGGCCTTATAAAAGAGTCTAAGAGAGCTCATTTGTCTCTTCTACTATGTGAAGATGCCGAAGGTTTTGGTCAACTGTTAAACAGAGTGAGCTCTAACTGGGTACTGATCGACTGGTGCCTTGGTTGTAGATTTCCCAGCCTCTAGAACTGAAAATTGTTTGTAAGCTACCAAGTCTACAGCAATTTGTCATAGCAGACCTAACAGATGGGAGATACTGTGAACCGAGCTTCTCTGAAGAAGCAGAGATTATCCTGGGCTGTCTTAAATCTCTTTTAGTAGCACTTTACTTTCAACCTCTCTAAGGATGACCTAACATCCTTATCACTGTTAGATAAAACTTTTGGAATGTATTGTTAAGCTTAGCAAACCTCCACTCTCCACCAACTCAAACACTAAGAATGTTCTAACATACCATCTGAAACCTACAGAAGAGATTTTTCCCATTCTGCTGTAGCCCCTCACCTAGTGACTCCATCAATGTTCATTAAATATATTATTACTCTCTTTTGTGTGTATAAAAATTCATGTAACCTCTTCTATGGTAGAACATGTCATTCAGAGTAACTTGAATCTATGTTCTTGGGCTATAGTCATTCATATTTGGTTCAAAATAAACTATTATTTTCTTTAAAGCAGGGTCATTAGGTATTTTATATTGAAAATCTCATCATAGGAGACGCTCTGCCTACATTAAAGACTCATGCATATATGATTTGAACCATGTAGTCTGGCTGTGTCTAATAGAGCTGAAACAAATAAACTGATTCAAGAAAATTTTGCCTTCTGACACATGGCATAATAACAAAAAGAACAACTAAATAAATACAGTCCAGATTAATTCTAACACCACCAATTTTTTTTATTATTACATGTTTGAAGCACATGATGTTTACATTCTTTGTGGGGACATGTGCATAACACACCTTCATTCTTTTTTAAATTTTCTTCCTCTCCCCTTTCTCTTTCTTCCCCTCCCTCATTTCTTGATCCTCTTCCCATTTGAGAATGATCTATCTTCCTATTTCTTATATTCTAACTTTTATTTTGCTCATTATTTATTGTGGGTTTCTCATACAAGATAAACTTTGTGATATTTAAGCTTGTGTGTCTGATTTACTTCACATAACATTATAGTCTCAAGGTACACCAATGTTTCTACAAATGACTAAAGTTTGCCCTTCATTATGGCACAGTAGCTCTCCATTGTGTGTAAATACCACATTTTATTTATCCTTTCATCTGCCGATGGACATATAGGCCACTTCCAAGATTTAGCTGTTATAAATTGCGCTGCTATAAACATGAGTATGCATGTTTTTAATTCTTTTGGGAAGATACCTAGAAGGGGAACAGCTGAGTTGAATAGAATTTCTAGCTTTAGTTTTTTGAGGAATCTCTATACTGATTTCCATAGTTGTTGTACTAGTCTACATTCCCACCAACAATGTAGAAGGGTTCATTTTTCCCTGTTGCCCCACCACACTTATTATTTAATTTCTCGATGATGGCCATTTTGGGGGGGTAAGAATGAATCTCATTGCTGTTTTAATTTGCATTTCTCTAAAGGCCAGTAAGGTTGAACATTTTAAAAATGTATCTATTGGCCATTTGTATTTCTTCTTCTGAGAAGTGTCTATTCATTTTAGTTGCCCATTTTTTATTAGGTCTTTTATTCTGGGGAGTCTAAGTGTTTTCAAGTCCTCTGTCTGAGGAATAGTTGGCAATTTTTTTTCCGGGTTTTACTGGCAAGATTTCTATCAGCCTTTCGGTCTTTTGAGCTCTGATCAGAATCTTCCATCAAGTACAGCCTAATGGATTCCAGTGGATTTTTTCATCTGGTATCTCCAAACCGTTTCAAACTCTTCCCACAAGTCAGTCCCAAAGACTCCTGAACTACATGGTCAGGTATAGTCACAGCAACAACCCCATTTCTCTCGTACCAAATTTTTAGTCACTTTTCTTGTTGCTGGGCAAAATACCCAACACTCAAAGTTAAAGGAGGAAAGGTTTATTTAGCTCACAGGCTGTAGAGGTTTCAGTCCATAGTCAGCTGGCTCCAAGGCAGGGTGACATCACAGAGAAAAGTTCATGGCAGGCAGAAGGTAGCAAACAATAAGGCACCTTAACAGTGTCTTTCTGCCCCTTTTATCTTATCCAGACTACTTATGGTGGGTAGTATTCACACCCTTAATCCTAGTGCCCTTAAGCCTAGCATTTCCCCATGAATCAATTCCAGGGTCACACACTCTAGACCTAGCCACCTCCAAAAGAGCCCTACCTATGACTTCATGAAGCTTTGCGGGGACAGCTAAGCACAAGCCATAACACATATGAAGCTTTTGATTGTTCTCTCTAGTTTTGTGAAGAATGCTGTTGGTATTTTAATTGGGATTGTATTACATCTGTACAACAATTTTGGAAGTATGGCCATTTTGACTATATTGGCTCTGCTATTCAGGAACAGGGGATATCTTTCTGTTTTCTGATGTCCTCTTCTAATTTTCTTTTTCAGAGTACTGTAGTTTTTGTTGTACAGGTCTTCCACTTCCTTAGTTAGGTTAATTCCTCCGTATTTAATTTTCCTAACACCACCCATTTTTAAGCATGTGCTTCAGGTTTGCCAGGCTTACATAAATTTTTGGAGGCACAACTCCATGAAGCACATTTTACCAATAAAGAAACTGAGTCACAGAAAGCTTAAGTTACTTGCCAAAAATTAATGGCTAGTAAATGATACAGCCTAAATTTGAAAACAGCTGCATTATTTGTTGAATTACTTGAATAAGAGATGGACTCATTTCCTTCTACCTTTCTGGTTGTTTATTTTCAGTCTTAGTAACAGAATCCTGCCCCTCTATTCAGTCTCTTCCTTTTTCTATTAACATGCACTCTTGAGGTCACTGAGTGCTAAGGCTTTAAGTACCATCTGTATGCTGATAGCTACTGAATGTACACTTCTAACCCAAACTCCTCTCCTGATTGGCACTCACGTACTGTTTTTCTCTGATGGCTCTAGGGTACAATCCTTTCTTCCCTCTTCAAGCTTTCTGGTGCTTGCTGCCAATCCTTGGCTCTCCTTAACTGGTATATGCATCACTCCAGTCACATGGCCATCTCCTTCCTGTGTGTCTTCACATTTTCTCTGTGTGTGTGTCCTGTTTCCAGATTTCTCCTTTTAACCACAATACCAGGCATAGTGGATTAAAGTCCATGCAATGGACTCATTTTATCTTGATTACTCTGTCAAGACTTTCTTTCCAAATAAGGTCACATTCCGAGGTATTGGGGGGCTAGAACTATGCTTTTTTTGGAACATGATTCAGTCCATAATGCCAATGTCATGACAAGGGTCTTAATAAGTGAAAAGAGGGAAGTAGGTGAGTCAATCATTCCTCCCGAAAAAGACTGGATGGGGCACTGCTGACTATGAAAACAAAAAGGCAGAAAGCCAAGAAATACAGGCAGCTGGAAAAGGAAAGACAACTCTCTACGATGTATAGAAAGGCATACAGCCCTGCTTTTTTTTTTGACCCAGTGACATGTTTTGGATTTCTGTGATCCAGAATTTAAAATAATAAATCTGTTTTTTGTTTTTTTGGTACTGGGGATCAAACTCTGGTCCTTGGTGCTTGCAAGGCAGGCGGCAGAACCACTAAGCTAAATCCCCAGCCCAATAAATCTGTTTTAAGCCACTGATTTTGTGGTAATTGTTATAGTACCAAGAGGAAATTAATACACATGCTAAGAGAATTTCTAGCTTAGGGATTTATATGAGTTGTTCATGAGTAGTCCCCTCTATTTAAAGGACTCATGCCGGGGATTTAGCTCAGTGGTGCTGCCGCCTGCTTCGCAAGTGCAAGGACCCAAGTTCAATCCCCAATACCAAAAAAAAAAAAAAAAAGCACTCATCTCTCAAATAGCAGCACAGTGGGCTTTTCCCTTGATTTGGGTCTCTGCATCAATCACACCCCTTCAGAGGCCTTCTGCTACCAACCAAATGTTTGTATCCCCTTGCCCAAATGAAATCCTGAACCCAGGTGTGACCGTATCAGGAGGGGCTTTTGGGAGGCAACTGAGTCACGAGGGTGGAATCTTCACAATAGGACTGGTGTCTTTGTAAGAGAGATAAAAAAGTTTTCTTTTCTTTCTGCCATATAAGGACATATGAAGAAGATATCCTGTGAGACTTTACCACACACAGATCTGTTGGCACCTTGATCTTAGATTTCTCCAGAGGTTTGAGAGGTAAAGGTTTCTTGTTTAAGTTGTCCAGTCTATGTTAGCTCGGTACAGCACTTAGAACTAAGCCACCTTCCTTGACTACTCATTTAAGCTATCACACTGAAGGACCCTAGTCAGCAAAACAGACTCCATATTGCTGCTTGACCCACCTGCCTGCCCTTTAGATGAACTCAGAAGGAGGAAGCCTGGAAACCTCCTCCCCTTAGAAAGTCTCTTTAGAAACAACAATTAATCAACTATTGTTTTACCAATGTTCTAACGGCAGGACGTTCTGCTTCTGTACCTTTCACTTGCTTTGCTAGTTCTATCCCATAGGGGGGCCTAGAAACTGCTGGCCTCAAAGGTGTATAAGACATGTTTGTCTCCCCCCAGTCGGGGCTCGAGTCCGATGCTCGGCTCGGTCCCGGCCGGTAATAAACTCCTGTGTGGATTTAATATTGGTCTCTGGTTGGTTCTTTCTCGCTGGGTCTAACAACATGGCTATTTTCAACATGGAAGTTGGCACTACTTGTTACTTTTTCATGTCATTATCAGAACACTCAGTGAAAGCTGAAACTACTTCTCTCCTTTTTACTTGTAAAATCAGTATCTAGACTAGTGCCTATTACATGGCAAGAGCTCAATAAATGTTTACTGAATAAATGAATAAGCAGTGTTTATTCCATCCAAGTAAATGTACAAACTTTATCCCATTTCATCGTTTCAACACCCCAGCGAGACAGAATTCCTATCATCATTTTATTAACTCCACAAGAACAAACACAAGTGTGGCAAAAGGGGATATTCATAAATATTATGAAAAGTATATGAACCACAAAGAAATCAAATAGCTGGTGTAAATAACAAATCTCAAAACGTAGGAATCTCAAAAATAGGTATCTGCTATATTACTGCCTATGGCTTAATATGTCAAAAGGTCCCAAAGCTACAGTTTGAGTCAAATCTCTACTTTACCTGCCTTCTGGACAGTTCCATTTACATGCTTCATTGGCCCTTGAACTCAAGATGCATAAAACTCCATTTAAAGATCTCTTCCCCAACGCTATTTTGTAAACATTGGCTGGGTGAGAGAATGACACCAGCTTCTATCTACCAAATTCCTGGCAATCATTTTAGACTTCCTCTCTGAACCCTTATTGGCGACTGGTGATTTATTTATTTTTTTTGATACTGGGGATCGAACTCAGATCTTTCCGCTTGCGAGGCAGGCAGAGGAACCACTGAGCTAAACCCCTGGCACTGGTGATTTACTTTTGATTCTTGTTTATACTAGAAGTTCTTACACCAATTGCTTTCCCCAGCACCACTGACTTTGTCATTTCCTTCTGAATTATTTATCTAGACTACTTCTACAATAATCTCTTCAGCAAAACTGGTTAAAAATCATTGTGCAGTATTTGATAAAAACACTAAATGCTTTGCCATATTGAGAGGTGTCACATGATCTGTGCCCTACCAGCTTTCTAACATGACTGTCGTCTCAACTATTCATTCCAGTCTTTGAGTATCATAGAAAGTCAAGCTCCTAAGAATTCTTCCAAATACCTGTCCATCCTTCAGGTCTCTGGTTGCCTTCTGCAATCGAGGTTATTCTCAACATCCTTTAAAAAAATTTTTATTATTAATTTTATTGGTACATTTTCAGTATACAATATAATGATGTTCATCATTGGAAATTTGTACCTTTACATATCTTGATTTTTATTTTTTCCCCATTCCCCTCGACACACATGCTTTTTTTCTTCCACAAATTGTTTGCATTTTGCAATTGTACTATGTTATAGGCCCCATAAAGGGAAGTTTTGTGTCAGTTTTAAGGCAAGTTTTAATCAGCACTGAGTGCTGTGTCTGATACATGCCTGTCAGTGGAGGCACATCAAATAGTTCTTCAATAAACAAATACTTTCTATGGTTTGACTGTGTTCCCCCAAAGTTCATGTACTGGAAATGTAATCTCAAAATTCATACGTAAATGCTACTGGGGGCGCTTTGGGAGGTGATTAGATGAGGTCGTGAAAGTGGGGGCCCCAAGTTGGTAGGTGTGGCTCTGTAAGAGGGAGTGTGCTGTTTTGCTGTGCGATGCCCTCCATCATGTTATGATGTCATGTTAAGCACAAAACCCTCACCAGATGCTCCTTTTATGCTCCTGGACTTCCCAATCTTCAGAATCATGAGCCCAATAAACTCTTTTATAAATTACCTCATCTCAGGTATCCTGCTATCGCACCAAAAGATGGACTAAAACAATATTGAATAAACAGTTTACTGTCTTTTAAAGAAGTATGTTTTTGTGTGTCCATTTTGATTGGAATAATGTTAGCTGAGCTGGGAGTTTTGACATTGAGAAAAAAATGAGGAAGCCAAGAGGCAGAGTAAACAAGTGAGTGAGCAAGAAGAGTTATAAGAAATTACACGGGGGGCCAGGGATTTAGCTCAGTGGTTTCGCTGCTTCCTGCGCATGCGGAAAGATGCAAGTTCAATCTCCT
>NW_004624853.1:5252645-5337284 GCF_000247695.1 Heterocephalus glaber | reverse complement strand
CCTCCCCTCCCCTCCGCTCTCCTCTCCTCTCTTTTTTTTTCATGGTGCTTGGGATCTAACCAGGGCCTCATGCATGTTAGGCAAGCACTCTACTCCTGAGCTATACCCCTCGCCCCACTCAGTGAGTAGTTCTTGGATGAAACATAAGTCTCTAGATTGTTCTCCATAGGTTGTGTCAGTGTACATTCCTGCTGGCAGAGTAGGAGTAAAATCTCATACTCCTATGTCCTCATCAACACAATTTTGAGATTCCATCTTACTCCAGGAAGAATGGCCAAAACTAAGAGATCAAACAATAACAAATACTGGCAAAGCTGCAAGCAAAAAGGAACCCTCTTTGTTGGTGGTGGGAATATAAACTAGTATAACCACTATGGAAGTCAGTATTGGAGATTCCTCAAACCCTAAAACTAGAAATTCCATTTGTCCCAGCTACTCCCTTCTAGGTGTCTTCCCAAAAGAGTTAAAACATCATATTACAGGGATTGATGCATACTCATTTTTAGGGAAAAAGGGACTAAACTACATGGTTATTAATAGCAGTTATTTTCATTCTTCCTAATGTTTATAGCAGCAGTATTTATAATAGCTAAATCTTGGAAGTGGCCTATATGTCCATCAGTAGATGAATGGATAAAGAAAATACACAATGGAGTACTACTGTGCCATAAAGAAGGATAAACCTGAATGATCTGTAGGAAAATGGATGCACCTTGAGGCCATAATGTTGTGTGAAATAAATCAGATGCACACATTTTTAATAACCCTTAACATAATTATTCTCCAATTTTTGAGCATTTAAATTGTTCGCAGATTTTTCTGTAGTATAGTATGATGCTGTAATGACCAATTCTGTGTATAAATGTTTATAATCACCTTGCCTTAAAATTTTGGAATGCAAGAATAAATTATAATTCTTTTTTTTATTTTTTGCAGAACCAGGGATCGAACTCAGGACCTTACTCTTGCCAGGCTGGTGTAGCACCACTGAGATACATCCCCAGCCCCATAATTCTTTATATATATTCCGAAATTATTTTTCAGAAAAGTTATGCCATTTGATATTGCTATCTGAAGTATGTGCAAGTGGGCATATACATGATGGCTTACTCCTGTAATCTCGGCACTCAGCCCTAGGAGGTTGAAGCAGTAGGATCGCAAGTTCAAGCCCCATGTGGGCAATTTAGCAGACTTAGTGAGAACTTTTCTCAAAAATAAAAAAAGAGAAAGGGCTTGGGATATGGCTCAGTGTGAAGGCCCTGGTTTCAATTCCTAGTACCACCAGGGAGAAAAGGAGAGACAAAAAAAGAGAGAGGGAGGGAGAGAGGGAGGAAGAGAAAGACAGGTAGGTAGGGAGGAAGGGAGACAGACAGGCAAATGTCTTCGTTGCTGAATTGTAGCTAATCATTTTATTATGATTTTAAAAATAAAAATAATGAATATTTATTTTATATTTGCCAAGTGCCTCTGAGTATACTTAAATGAGATTTGGTTTCAAGACCGTTCAAGTTTTTTTATGGGTGCAACCTTAAGAATTCTGGCTTATTGTAGGGTGGCTCCTTTTAGGTCTATTCTAAGGATGGTAGGTGGGTTCTGGTAGTGGTCTAGTGTTTCCCAGGGATCTTGAATTAGCTTTTGAGAAGTTCCTTCTGCGTTTGTAGAGACCTATTGTGACCAAACTGGAATTGCCTTGTGTCTCTACACAGGAAGATAAGACAGTGGGAAGTGGATTTGACAGGTCTCAAAAGGTGGTGATAGGTGAATGAGTAATATTAAAAACTGTTTGTTAAGCCCATAAACTTTGGCTAGTGTCTCTGAGGCTGAGGATCTCTTGAACGTCTTCCTTGTAGGAGCGTTAGTGTTTATAACCAGAGTTCCTGGCATCTTTATATTTATTTCAGTGATGACTTCCCTGTTTTAAAGGACTATACTTTTTCTGCTACTTTCTAAGTTTGTTTTGTTTCGACTGATAACCAAATGGCACACATTTACATGCAAATACTTGTAAGTTTATAGGTATTTGAACCCCAGGGGAGGTTAAGTGATTATTGTTTTTTAGCTTCAAGAGGTGCCTGGTTATATTTAATGTGCATTTTCCCGCTCTTGGGGCAGTGGTGTGTATGATGGAAGAAGCAATCATGGGCGTGATAGCGGGCTAGAAATGGGTTTGGTGCTCCTTTTCACTGTGTCTTAGCTCTCAGCCTCAATTTCTTGTCAGTAAATAACATTTTGATGGTAACATTTTCCTAACAGTGTTGTTGTGAAGATTAAATGAGATAACAGATGTAAAGTGGTGAGTTTAGATGATGGCCTATAGCTGTTATTCAGTAAATGTTAACAAAGAATTGCAATGAGTAAACTGTGGGGATTATTTTGAATTACAGACTATCCTTGAAGAAACCATTTAAAAACATTATTATTTGTAGATTCAGCAACATCTTTCTGAATGGAGGCCCTATAAATTCAGCAAATGAATAAATTAAATTATTTAATTAAAAGAGATATGTCTTGCTAACATTTTTTAGAAGATTCATTTTCTAATGTAAGTGAACATTCATGTTTGTTTATAAAGTCATACATCTTCAAATCTAAATTAGTATAAAGGTAATTAGTTTATATCACCTGGTCTAGAATTTTATAAATTTGACTTGTGAGGACATATTGCATGTTTGAAAGAAGTTAGAATATGAAAGTACTTTATAATGTCATGAGTACCTTTTTCCTCTTAAAGAGTATTATGCATGTGCTTATAAAGATTTTAGCTATGAAAAAACTCAGAATTAAAAACTTATGATATTATTTTAGTAGTAATCTCTTTTCAGAAGTAGTTTTCTTACCTTTACTTTGTATCCTTCATTTTTCCAGGAGCTGACCAGTGCTTTGGTGCATTTAAAATTGCATCTTTTTATTCAGATCTTTACACTTGCATTCTTCCCAGCAACAATATGGCTCTTCCTTCAGCTTTTATCAATCACATCCATCAATGAATGGCTTTTAAAAGGGTATGTGTAAATCTTTTGAAGAGTGTACTTTTAATGGGACATTTCTAGTAACATTATTGCTCTGGCAGCTTTACAGAAAAGGGGTTATGTGTGCTATCTTACAAAGAAGTAAAAACACTCATAACATTATCCTTTAGCCCTACAGTTTCATTAAAAGAGTGATCAAAGAATTGTTTAACAGAATCTTAAAATACACCCCATGCTTACTCTTACATTTAATTAAAATAAGTCCCACTAATTTTTTGGTAAAAGATTTGGTTTTTAATGTAGGTAAATATTCATACTTGCTTATGGTGTCAACAATCAATAATCTTCAGATAATTAGCTTATCTCACCTGCTCTAGAATTTTATAAATCTGAATTAGGGCATATTGAATGTTTGAAAGAATTCTAGAATTTGTAAGATAGATACTTTTCTGGAAATTATAGAGTCAGGAGGAAAATGTAATAGAGGATCTAATGTATATATGTATGTGTATAATGTAGGTTAGCCATTAGATGCTTTAACTCTCCATTTTATATCTTAATAAATATATACAGATAATGGCTATGTGTAGTATGGTTTTTTTTGTTTTTTTGGTGCCAGGGATCGAACTCGGGTCCTTGTGCTTGCGTAGCAGGCAGCGAAACCACTGAGCTAAATCCCCGGCCCTATAATATGTATATTTTAAAGAAAAATATATGTGGAACAGATATTTACTTTTTTACTTGTTCTGTGTCACTTTTGATATAATAGTTGAATTAGCAGTAGATTTTATTAGAATCTTTTCTTTCATTAAAAATGTTTTCATGTTCAATAAAAACAATTTAACAATAAAGTTAATTTGAAGTGATTTAAAATTAACCACATTTTAGCATCATTGTATAACAACTTAAACACTGAACTTTGAACCCAAAGATTGAGTTCTGACCCTAACCCTAACACGATATGTGACTTTGAGCAAATTTATTAAATAGTTTTGGACCTCAGTTTTTCTGTGTATAAAATGATAATCCTACTTTTACTTCCTGTGTAATAATGGTGTTGGGACATTTGAGGTCATGCATTCATTTGTTTAAGTCACCTATTTAACTCCTACTATATGCCAGGAATTATTACGGCTGTTGGAGAAACAATGGCCAAAACGGGCAGTATGCCATTCCATTTTGCCTATCGTGGAGACTTGGGGTATAATTATGAAGAAACAAGTAAATAGGTGAGCAAGACAGAGATGAGTGATGTGGGAAGAGTAAAATGGGATATGATTGAAAGTGTTCAGGTAGGCAGACTGGTGATTAAACTGCAGAGTTTTGGGGGCAGAGTCATCTAAGCAAAGGAAATATGGTACAAAGTCTCCAAGGCAGAAATAAGGTCTGTTAGCAGCTGTACTTACTAATGTCGGCAGATCCTAGTGATGTGGAAGGACAATATGATTTGAAGAGTAGCAACTGCGATCTGAGTATGCTAAATAAAGCACGCGTATAGTTCTCACCTTGGGATGTTACACTTAAAGGAGTATACACTTGATCTACTTCATTTGGATCCCTTCCCCTCCCCAGTTTGAGATTACATACAGAGTAAACTGGAGGGAGTTGCAAACTCCTACCTTAGGATCATGTTGGAGAAGAGCTATTTTGAGCACATCCTTCTTTCTTTACCACGTTAAGGGACAGAGTAGAGGTAGCGCCCATTCAGCACATTTGCAAGTGTTTACATATAGGTAGAAAACACCTGAATGGGGATGGTAGCAGCAGTCATGGGGAAGAATGGGCCAGGGATTTAGCTCAGTGGTTCCACCACCTGCCTTGCAAGTGCAAGGACCTGGGTTCAATCCCCGGTACCAAAAAACCAAAAAAACAAAAAACAAAAAAAAAAAAATGGGAAGTTGGTGGTGACAGACTAGTTAATTTCTGAGGAGCAAGTAGAATCACATACAACTAAAGTTTCAAATTATATCATTAAATGAAAACTGGTTCCTCTGATAAATTCAGATAGGAAATAGATTTTTTAAGAGAATATCTAAATTTATATATAAAAATTTCTAAGATACATCTTAAATATTCTTACCACACCCAGAGACAACTATATCAGCTCATGGAAATACTAATTAGCTTGATTGTGGTAATCATTTACAATGCACACACAGATCAACATGTCATATTTTATACCCTAAATATATGCAATTTTAGTTTGGGAATTATACTTCAGTAAAGCTGAAGAAAAGAAAATATATAAATTTAATATTAGACATGTTTAGTTCATGGGGGGCAGCCCAGGCAGCTGCAAATTTGGTGATAATAGTGCTAGACATCTAAATTGACAGGTGTTTTCACAGATTGAAAGGAAAAGGTAGGTTTAAAAGATAGGAGATAAATCAGAATGATGAAGTGAAGTGGTAACCAAGAAAATAGAGTGTCCTGAGAATGTATGAGCAAATATAGGGAAAAGGACTTTGGATTTGGTGATTTGGAGATCACTGGTTAGTTTTAAGCTCAGTACTCATACTAGTGGAAGGCAGAGAATCAGTTCTAGAGGAATTAAGAGAGATTGAGCTGTGGGGTCATGGTGATAGAGTATTTTTAAAAGAAGATCAACATTGAATTGCAGTGAAACAAGTAGGAATGTTTCTTGAGGCAACACTGCTAATTTTATTGTTAGTTATCCATATTTGTGTATTGAATTGCCTACAAGCCAAGAATAATGTCTTATGCATTTTTATACCCTCATGTAGTATCCTACTCATAGAAACCCATATATTTAATCTATAGTTTTTTATAAGGTAACTTTTTTCATAAGAGGGGGAGAATTCTGTTTCATTGCATGTAAAAAGGAAGAGGCCAGGAAAGGGAAAGATTGAATAAGCTATAAAAGTTGAAAATACCTGAGACAGCTTGTCCTGAACATTTGGGGCAGGGGAGATACAAAGCAGAGAGGCCAGAGGAGGAGGCCCGCATTAATCTTTCGCCCTCACTGCCAGATTAAAGTTTAACCCAGGAGAACTGGCTTTGTGAGTTTGGGTAAATTAGTTCTCTCTTAACTTCAGTTTTCATGAACGTGAGGATAATAGTAATAATTATTTAAAATATTTGATGAGGAATAAATGAGAATGGGTATAAAATGTCCAGCGTAGTATCTACTACAAATGGTAAATGCTCAATATTAGTGATGATGCTGGACCTTAAGGAAGACTCAGAGATTAAGAATTTTTAATAGGACAGAACACTTCAGCTTTACTTAGGAAAATATAGACCTTAAAAGACAAAGTTGGGAACAGTGGCAGCACTTGCAGTCCCTGCTACTCAGGAGACCAAGTCAGGAGGGTTGCTTTAGCCCAAGAATTTGAGATCAGCCTGGGCAACTATGTAGACGCCATCTCTAAAACTAAAATAATAATAAAAGGTCATGTGAGATTGAATGAGCTGGAAATTCTATAAACTGTTTTCTTAATGTTTTAACTGAAATGAATGAAAATATTTTTATTTTTTCTTATTTCAGAAGCAATATAAATTTTTACATACAGTTTAAACAATACATTCTTACAAGAATAAATAAAAATGACTATAATCATACTCACTTAAAATCTGTTTACATCAGATATTCTGTCTTCTATTCTGTGTATGAAATTTCCACACAGGCTGGCTGTTTGCTCTCCCTAGAATATTCTATAGTACTTCTCAGTAATGTTTTTAAAAATTTTTAGTAGTTAGATTTACTACTTACTTTCATTTGGTTGTCAGGCAATTTATTTTGTATTGTAATCTGAGAGAATAGTTTTATGATCTTGGTAATAGAAACATAATTTATTTAATAAAAGCCAAATTTGGAATAGATACTGGATAGAATTTACTATAAGACCTGAATCAGTATATGATTATGTCTCGTGTGTTTCTATAATGACATTACAACATGAAAATCTCTTTTATGAGATGAAAGTTTGAGAGTTGTTTTATAAAAAGAGATTGAAAATATAAGCTTATACTTTATTAAATATTTATGAATTTGGGATGTGGTTTAGAGCTTTATTTTTTACCAAAAGACTTGACAAAAAGTATCAGGAAAATTTTTACTTTACCTGAAAATAACCTAAGATGAAATATATATACCAAATAATTGACCATTTTTGTTGTCTTTCAAGGACTGTAGTCACTATAACTTCACTAAAAATAAACTCGTTCAAGCCTGTGGAATGTAGTGAGAGCACAGAGCCTGGGATGTTGCCTCACATAAATCTAAACTCAACAGAGAATGTGCGTCAATAAACACTTCCTTATTTTTATGTGCTCAGTTCTGCTATTTTAGAATGAATAGAGTGGGAACTATTGTTTTATAATTGGGGAGAAAAAACTATTTAACACTGGATTTTCTTTTATTTTTCAGTTTGCAGACAGTAGGTTGCATGCCTCCCCCTGTGTCTTCTGCAGTGATTTTAACCAAAGCAGTTGGTGGAAATGAGGTGAGTCTTGGGGACTAACTTGATTTAAACATAAATGCATGCTGTGCTTTTACTTTGTTCAAAACTATGTTTTGAACATAAAGGAGTTGTGTTCAGAGACCTCATAACTGTAGCAGCTTATGAAAGAAGAGGTTGTATTCATCTGTTAGGATGATGCTGAAATTGCTGATGATGAGTGGAATTTAGGATTTCAGATGGAAGAGCAGGGGAGATGAATGAAGTAGAGATGATGATTTTGCTACCCCAGTGGGAAATTGGGAGCCAAAAGACAGAGGGGTCCAAGGAAAGAAACTTTTCATGCAAGACTTGTAGGCCGAGGACTTTACTCTGGCCATTTCTTAGTTCCTAAAAAAAGTTCATAATAAACTAAATTGGTTGGAAAGGTTCAGAATGTTTAGTGGTAATTAAAGATGACATAAAAGGAGAAATTAGGCCAGGTTTCTAAATCAGTTCAAAGAAATTATCCAACTGCTAGGGGACTCCAGCAAAAGGATTGTGATTATATTGGAGTAGCAATTGTGCATTTCAGAAGCTACAGTATTTATAGATGGGTCTTCTTTGGTTGAAAAGTGCTACGACTTCATTCTGAGGGACTTTTCTTAGTGATAGGATAGTCCACCTTTCCCCCTTGTGTTTCTCATTCAGAAAAAAGTGCTCTGAAGGAAGATCCATTGGGTCCCCATTTCAGTTCAGCCTTAGGATGCTGTTACATATCTATTTTAACTTTCATCCATTTTATTCTTTTCAAAAATATTTATTATCTGTTATATTCTTTTCTAAAACAAATCTTGTTGAAATAATCTATACATGCAGTAAACTGCAGACATTTAAACAATTTAATGTTTGGTGAAACCCATCATCACACTCCATTTTGCATGGCTCTGACAGAATACCTGAAACTGAGCAATTTATGGGGAGCAGAGAGATTGCTTTCTTACAGTGTTGGGGGGCTGCATCTGGGGAGGGTCTTCTTACAACATCATCCAATGATGGAGGCAGAGGGTGAGCTAGAACCTGGAAGAGAGGGAGAGATTGATTTTGCAGCCTCAGGCCCTTTTATAATTGGCATTAATCCATTCTTGCGTGTAGAGCCCTCATGACCTAAACACCTCCCATTAGGCTCCACCTCTCAATACTGTTGCTTTAGAAATTCAGTTTCTTTTGAAAACATTTTTTTATACCGAGTGTGTGTGTGTGTGTGTGTGTGTGTGTGTGTGTGTGTGTATCCCCGCACCTGGGATCAAACTCAGGACCTTGCTTGCCAGACAGGCGTGGCTCTGCTGAGCTACATCCCTGGCCCTGAAATTCAGTTTCTAACACACGATTTTTGGCTCACCCATTCATCTTCTATTCTGTTTTGTTTTGTGAGATGGCGTTTTACTGTTGTCCAGGCTGGCCTCCAACTCCTGAGCTCAGCTGATCCTCCTGCCTTAGACTCCTATGCAGGCGGACTGTAGGTGTGTACCACTGCATTCAGCCTAGGAGACATACTCAAAACATAGCACCCTCAGAAGTTTTCTATGTCCCTTTAACATCCCTTCCTCTTGCCCTTCTCAGCCTCCCTCTTCCCCAGGTAACCAGGCATTTGTTTTCTGTCACTGTAGATTAGTTTATATTTTCTAGAGTTTTGAATAGTAGAATCATATTGTATGTACTGTTTTGTATTTGTTTTTCATCATAATTCTTTTGAAGTCATCTATGCCTTTATCAATAGTTCAGACTTTTTTATTGCTGAAAAATAGTATTTTGTATGGATAGACTACAGATTGTTTATCCATCACCTGTTGATGGCCTTTTGAGCATTTTGTAGTGTTTAACTATAAATATCCATGTAGAAACCAATAGACATATACTTTCTTTACTCTTGAGAATTCCTGGGGGAGAAATGGCTCCATCATCTGGTAAATTCATGTTTTGGTACCTATTGACCAGGGTATCTCTGTGTTGTTATAATCTTCTATAAATAGCTTTTGAAGTTGTCAGTTTCTATCAATATACAAGCATTCTTCATTTATCTGGGTGTATGTTTAACTTTTAAAAAATTAGCAAAGTAATTTCCAAAGTGGCTATATAGCATTTTACATTTCAGCCAGTTGTGAATAAGAGTTCCAGTGTTCCACATCCTAGATAACACTCACCATTGTCAGTCTTTTTAATTTTTACCATTCCAGTATGTATGTAGTATTATCATTGTGATTGTTTAGTATACATTGCCAACTGACTAGATAATGTTGAGCATCTTTTAATGAGCTTATTTACTCTTCATCAGTATGTCTTCTTTGGTAAAATCTTCATTGGATATATGCGTTATTAAGTATTTTTTTCCAATCTGTGCCTTGCCGTTTATCTTACCAGTGACTTTTGAAATACAGGCTAGCAATGGAGGCAGTAAAACGTGATTGGATTCTGGGTGTATTTTGAAGGCGTTAAGGTACTGATGAATTAGGTGTGTGGTATGAGAGAAGAGGGGTCAAGAATGACTCTAGGGTTTTTGACTGAGCATCTGAAAGGAGGGGTTGGCTGATAAGGAGAAGAGGACTATGTGACAGCAGGTTTGGGGGAGTATTAACCTAGCGAGACTGGGCTCTGTTGGGGTGATCACTAAGAAATCCAGTATCTCAGTAGCTGAGTATGTACATGTATTCCTTGGTCATCTGGCCCATCTGAGTCAGTGGGAAGGCTACTTGACAGTGGCCCCCACCATCTTGTCGGCATACCATCTGGATGGAACACAGAGCATTGTAAGTAGCCACAACAGAGAGATCAGAAAATCACAAACGGACTTTTGACTGCCTAGATCGGCATTTATACATGAACTTCTGTTCATATTAAATTGGAAGGGCAAGGAGAGGAAGGGGATGTAAAAAGAATTAAGATATGTTTTTTACGTGCACCACCTTCCCATGAATGTAATCATTATGTACTGCAGACATGTACTAGTAAAAATAAAAATTTTAATAAATAAATTGACCAGAGCAAGTCACATATTCCTACCAAGTATAATTTCTGTGCGCTGCAGAGGATAACCAGATATTAGAGAATACTTTTAATGTCAGCTAATTCTTGTTTAAGATCAAGAATTTATTTGTTATTTGATATGTTAAAGTGCCTGTTACATATATAAGTATGTGTCTCAACTAAGAATTAAAGATAATAGAGTTGGTAGTTCAGGAAGTGGTCTAAAATCATTCTGGACAAGGTTACCAATTACTTCCATGTAGCATAATGCAATAGTTATTTCTAAGGTCTAATTTCCAGAGTTTAATTGGGTCATGTCCTCTGATGTGAAATGAATAGACCATTTCAAATTGTGGAAGAAAATGATATGTTAAGTAAAGATAGGTAATTTTGTATTTAATATTTTTATAAAATCATTTTATCAGACAACTGAATATAGATTTTATTGCAGTAAATATAAGAGAAGATTAATCTTTCCTAAAATATATTGAAACAAACAAAATCTAAGAATGGGAGGTGGATTTGTAGTTGCATATAAATTAAAAGGTTAAAAAGCTATGTTCAGGGCTGGGGATTTAGCTCAGTGGTTCTGCCACCTGCCTCACAAGCGCAAGGTCCTGAGTTCAATCCCTGCTACAAAAAAAAAAAAAAAAAAAAGCTGTGTTCAGTGTCAGGTGCCGTTTAATGAAAGCTCTGATTCCACCTCTCTGTGATGCTCAGTTGGCCTGCATATACTGTAGTGTTTCGGTATTCACATTGTAACTGCACTAAACACCTGGCTGATGCCACTTGAAAGCCAATATTCACAAGGTTACAGGTAGGAAGGAATCAGGTTTATTCAAGGGCTGGCACTGTGAGAAGATGGAAAGGCTACCGACTGCAAATCTGCATCCTGGCAAATGAAGAGGCTCAAAGTTTGTTTTACTTTTTTTGTGTGTGGTACTGGAGATTGAGCCCAAGGGTGCTTACCACTTAGTTAATCTCCCTGTTTGTTTGTTTATTTTTTTGGGGGGGGAGAGGGTCTTACTAAGTTGCCCAGACTGGCCTCACACTCATGATCCTCTTACCAGAGCCTCCAGAGTAACTGGGGTTATGGGCGTGCTTCACTGTGCCTTGCCTCAAAGGGCTTTTATAGGAGGGAAAGGCAGTACAGTGAGACACTGGCTAGGAAAGCTTTCTGCGGAGCACAGGCTTCATCAGGCAGGGCATGCTTCCTGCACCCTGCCTCTTGCCGGAACCTTGGGTAGTCCCTGTGTTTCTTTAGATAGATTACAGTACTTTTCTGCAAGTTAAACCTGACAGCAGCTTACATCCTTTGTGTTAGTTGATGGAAAAAAGTGCACTTTGTAGCGTGAGAGTAGGCCAGTGAACAGACTCAGAGCAGCCATGAGAATAAGGGGAAAGGGTCTTTTTGTATCTGGAATTCCTGGATTGGCTTTTCCCTCATGCAAGTAGGGCATGTGACAGTTCTATCAAAAATTCACTTGCCTTCGTGCCAGATTTAAATCGTTGTATTGAAGACTTGCTTGGTTGTGCACCAGATGTAAATGAAGACTGGAAAATAGCACTTCTCTAATTTGTTTCACGTATAGTGCTCAGGAACTGGATCCTGTGTTCTGAGCATGTGCCCTGGGTCGCCATGAGTTTGCCCAGTTGTTTAACTGATTTGCCCTAATCTACCTCATTTACCCCTGAGAGGCATAATACCCATAATTCATTATGGGATGCTAATGGAGTGGAGGTCTCTTTTTTCTTATTAGATACTTCCTGCTGAAAGGCACTGTAGGCCCTACCTGCTGGGGATTGTGACTACCGTGATATGTTGGGGCTTACCAGCTGGGCTTCAAAGGAACTGTCAGAAGACAGAGAAGACTTAGTGCCTGTATGTCAAGAATTGTTAAACTGTCTGTTCACTGGGAGAAAGCTCGGTGAATTTGTCAGGAAAGTCATAGGCTGTAGGCTGAATGATCATATGAAGCCTTGAATACATAAACTTTACTATTCAGTTGTGGAGGTAGAGGCAAAGTATGAGAAGGAACAGGTCAGAATTTTGTCTCGTCTGTCTTGAAAGGTGGACTATGACAGATTCATCAGTTAGTCACAGTAACTAGTGGTATTATTTGGGAGAAGTTTAAGGGGGGGTTATTTTCATGCTTCCTGTGGAGAGGAAAGCATGATACTAAGAGCCTGAGAGCTGTAGCCCCAAGAAGATTACTCACAATATGAATTCACTTAAAAGCAGGAGTCCCAACATAAATGCCCATTTAAGCTATGGTGAATCAGGGGTGATTAGTGACTCTACTTATCTGTACCAGAGCAGTGCTGGAGCCTTAGATCTTCCAGAAGTTCATGGAAGTAGCTTTTTTGTTTTGGGTAGTCCTTTGCCTGAGACAGTTCAGGTAGGGGTGACTTTATCCTAGAAAGGTAAACCCAGCTGTCTCTGCCATGTTTATTGCAGTAGGTTTGGCAAGGGTCACTGAAAAGGGGCCCTTTCACTTTGACTTTAATTGGTCTTTTTAAATTTTAAGGAGCAGTGTTCTCCAGGGTGGACACTAGGTGGTTCCCCTGGGCTAGGAGCTGGCAGGACTTTGTTTTCATCTGGTTGGATAGCTTGTTGTACTTGGCTCAGACTAGTAAGACGATACCGTAAGAGGGCCGAGGATTTAGCCCAGTGGTTCCATCGCCTGCCTCGCAAGCGCAAGGACCCGAGTTCGATCCCCGGTACCAAAAAAAAAAAAAAAAGACAAAGACGATACCATAAGAGCCTTGTGATCCCTGGGTCCACCAACATATCCGAATATAAAAAAGGCCCATTTAGCTCTCAAATGGACTCATATTTAGCCTAGTTTTTGAGGTGTTTTAAATCTTCATGAAGGCTATGGGCAATAATTGGAGCTAAGACCCAGAAAGTGGGAAGCTTTTGCTAGAGTTTGCTTTAAGGTCTGGTTGGCTCTTTTAACCTTTCTAGAGGATAATATGTCCATGTCCCTAAACAGTTGTCATTCCCTGAGTGTAAAAATGTATTCTAAGTATTGGACTCTGAATGTCTGAGCCATTTCCTCTGAGACTTTATATCCCTTTTTAACTAGAAAATAATTTAGATAGTCTTATGTTGGATAGCTCCCATGTTGGGCTGCAGATTAGAATATATCTAACCCTACACCCTGTAGGATGCCCCCCTGTGTATGCTCCAGATTCCTTAAGTCCTTTTCCAGTTCCTGAGCAAAAAGGTGGGAGCTGTCTCTAAAGCCCTGTGTGAGAAGTCCAAGTATATTGTTATTTCTTTGAGATGGGGCTTTTCCATGTAAAGGCAAATTGGAATGAGGAATGAAAGGAAAGCATCTTTGGTGTCCAAGGCTGAGAACCAATTTGTGTCTCCTGGAATTTGGGAGAGGATTGTATATGGATCTGCCACTAGAGGGTGGATTGGGATTATAGCCTCATTCATGGGGCCCAAGTCTTTTACCATCCATTATTCTCCTGAAGGTTTTATTATGGGAGAATGAGGGTACTGCAAGAGGACTGACAAGGCCTCAGGAGGCCATGTTTGAGAAACCTGTCTCTGAGAGAGAGGCAGAAGGTCTTTATGGGCCTCTTCTTTAATTGGATATTGTTTTCCTTTGGAAAATTGGCTGGAATCTTAGTTTTATAACAACCAGCATTGCTGAAGTTGTCCTCCCAGGTAATCTGTTATACTATGCAGCAAGATCCACCTGCTGACTAGTCAGGTCAGGGAGGCCTGGTGTAGTCTCAACAGATAAAATCTGCTTTAGCCTTTGGCAGAATTGGGAGCTACCCCTAATTTTACTAGAAAAATCTCTTTGTGGAAAGGGAGTAGGACACCATGGGGCAATTAAAAACTCATGGTTGAGATTTGACTTTTGAATTGACATGTCAAAGCAAGAGCAAAGAAGCTCTGACTAGGGCTCCCCTCAACCCCATTTATGGCTGTAGATTTAGAGAGGGTTTTTCAGAGAAGGAAGTTAAAACAGAGTAAGCCAGCCCTGTATCCAAAAGGAACTGAATTTGCTTAACCATAGCACCCAGGGTCACCCTGGGTTCCTTTCAGGAGATAGAGATGTCTGTGGACAGGTGTATTGCAATTTTCCCGTCCCCTTCAGTCTTATTCATCAGAGCAGGAGGTGAGAGTTTTGTCTGGTCTCGCCCCTCTCTGGGAGCAGGGACAGTCAATGTTCCAGTGCCATTAATCAGCCACATCAGTGGCCTGACATATGGAGCAGGGACTTTCCTTGCCTTTTGCTGAAAAGGCCTAACTGAAGAATAGTATTGTAATTTAGGGTTCCATTCTGTCCCCATCTCTTGCTGTTTCCTAGTTCATACTGGATCTGTACAGCATTTGAGTAGAAGATAAGCTGTTTTTTTCTCAGATTGTCAGGGTCAAATTGTTTTCAGTTTTTAAGGACACAGCTGAATGGCGAGGTCAGTGGGATCTACAGGGATCTACATTTCATGGGGTTCATGGACAGAGAGATGAGACTGGTTCTGGGGTTCTTATGAGTGTGTCCCCACAGAAGGACAAAGACCTGTTGCGCTCTGGGGCATCTCCCATGAAACTCAAACTGCATTAGCAGACATCTCTGTCAAAGCAAGTGGTACTGGTGCCCTTTTTTTCTTAGAACTCTCCAAAGCCTGTGGCCTGTGACTCCTTAAAGACCAGAGTGGAGCCTCCTCCTGGGTCCATTTAACACCTGGGTCCATTTGAGAAACAGTATCCATCCCATTTGTCCTGATTTAAATTAAAATAATCCAGCTCTACTTTCGCATACTCACAGCTGGTTGGGTTGACCTTCATTGTCTCTTCACTTTGTTCTGCTCAGGCTCTCAGGCACAAATTTTTAGATTACTTGAATTTCTGTTACAAGAAACAGAAAGGGTATCTACCTAGATTTAGAAGGAACAGGGAAGGAAGCCCATATAGTCCCCAAAAGTGGAGACTATATCGCCTAAGCCTCCCTGAGGCTTAGGAAATGGGGCTGTGAAGCAAGTGACTTACTAAGGGCATTCTGTAATTACAGAGATAGTTTACTTCTCTCATTTAGGCTGTTGTTCAAGAGAAAAAGCAAGAAAAGTAAAGATGAGAAAATGTACTATCTACTTTTACCTCAGTATTATTTCTCCCCCCTCCCCTTCTTTGGTGGTGCTGGGTATCGAATGGTACTAAGTAAGTGCTGTATCACTGAGCTGCACCCTTAACCCTCAATATTTCTTCTTTTGCAAGCTGAGAGGATTCAGCTAAATGTTGTTTCCTAAAAATGTGAAGTGAATACCAGGTCTTTACTCCTGAATAATGTTGTGAAGATATATAATATAAAATATATAATATAAAAATTTGAGAGTTGTATCAAGACAGATAGGAGAGAAATATAATTAAGGGTTTCTGTCTTTGAATCTTTGAAAGAAAAAAAGAAAAAGACAAGAAGCAATTAGAATTTTAATAGATAAAGCATGGGCAATTAGGAAAAAATTTCTGTTCAGATCTAGGGAGTTACATTTGTGCTAAACTGTTATCTGTGTTTCAAACTAAGCATGGCAATTGAAGCCATGAAAATAGGCACCTTCATCCCTAATACAGTGAACTGATTATAGGCATGTTATTTAGATCTGCTTATTTTTTTTCTCAAAATGAATTTTATGGATCATTTGCATGAGTATTATTACCTGTGTGGATTCAAAAAATAAACTTAATTTCTTCATATCCACCCTATACCTATTGAATTAAAGTGTCTGGTAGATGGGGCTTAGGTCTCTTTTTTAAACATATGAAATCTGTTAGTCTGTGAAAGATACGTTAAACACATATGTACATTTTAAAGCATTGTAAATTCTTTTGTGCCCATCATCCAACTTTAGAAATGGAATATGGCATTTAACCAGTCGTTAAGCATCCATTTTACTTAAGACACTGTTTTCTACTGTAGGGAATAAGAAGGAGAAGAAAAAGTAATCTCTTTACTTGTAGTGTCATGCCTATAACAAAAGATTAACAAGAGGAAAAGATAACAAATTTATTTTTACACAAATTTTATATGACATGGGAAGCTTCAGAAATGAGGACCCAAAGACTCAGAGAAAACTGTATTTTTATACTGTCTGATGAAAGAAGTGGACAGTCATGGAGAAACACTATCAGACAAAAGGAAGTGTGACCTAATGGAAATAAACTGGGGGGAGTCAGCAAAGTATGCTGTTCAGATTCACTTCTGTCTCTGTATGACATTTCTTTCCCCCTTAACCCCTGGATTTGGGGCAGGACACTGTCACAAGAGGATCTTTAGGGGACCTGAGAAGAGATTAGTGATATACTGTCTACAATCTCAGGGGGGAAAAGGAGGATAGGAGGTCAGAGAATTCTTCTTCTAAGACACTCTTCTCTCCTTTAGCTCACATTGAGCTGCTAAGGTGCCAAACTCTGGGGTGTTGTCTTCTGAATTCTAACAATCTGTGCCTGCCTTTGAGAAGATTTAGTGTGATCTTAAACTATTCAAAACCTGTTTCTTGCTATAAACTTCACAAAACTAGAAAAAAAAGTGAAATTGCTTTACATTGGCCTTTATCATTAATTACTATTTTAATGTAGAAAAAAACCCCCAAGACACATCCAGGTGAATTGAGTCTCACTTAGTTGAGGAATCTGGACTCTTTGCTAGTTGGAGGCATTACCCTAGTATAGGATTAAGGCAGCGTGCTGCTTTTAATATAAAAATAACTAGTTTGGTACTTTATTTATGATGTATTTTAGCATTCTTTGATAGTCATGTTGAATTTCCAGTATATTTTAATGAAACATTTTTGGCATAGAAGAAAGGTAACAAGTAAAAACGTACATGTACCTGTACGTGTGCGTGTGCGTGGGTGTGTGTGTGTTTAGTTTCATCAGCAGAGTTGGTGACCAAATCCCTTCCAAGAAAAATTAAGAATGTCTCTTGAGCAAAGAAATTTATTACATGTAGTGAACTTCTTTATGTCATAGATGAAGGTCAGGGCAGCCTGATTGTATTTGAAAAACGGTTTTTTGTCTGCTTGGAAAGCAAATGAAGCACTCATTACTAACTTTAAAAGTACAGCTATGAGATCTTTGCTAAAGGTGAAAGATCAAGATCATCACAGTCCAAATGGAGACTGGAAGTTCAATTTCTGGCTTATCAGTAAGGCATGAAACATTTCAGGGTTATTTTGCATTATCAGTGGGGAGTTGGTCTTGCTAATCCAATGCATGAAGATAAAATTCATTGAAACATTTATAAAGGCAGTTAGAGTAGATCTAATCAGCACAGAGAGAGGACTTGGAGCAGGAAAGAAACCTGATCTGTCAGTCACTGTCTCCTCTTCAGCAATCACTTAGCCTTTCTCTTCCTTGCTCTCTCTTGCTAAATGGGGTTACTGCTTTTGCCTGTAGTGGAAGGTTAATGGTATCCTGGAGGAACCTTCTGTCTGAAAAATGCTGTTAGTGTTGAGCCTTCTTACAAACTGGCAGATGTGTATTTTTTAGCTTCCAGCCTCAAGTGCACTCTGGAAAGGATAACAGTTTTCCCTCTTTGACAGATGGAAACAGGAGTAGCAGTAACAGCAGCAAGAAATTCTCTGCTCTGCTCATCTTCCACACCTTCAGTCCCTGCGTCTTCTGTGTTGAGGTAGAGGTCTTTAGGAGCAGTAGGGAGAGTGGACTCTGTTTGTTTTAAGTGGCTGAAAAACTTGTTGAAACATAGCTACATTTCCCAAGATTTTTGTATATAACTTGGAATTTTTTTCATTTAACCCTAATGCTTTTCAATTTGTCTTCCATTTCTACCTTGCTAATCAGAAGAGCTCTCTTAATGGTTAGCAGTAGTTTCTAGTCCCTGAGTCCAGTGGCCAGTTCTCAGTTTTCATCCTTCAAGACTGCACTGTAGTTTATTGCTGTTGTTGTTGTTGTTCTTGTTTTGGTACCGGGATCGAACTCAGGACCTTGCGCTTGTGAGGCAGGTGGCAGAACCAGTGAGCTAAATCCCCAGCCCTTCACTGTGGTTTTTGACACCATGATCACTGACTTCATCTCCCTAATACTGTTGTCTCCTAATTTTCTTTTTACCTCTCTTATCGCTTCTTTTCTTATTTGCCTTCTTTCCCATTCCAACAGGTGTATATTCCATGTACCTGATCTTGAAATACACTGTTTCGCCCTCCAGATTCCTGTTTTTGAGCCCTTCTCTCTGTAACTGAAGCCAAGTGACCCCCATATTTAGGTCCAGCCTTGCCTCAGATATTAGGACTGTTTTGATATTGGGTGAGAAATTTTTATATAATTACATCTTAAAATGCTGTGGTGCTGTGTTACCACCTTTGCTGTCATCCACATCACGCTGAGCATAGAAACTAGATTTGGAATCGAAGTATGTGTTTGGAGCATCATTTGCATACTTCCAAGCATCTCAGGGTTTGTAGGTGAGGGAACATATCAAGCAGGTGTCTGCATTACCAAGCAGAGGCTTGTTACTGATGAAATCACCAGGTTTTCTAAGTAATTACCATTGCTTTCCCAAGAATTTAATCTTCTGAGTTCACTAATGTGTTCACTTCATCCATTCCTTAAACAATATATGTTGAGTGCTTATTATAGATTGCTATATATATAGTACATTTGTCAAATTTTAGGTCTAGTAAGCATTATAAAACAGATAAATAGTAAATTGCAGTAAAAGATAGATGATTGATGTTTAAAGAAAAAGCTGAATAACCCCAGTTTATTAGTTTGTATTGTAGGTTCTCTTCAGTATTATTATATTTCCTTTTATAACATGGTATGTGCATGTCAGATATCCAAAATAACCTTCTGGGGAGGAGAGGTCATAGGAAGCCAATTAAAAGTTCCAGAGCAAGGCCGGGGATTTAGCTCAGTGGTTTCGCCGCCTGCTGCGCAAGCGTAAGGACCAGAGTTCGATCCCTGGTACCAAAAAAAAGAAAAAAAAAATAACCAAAAGTTCCAGAGCATAGAAACAGATACATGAGATTGAATAGGTTTACAGGATGTTTTTTCTAACTATAAAGCCTGAAAAACCTTCCCACCTCCACTCCAACAAAGAAATGTCAGATACCAGGTCTCCTTTAAACAGCTCTCCATAAACATTAAAATTTTATTG
Organism: Heterocephalus glaber; assembly: GCF_000247695.1. The sequence continues at coordinate 5,317,754 of NW_004624853.1, read as the reverse complement.
TTGAGGGCCAGGGATTTAGCTCAGTGGTTCCAGCTCCTGCCTTATAAGCACAAGGTCCCGAGTTTGATCCCCCGTACCAAAAAAAAAAAAAAAAAAAAATTTTATTATTCATTTAATTCTCTTTTTTCAGTATCAGAATGTGTACACACATGACTAATAAAATATTTTTTAAAATTTGGTTTAATTTTGATTAGTTATATTTTAAATATCAGACTTCCTTTTAAGAGATTTCCTGGGTTTGTAAGGGGTTTGAAAAAGCACTAAACACACTTAAATCTTTAATCTTACCTGATTAACATTCATGTTTTTTGTGTCTTATTATAGAGAACTTGATTATTTCTACTTTTATTTCCAGATTCTTAATTTTGGTTGTGTGAGGCACAGGATCTTGCTATACAGTTCAGGCTGGCCTTGAACTCCTAGCAATCCTCCTGCCTTAGCCTCCTGAGTGCTAGAATTATAGGTGTGTGCCACCACACCTGGCTATTCCCAAATGTTTGCATGCACCTTTTTTAGTTTCTGTGGCATACCTGTGGTCTGATTACCTGACAGTTACACACGTATTTGTGCATATTTATGAAGTTTTACTATTGGAAATAGGAAACTTATGCTCAATAATTTACTGGATTATGGAGTTATGGAAATGCCAGTAAATTAAACTTTAGAAGACAGCCTTTTCTCTTCGCCCCTAACTAGCTCTGTGATTTCGAGTGTTTCTTTTCAGCTTTTTAGTCAGTTGTATTATTGTAGATAGGTAAGTTAATTAGATATCTTATAGGCAGTTAAACAGGACCTCCCTTAAGGTGCCAGCCAGCCCTCCAGGAGCCAACAGGGAGAACAATTGAGGCACATTCACTGGTTAGCATTATAAAAAAAGGAGGCACTACTTCCCCAGGGATAGATAGCAGTGATTGATATTCTAAATGAGAAATTCCTTATATGTGGCTTGTTTTCCCATTTGACTCCATTTAATCAATATTACCTGGGTGACTGTACTTGTAATCTTATTGGTTGGTCATGGTTTTGCCCACCTCATGCCCACCTTGTAAATTTCCATTGGGTCTTATAGTTTTGTCCCACTTTGTACCTGCTTTACCACGTGGCTTTGCTGTATAAAACATCTTTGAACCGTGGGGTGGGCGGACAACCCACTTTCCGGTCCCCCTTCTGTCTCTCTTAGATAGAAGCTTTCTTTCTCTCAATAAATTTTTCCTATTCTTCTGCTGTTGCTAGAATTCATTCTTCAATTTTATTTAATTTTAATTTTTTTTTTTTTTGGTACCAGGGATCAAACTCGGCGATCAAACTCGGGTCCTTGAGCTTGCAAGGCAGGGAGAGGAGCCACTGAGCTAAATCCCCAGCCCCATTCTTCAATTTTAGAGAACACAAACTCACGTTTTAGATATCTAGTAGGTTTGGGAGTTACATCTCTTCCCCCTATATCAGTATGTAGGAGGAGTTGTTTTAGATGAAAATATTTTGAAAAAGCAGCACATAAAAACGTGTATAAATGAGAGAAGGTAATCTGCCACTTTGCTTCTTGATGAGTATGATCTACTTTGTTATATTAATTATAGATCTTTGTGCTTCCTCAGCTTACACTCCTTGTTAGATTGTATGCTTCCTAAAAGGGTATTACATAACACAGGTATCTTTATCAGCCAGACTGTTTATAAAGAACCTGGATGTCATGGAGAAGTCAGGCTTAATCCTTGCTGCATTGCTCCAAACTTTGGAAATGATCCTTTTAAACTTTACTTGTTTTATTAGGACATCAGGCTATGCTTTCTAAGTTATCTAATGAGAACATCCTGCAATAAGATTTTTAAGCAGATTACTCATGGCCAAGAACACGTGGATCCAAAGTAATGGTCTTGACTTATTGAGTGAATTTGAACGGTGTTTTAATCAAGTGCCAAGATATTGAACTGGCAGGACCCTTCTAAGTGAATGATTTTTATTTATTTATTTAATTTTTTTAGTTCTTTTATTGGTTAACATATCCCACCGGTAGAAGCAGAAAAGTTACCCACAATAAGTATTCTGTATGTACTTTACCTACTTCTCTGTCTCTGTCTCTCTGTCCATCTGTCCCTCCCTCCCTCCCTCCTTTCCTGTCTCTCCCTCCTCTCCCCGCTCTTTCTTTTTTTGAGACAAGGTCAATGACTGAACCTTCTGAAACTGTGAGCCAAAATAAGCCTCTCCTCTTTAAGTTGTAGGTGCCAGGTATTTTGTCCTAACAAAAACAAAGTGACTAATAGTGTGGTATATAATCATATTTTGATATAAAAAATGAGAACTACCATTCTGTAATCTATAAAGACAGACAAATTCTGTTCATTGATATTTTTTGTTGTTATTGATATAAAAGTATTTTTCTTGGAGGAAGTATGTAATTCTTTTTAAAAGTCTTTCATGTTCAAATTATGTTTGAAAATACATCAAAGGATCAAAAAAGATCAAAAAAGATCAAAAAAGATCAAAAAATTTAAGAAACAATTTGCCTGTGGTTGATAAAGTTTTATAACTTTAAGCCAAATTCATTGTAAAGTGGGTGTCAACAGAGAAGAGAAATGAAGTTAATTGACTTAGAAGCTTGTTTGCTGAATCAAGGAACCTTTTACTGGTTGAGAAAAGCCTAATCTGAGGTCTTACAATGCCCATTAAAGATCTGAGATAATGCTAGCATTTCCCTGCATTTTCCAGATTTCTGATCTAAAAGGAAATAAAAAGTAGAGCAGGATGATGGAATAACTCAAGACTGCCACAATGCACAATTCCAGAGGTACTTTAACTTTTGAGGGCACTTTTCCTGTCCCACATAAATCTAGGGAGCTACTGACATGCACAGCAAGAGATGACAGTGCACTCACAGTAGCATGACTAGCTGTTCTTGCTGTGTCTCACCCCTTGTTCTCTGTGCTTCCACCTATGAGTCCTCTAGTCCTTATGCCAACCTTTTAAGACAGGTACTATTAGTACTATTATAATCCTCACTCCACAGTTGAGAAAACTGACACAAAAATAGATTAATAAAAGTGTCCAGGTTATAGAACATAAGAAAGCAAGAGCAAGAATGTGAGCTCAGGCTCTCTGGCTTCAATGTCTGCTTCAACTCTTTACCTTCTTTCTACTCCCTGTCTTCCAGTTAATGCTGAAGGTCGAATTCATGGTGTTAAAACTCTATCCACAGGTGGTTTAGTGGCTGAACTGTCTTGGTGAGAAAAATAAAAGTTGTTCTGAGAGTAGAGCCAAATGCTTGTGGCTTGGTAAGAAATAATCCCTATAAAGTTATAGCCCTGAGAAGCTGCTTGACTGGAAGCCTCCCTTCAGGAAGCTTTACCTGTCTTTCCCCCAATGCCCTATGGCTTTTACCCTAACAAGGCACCTCCGGGGCAGAATGTCCTAGAGGACTCTGAATCTCACTGATACTCTCACTAGACAACATGGAATGTGTGTTTCTTATTCACAGTTGTATCTTCTTCAACTAGTATAGTATCTGGCATATGTCAGGAACATGTTCTGAAAAAACAATGTTTAATTTGATCAGTTAACCGAAATGTTAGAAAACCTGTTAGTACATGCCCACTCTCCTCCACCCTCCAAATTCACTCTATTTATTAGGTTATATAAAATGTCTCCTGGAAGTACATATGGGTTGCTCAATGTAATCTTGTTAAATGATTAAATAAACATTTGAAAATGACAAAACATTGTAAAATTATGTTATTGCATTTAGAAGATTGGCTGTTAAAAGATTAGTGATTAGAGAGTCTGTTGGATATAGTTAACAAGTGATAAATTAATCATTGCTCTCTTGACATCTTAGGTGAATGACCTACAGTTTCTAGTTGAGTATTGAATTGTCTTATTGAATGTTGGGGATTAGGAATTCTATGTGCTATTTTTCACTTCGGTGTAAAGTCATAGTTTTATAATGATATCTGAAGAAAAATTTAATACTTTCTCTCTTCCTTGGTAAGTTGCTTCACATATTTCTTTTCATCTCATAAGGCTAGAAACAGAGAATACCATACAAGTCTAACTGATTTTTAAAAAATGTTTATTTTTATCTTTGTCATTTTAGAAGTTATGCCTCTATCTTCACACTTGATCTTAGCCAAAAGGCCAAGAAGCGATACATGCCTCTATCTTCAGAGCCTTTTTCCTCTTTTCTGTCTTTTCCTTGTTTTCTTTCGTCATTGATTTTCCCCCTTTTGTGGTGAATTGTAGTTTCTCCAGAAACCAGTCTTAAGCTGAACTTCAAAAGGAGCACTCATGGTCCTCTGGTATCTTTGTTGTTGTTATCGTCCTTAATATGGTTGTCATCAGTGTAGTCTCTTCTTCCGGGCATAACTTTTTCAGCCCTGAGTGGTTTTTCTCAGATTTCCAAATTCTGAACCTGGATTTACAGTGACTAAAGCATGTGCTTTTCTGGTACTGTGTTTTTGTCCAGAAGCTGACATGGTTGACTAATTTTTTTTAGTTGTACTGTGTTCTAAAGGCTGTCTAGGACAGGGAATTATTACCTTGAACACTGGCACTGGCTAGTAGGTGATCCCAGACAATATCTGGACACCCCAAAATCTTGTAACTCTGGCAAAAAGATGTTAAGATGCTTTCTTTAGACCCTGCAGACTTATTTGCTGTGACTACAAGGTGTATTCCAAGAGCTTGCTACTGAAATCTCTCTGGGATTTCTGTTAGGTGACCACCTTTTCCTCAAAGAAACTCTTCCAGTGTCCTCCCAAAACGAATCACTGAAGCTTTATTTGGATGCTACAGAAGCCAAGGTGATAGCTGATTAGCTGAGAGGAACTTGAGCTTTATCTGTAAGTCAAAGCCTCCAATCAGAGCCAAAGAAAAGGATCTTATTCAGCTCCATCCTGGATGATTCTAAACATAGAATTCTCCACTTTTTCTGTGGGATAGACCTTGTAGGAAGTTGATTTGGTTACCCTAATTTTTACTCTGTTGCTTCTTTTCCTTAATTTCCACTTTTCTTCTTTTCTTCCCTATCTAGACATACAAAAATGAACACACATACACATTTATTTATTTATTTGCAGTGGAGGCAAAAGATAGGAATCAAATAATGGAAAATTAGTGACTTCATTCCATACCTAAGGCCATGTTTTGCTCCTCACATTTATTTCTCTCTAAGCTAACACAGAATGTTAACTCATTGGTGGATCTGCCTGATTATTTATTAAGTACTCAGTTCATACTTAAGGAAGTAAAACCATTGATCCTTTGTGTATGTCTCTTCAGTTTCCTCAAATTGATTCAGTTTTACATTTCTTTTTCCATTACAGTGATTCATTGATAATTCCTACTCTTTCATCTGAATTATGCTAATCTGATATGAGTAATAGTAATAAATGTTTTCCTTTTTTAAGCCATTAACTTACAATAGAAGTTGTATTTAACTGAAGATCCTAGTCAGTATATATGTTGGACACATCTGTTTGCTTCCTAATATCCACTCCCACTTCATCTTTAAAAACGAACTCCAGCTTTTCAGCTGGATACATTAGTACCCAACTAAAATAACACATTTATTAGATTTCCAGACATTCTCTTTGGCTGTATGAGATGTAAATGAAAGTGTTACATACTACATTCAGGAGGTCTTCTTAAAAGAGGGTGGTACAACCTACATTTCCCTTCTTCCTGCTTGCTGGAATGTTTACTCCATGACTAGGGCCCTAGGGACGTTCCTGGGCTTTTAGACAGTGTACCAGTGATGTGGAGTGGAAAAACAGGGTTTTAGGTCCTCATGACTCTGCAACTGCCAGTGCCAGCCCCACGTCTGCCTCTGGGCCTCTTTCGCATGGCACAGAAATGAACATTTCTTATATAAGCTACTGCTATTTGGTGTGATTGTGTGCAACCACCACTTCAGTATAATTCTTATAAATATGTAAGGTGTCATTTTCAAATAATAGAATATAATAAAGTATAGTTAGCATTGGAAATACACTGACTATAATTTAAAATAGGCATTTTAATTGCTAAATTATTTGGGTCTATTGTACCTCTTTGTTTTCTTTTTGGTGGTAGGAATTGAACCCAGAGCCTTCATACTGAGCTACATCCTCAGCCCTTTTTTTATTAATTATTTTGAGACAGAGACTTATGAAGTTGGTAAATTATCCAGACTGGGCTCAAATTCACCATCTTCTTGCTGTAGCCTCCCAGAGTGCTGGGATTACAAGCCTGTGCCCACCACATCTGACTCTGTTATGACTTATGTGTGGTATTTAAAAAAAAACTCATTGGTTGTCTTGACTTTTCTCACTTTTTGTATTCTTCTAGAAATTCAGATTAATATTGAGAAGTAGTTTGTTATGTAGCTGCAGTACTCTTAGTACTATGTACAAAACTCCAGATGTCTGTGGGAAGTTTTGGAAACACTCTTTCCAGAATCTGTTTTGCTAATGTGTCCTGGGACTGGTATTGTGCTTCTCTTGTTTTTTGAATGTTGGTAATATAAATGCGTGGATTAAAATGTGGTTGTTAATACCTCATAAACTTTATGTATCTTTAGTTAGAGACTGTAAAAATAAAGATTACAGTTTTCATTGTCTTTGAATTTTCATAGTATGTTTCTGGTAATATTTTTGAAAGTGGTAACATAAACAACACGAAATTTTTTATTATTTGAAATGTATAGTTCAGTGACATTAATTAGTCACATTGTTATGCAGTCATCATCACCATCGATCTCTAAAACTTACCTTCCTTAGGTGAAACTCTGTGCCCATTGAACATTAACCCCCTTTCTTTCCCTCATCTTTAGCAGCTACTATTCTGTTTCTGTATAGAAATTGTGTACTCTAGAATTCTCATATGAGTGAGATCATACAATGTTTGTCTTTTTGGGACTGGCTTATTTCCCTTCACATAAGTCTTTTGTCTGACTTAGGAAATTTCTTAATCATAACTGAATTATTATTGCATAAGATTGTCTTTCATATGTTCCTCTGAAAATTTCCATCTGTCATGGCAATTACAGTGAAATAGATGTTAGAGTAGATGGTATTATGATAAAATAGAATTTTGGAGGTATGTAGAATAGAATTTTGGCGTTACTTATGAAATGTGGTAGAAGTCACTATGTAGTTACATATCTTTGTTATTACAGAAATAGCTAAAACATAAAGAATTTAACAGTAGACTTAACATGAGCATATTGAGTATTTTAACAACCTAGTGAGTTCTCCATCATGCTGTAGAACAATATAAATATCACATTGGAGCTCAGCATTTATTTTTAACGTATTATTTATATCTCTAATCGTTTATTAGAAATGGAGGAAATGTGATTTTGGGATCAAAGTTTTCAAGTTCAGCTGTTGTCCCATTTGGTTTGTGTATTCTATTTGTGTAGCAAATAGTGAATGATTTTTCCTTCTCAGACTGCATAGATTTATAGGATTGAACAATAACCCCTAAGAAGGTATTAAGATGTTGATGATGATTTTTTTTTTTTTTTTGCCTTGGGAAAAATATTGATGATGCTGTGACTACAAAAATAACTTTTTTGTCCTTGACATTTTTTTAAGCCTTACATCACTTCTTTCTCCTCATTTCCTCAGTCATTTTATAGAATCCCACTTTATAAAATTTTTCTGACAGATTGGTAGGTTCCTTCAGTTTAAAAGAAAAAATAGAATAGAGAATTGGCATGAGAGGAGGCATGCATCTGTGTTTGCAAATTTCAGACATTGTCCCACAGTTTTGCTGTAACCCTTCAGCTGACAATTAAAATCTTTGTTTTATCAGTCATCACCCAACCCTAACAGATGGGTGAAGAATTAATCTGATTTGTATTTTTTTCTGTAACTTTCTCCTCCACATTGTAATATTCTATGATTAACATTCAGTGAATTCTTAAAGATGATTGATGGGCCTTAAAGATCTACTGTATACATCCTATTTAAATTATGCCAGTCTGAAACCACAGAACAGAGGAGCTTGAAGACCCCAGTAGAAATTTGAAGACAATTTTGATACTCTCGTCCACTCAAAAAGAAATCTGTGAATACTGCAATGTTTTTTCCCTTGCCAGGACCCTCCTTGCCTGGTGTCATTTCTTGAGCTCTCCTGGGAGGAGATTAGTCTAAAACAACAAAGTAGCCAGATGTCTGGTTCAGAGAGTGTCCCAGAGGCCGAGCTACAGTAGGCGACAGAAACCGCGTGGGGCTGAAGATCAAAGATACCTGAAAATTACTTATGGGCACATACTATGTGTCATACCCATTATTAGCAGTCTGAGAAAATTTGTTTCCCTAATTAACCCTTTTGTTGGAGTAACTTTAAATTTTAGTGAATATATTTCTGTTTTGTTATATTTTCTTTTGTGTAGTTTTGAGGCATGCATGGTCCAAAAAAGAGAAATGAAAAAGGAACTCGTGTGCTTGATTGAGATCTCTAAGCTGCAGTTCTTGTCCAAAATAGATATACTATCAAGTGTGTCATCATTTCTCATTAAAGAGTAGAGCAATATGGTTCTGAGTTAAAATTATAAATTAGTAGCTAGGAACTGCCTGGTTTATGTGTACAAAAACCTGTTCTTCTATTGCTAATCCTTACTTTTTAAGCACTGTTATTTAACTGCTTTAGAGTGAAGGTTTTTAGATTATGGCTTCCTGGTCTTAAAATGAATTCAGAATAAATCCCCATGGTGGAATATTATACCTTATTAATAGTGGAGCTCATTTTTCTCCATACTGGCATTACTAATTAAGTGCTAATTAAAAATTTTTCATTATCTTTTACCTGTTTGCTTTATAGGTACAATTTTGTGTTTTTTAGACATATACAAATTTGGAAGATATGAATAAATGTGCTGTTTTAGGGTATTAATTCTAGAGCCTCTAAAAGCTTTTAGCTGAATTTATTTTAACTATAACTTTTGATGCCTTAGTATCTTGATGAGACTATCTGGAGGTAGAACAAAAGATTTTGCCTGACCTTGCAACTTGTTTTTGTTTCTGTTTAACATTATCATGTAACCACAGAAGCGTATAAAAGCCTCATTCCTGCCTTCCGGGAGATATAATCATAAACCATTGTTATCAAGAGCATGATTAGCTAGCTTCAGTGCTTTTAAGTGCTGCAACACATTCTTTAACATCTAGTAATATAAACTCTGCATAAAAGCCATAAAAATGTCCTTAAATCTAATTGGAGATATGTGTTAGCAATTTAGTGTAGAAATTTTGCATTCTTTGTGTAGTGGTCAAGGGTTGAAAATGAAAGCTCCTAGGAGCAGTTTATAAGGATTAATTGATTTATCTGTTTGTTTTTGGATTTAACTATTGAAAGAATAAAATCAGCTTCTTGCACAAAGAACTGGAGAGGCAATTGTATGTTTTTTCAGAGCAGAATTTATTGTTACTTGATGAAGAAGGAAGTGTGCTTTCTTGCTTTCTACCTGTGTTTCCACCTGGATCTGCTGGCTTATTCTGAACAGCCCCATTTGGTCTCATTAAACCAGCTGGACTATCTGTCTTTCAGGTTCGAATACAGGTTGACTCTAACCATTGTGCCATCTAAGCCTGCGTTAATTTTAAGCAAGTAATGTGTACAATAATGAAACATCTGCCAGTACTGCAGTGTTGCAGTTTCTTAAGAGTGATTGTGTCCAGATTTGCTCTGAGAGATAGAGTTATAGTTCCAGCACTGCATGCAGTGGATGGAGCCACATCCACTTGCCGTGGCTCAGGGAACTGTTCTTGTTTCCCCTCCTCAGGGACCTCCATAGTGCCTCTCTCCATTCCACCTCTAGCCCAAGACCCACCATATGCACATGTGTGTGTGCGCGCGTGTTCATACACACACAAATACACATTTTATATGGGCATTTGCCAAGGAGAAGATGAAAAGTTCTTCCTTTTTCTTTTCCAGAAGCTGCCAGTACGATATTGCTGTACACTTGCTGCTTAATATATTTGTCTTGGGTAGCTTCACTGGCCGTTTGTTCTGCCTTTCCTTCCCTCTTCTCCTCTCCCCACCTCCTTTACCGTTTGGACCATTACTACCTGTGATGTCTCTTAAGCAGCACTGTACACTGAAGTGTTTCATTATGCCTTTTAAAAAATAGACATCAGATTTAAAGAGATGAAGCGTGTTTGTTTCCTCAGTTTCTTTTTTGTTTGTTTTTCTTTTAGTACTGGGGATGGAACGGAAGGCCTCATGCATGTGAAGCACACAGTCTATCGCTGACCTACATCTGCAGCCCTTTCTAAAACTTTATTTTGAGATAGGATCTTGCTAAGTTGCCCAGGCTTGCCTTAAACTTGGAATCCTCCTGTCTCAGCCTCCCAAAGTACATGGGATTATAGTTTTTGCTCTTTAGTTACTCTCTATTCCTTCCCCACGCATAGATTTCTTTTCACATTGCCTCCTCCACTCATTTTATTTCTCTTTCTCCATCTTTTAGTTCTTAATTCTTTATGCTATCTGCAATATAGCTTTCTAGAAAGGATTCTGATTTGAAATAAGAGACAACTTGTAAGAGCAGGCAGTTAGGCCTCTTTTTGAAACTCTTTGAGTAACTTAATATGTAATGCTTTAGTACCTGAGTGGGTGTTGTGATAGTAACCTGTATAATTTTGTGATAGAATTCTGTGATATATAAAAGTCTTGGAATAGAAATCAAGTTGATTTTGTTGGAATGCAATGATTTAATATGCATTTACTTTCTCTCAAATTTGAAAACTTCAGGGTTGAGTGTACAATTTAAAAATTTTCCCATTTAATCTGTAATAGTCCAAAAGGTTTTTTTAGCTATTGATTTATTTACTTTTTCCACTTACTGAGTATATTTCTCTAGTTTTAAAGTAGTTGTGTTTATCCTCATCTGCGGTTTGGAGTAAGAGCATTGGACTGCTGATTCCTGTTTGGAACAGCAGTTTGACTGAGTTTCCTGAGAGGCTGAGCTGGCACAGTGGTAGGATTGGGTCCTGGCAGGTGGACAGTCCTTTCTCCACTGCCAAATGTGCTGCTCAAGTGGTCAGTCCTAGAAGCACAATTATCCTTTGGCTGTAAAAGTGATCGGCTCTTGAATCCCTGTGACTTTTAACTCTATTGCTAAAATAACAATATTTTAAAAAAGAAGCAGTAGAGAATTAACTGTTACCATCTCTTGTAACCCAGTATGAGCAGCTGAGAGAAAATAAATGTTTAAAGCAGACTGTTTTACCTTTTTTCAAGTAATATTTACATGATTAAAAATGATTAAATATGAAACAAAACTACAGCCCAGGGTTAATCAGATACCTAGAATAATGTTTGGGAGGCTGGGTTTCCTGACCGACAGGAGGCTCCATTATTGTAGCCTGGGGATTTTGCCTGGGGAAAAATGTATGTGCCTCAACAGCTGAAGGACTTATTCAGAAGGAAACAAAGTAAAATGGCATCTATTTCTACATATAATTTTGATATTTCATACTTAATTTTATCCTTGGCAGAAATGTCAAAATGTACTACTTGCAAACCAACTCTGGAGCCACATCTACACCAAATTTAACTAGGTAGATAAAATCCATGAAAATCAAATAGCTCTCACTGGGAAGAGGAGGGACCCTTCTAGCTAATTCTCTGGAGGGAAGGGAATGCTTTGGTAGAATCAAGAGGAATGTGTGACTTATTTCAAATACAGGAATGTACAGCCTAAAGAAACTATTGGAAGGTTTGGGGGAAATTTTTAAAACTGCGCTTCATTTTAGCCAAAGGGCTGAGAATAGATCAAATTTTAAAACTGGTATATCAGGCTTAAACAAAAATATGATGTTTTTTACAGGATGTTCTATTTGTGTTTACTCTCACTTAAAAATTTAAATAACACTTTCATTTATGTTCATTTTTGTATGTATTTTAAAAAAAATCTTTCAACTCATCCAAAGTTTGCTAATGCTAGATGATACAGTTCTCTCCTTATTGCCTTGTCTACCATCTTTTAGAGACCAAATTATTCTAGCTGCATGAAGTTGCTATTTAAGTTTAAATCAAATTTTTATTAATGGAATCACTGGCTTTATATATATATATATATATATATATATATATGCTTTTCTTTTGTTTACTCTAGAGTGGAAGTGTATCCCTTTAAGGAATTAAAATCTAGACCACTATTTATCTGGTTATCACCACATAGCTGCTATTTATTGTTTTTTAATCAAAAATTAAGTTTCTAAATTTAATGACTTGGAAGATCTATTACATTTTGTCAAAATGTAAGAATTTATAAAGAATAAAAAGTCACTGGAATCCCCAAAAGATCAAGAAGGGGATGTGTCTAATATAGCATTAATATTTATAATAGTTTAGTATTTTGTATTTATACCTCTGTCAACATATATTATATTGTATTGTTTAGAGACTATTAAGCAGCTCAAGATTTACTCAGAGAACGAAAAAATTTTTCTTGGATTTTTTTTCTTTTATATGAATTTTTTCCCAGGTGTTTGGCAAAGAGCAAACAGATTTCTTCATGTTGGGGCATTTATTTACCTTTTATAAAACTCTGTCTGGTATGATGGCAATAATCCAGAGAGCTGACGAGTTGGTGAATGGTCACGATCATCTGTTACTGTAAAAACTGGTAATGCTGGGTATCAGAGGTCACTGCTATGAAAATCAGTGCCACATGTAGACATGACTCTTGGTACTTAATTCTTACTTAATTATTAGAGTGTATGTGAAACCTAGCAGTTTGGATGGCTTAAATAATAGTGTTAGTTCCTTAGCATTTAAAATTCATAGAAATCTTAGATAAATGTACTTTTGTTTGACTGGAGAATTCATTTTTTATTCAAATACCCATAAAAAAGTAACATTCCTACAAACTCATTTTTATTTAGAAATATTTGATTGGTAGAAAATATTTCCCTCGCCTAGTTGGTAGGTTGGTAGTATCATGCTCCTTTAAAGTGTTCTTTTTTTTTTTTTTTTTAAGAATACCCCTAAAACACTTTTCCATTTAAATGAAATGTCAAATTATGCACTTGTTTGAAACCTTTTAAGAGGAGAACTTTAAGGAATAAGACTACTCTGCTTAATTCTACTGACGTGAATTATACTTTCAAGTATCTGTTCAGGTGTTTGGAGGATAGTCTTGTGTAACATGTAGTAAATGTACCTTTTTAGTAGCCTACACCCCTTGGCTTTTCCTTACATATTGTACTTTGGGGGAAAAAAAATCACACTTAGACTAAATAAAAGGTTCCTGGAACTGAGCAGCATTAAAATGAAACATGCATTTCATACATGCAAATAGTAAAAGGCATACCAATGGGCCAACTTGACTTTTTTTCTTTTTGAAAGTCTTAAATAATAATTTGAGATTTAAAACATAATTTGCTTGTATCTTTTGCGATTTTCTACTCCAGCTAATTGTAGTGGTTCAGCCTGATACTTTCTAAGTTGGGGTCAGGATGCAGAAAGGCTTTATGGAAACCTGAGGATATGCTTGGATTAGAAAGAAGACAGCGATTAGGATTTCCCTCATTTTTGTCCCGTTGAGGAAATGATGGCTGCCATTCAGGCCTCTGGTCACCTCTAGTCCTTTGCATTGATAGAAAGAATCTTTAGACAAGTGGTGACCAAGCAGTTAGCTTTTTTACCAACTTGGGCTTTTGTATTCGAAATTCACATTTCAGTCTCATTGCTGCCTACTATGGCAGAATAGCCTTTAAACAACTCGATTTTAAAAAGTTTAGCAATAAGTCAGTCTCCTGGAAATGATGCAGAAACGTAGATTCAAATCATAAATAAAGAAATGCATTGAGTACATTAAATAGACATAGGAAAATGGATTTCTGTCTTTTGTAGTAAGGTAGGTAATTGGGCACCACTGCTTGGCAGGAGCTGGTGCTATTGAGCCAGCTATTGCTGCCACAGGTTGATGGGCAGGTGATAAGGCAGCTTCCACTAGGGTCTGCACAGGAGGCCTACCTAATATGCTGTCTGCCCTAAGGGCCTGTGGGAACACAGTTGGATTATTATGTTAATGCATGAGCCGGCTGCCCTCTTCCTATCCCAGCTGGGTTCCCTGTTGTTAGGAACTGCTTTGCACTGACAGTGGAGTAATATGCTTCATGATTGAAAGGGCAAAGGGCCTTGAAAGAAAAAAAAGGAAAGAGAATAGGCCTGCACAGATATGTAAATGAGGAAAGGAAATCTGTAGGAAGATTTCATTCTAAGTACAGAGAAAAAGTTTATTGGAAAGTTCTTCTCACAGTGCTCTAAAACGACTCATTTCTTAATTCATTTCTGGGCTTTGTTGTCCTTTTTAACACTAGCATGTTAGCACTACGTGGAAGTGGTTTCCAAAAGAGGGACTCGGATTAATTTGTTTTAAACTCAGATGACCTAACACATTGGTACCCAGGTGTATATGATACTGACAGCAATGCCTTGTTTTGTACCTTCATTAGTCTTTAATAGTTGCCCCTCAATATTCCACTGTATTTTATAGAAAAGCTTCTTTTTAAGATGCTGAAGAATGTATATTTTGTTTTAAGGTATCATTTTGTTTCCCTTTATTTTGGACATTGGTTCAGCAAATTCCATGAACTTATCTTTTGGGAGTGGGTGGGGTTGGAGGTGAGAAGATGGTTGGATGGGAAGAAGGGTATTTTCTTGGGTTTATGAATTTGTTATGAGTGGCAGTTCCAGCATTTTGTGTTTTGTTGAGGTTTTACATGTTGACATCTTAACATTTCTGAAGAGCATGGGTTTTGCTGTATACAGACCTCTTCCAATTCTAACCTAATTAATAATTGTCTGATTTTAGATACATTCCTTCTCATTTACCTTGGCCATAAAATGGGTCTAATGTAATTTCTAAATGGGCGGATAATGGGTAAAAGTCATTTAATCTGTCACAGAGTGAGCCTTCATTACATGTTTGCCATAATAGTGATACCTCATTGCCATTATGACAACTATCATCTTTTAATATGTATGGCTGTATACTTTCAATTGGATGAAGACTTTATCTCTCTTTTCTCTTTTTCCCCAGCAAGCCTCCCCCACTAGGAATGACACAGAAAATTAGGTAGACACAGTTTAACCTAAAAGAGTTAAAGGCTCCTCAAATAAAATGGCAGGACATGTTCCTTAATAGTTTTACAAGGTGTGGTTAACATATGCGGTGAATGGTTTAAGTAAATTTTATCACAGAAAAAGACAGATTCCATTAATCCCCCTGAAAATACTCCCGTCTTTTGAGCACCCTTTTCCCATCCTCCTTGCCACTCTGAAGCAGTTCTTGAAGTCCTCTTTTGTGAGTGTTTTTGTAAGGTGTGGTAAAAAAAAATACAGTGAATGTAGGTGCTGAGTGTCATACAATGGAAAGGTAAACTAAAAACATTGCACTGTGTCCTCATCCACCTTATTCACCATACCTGGCACTGTGTAACTTCTGGCTCTTCCACAAGTCCAAATGACTGTGAAGGGTAAACATTTGAATGGACTCAATAATATAACTCAATGACATAACTACCAACCCGCAAGATGTCAATCAAGTTTGTGTTTCCTAAAATTGAAGAATGAATTTTGAGGAGCAGTGGAGGTTCAGAGTAGGAAAGATTTATTGAGAAATAACCTCCCGAGAGACAGGAACGATCTTGAAAGTGGGTTGCCACTGAGGCCCTTTGTCAAAGGTAATTTATACAGCAAAGTTACAATGTGGATACAACATGGGTCAAACTATAATCAACCTGTAGCATTACAAGTATAGCTGCTTGGCTAATATTGGTCCAATAGGGAGTCAAGTTGCAAGGGTCCATTGAAAGAACAAAGGCATTTTGAGGAAGGGATGGGTCCAGATGGTTTGGGTGACTGATGCCTAGCTGGACTTTTTGAACCAAATGGTGTTAGTTACAGTAT
Source organism: Heterocephalus glaber (assembly GCF_000247695.1). The sequence goes on along the minus strand of NW_004624853.1, from coordinate 5,301,851 downwards.
AATTTCAAGTTACTGTTTATCCCTCAGGGAGGCCTGTAGGCCTGCATTGCATCTTTATTGTGGGGCCTGGTCTTCAGATGGGCCTCCAACCACAATTCTGATGTTTTTATTTTTCCACTGACTTTGTTGAGAACCCAGTCCCTCTCTGACTGGATATTAATTTCCATCTAATTGAACTGCTTGTAATATCAAGACATTGAGGCAGCCATGACTAAAGACACTCACAGAAGAGTGCTTTAGAAAGTGACAAGAATGATGAGATAAGTGCTTAAAACAAGGGAGAGAATTATTTTGAGGGGGATTAATGGCAGTATGTCTTCTACTGTAATATACTTTTTTTTCATGTTTTACATTTTATGAAAAAAATCCCAAATTTTTATAAAATAAAAAATAAATAGTAAGGGAATAACAATAGTTGTTACACAGTGTATTGTTTTCTTTAAATAAGTTGCTTGGTGTGAGACATAAACTAAAAAGTTTCTTACAAAAAAGAAACAACACCAACTTTCTTTTCAATAAAGTAAGATAAACCGAATCTTTTAAAACATTCACTGTAATTTTCAGTCACACCTCATCTAATAAGCCATGTTTCAAATGCAAAAAGAAAATTGAATGGAAAAGAAAATCTAGTTTGGCCAGAATTCTAGATAGCTTCTACAGTTACTTTTAAAGAATGCCTGTATTTGGGAAAATTTCTAAGTATCCCTGAATATGTAGTTTTGTTCTAATACGTTTATATAAACTTAACTTCAACTGACAGTATATGGGTGGGCACTATTTTAAATAAATTTCGTGTTCTTTGCTTAATACTTTGCGTGTTCAAATGATGTATAGAAGGAGAATCTGTGGCCAGTGTCTGGTTCACACTGCAGATTGAGAAGTGGTGGTCACTGTCATTCGCATCCATCTATTTCCACAGCACACACCAGCTTGCATTAGTATTGCTGTTTGGATTTACAGTAGGGAGGGATTTCACAGAGATGCTCAGAATCCGCAAATGCAGGCATTTGGGGGCTAGCATAGGCTCCATATGCTAATAGTATAGTTACCTCACATCTGGTTAAAATGAATCCATGTGATTGCTTTCATTAAAGATACAAGCATGCAAAGTCATTTTAATACTCTAGTGAAAACTTCATGGAAGTTTGAGGTAGGTACTTGGTATTATATATGAAGAAGACTCCTTTCTGAAAAGCTAATTGGGTATTTGACTTTAGAGTAAAGGGAGAAGGAATCAGTTTTATCTAAGCAATCCTTCTTTCTAACTGTAGCCAAATCTTTTATAACATGTCTTTATTACTTATTTAGTTATATAATGTGGTGTATGGTATGGATGTATATGTGGATATGCAGGTATATATGTATGTGTGTTGTATATATGCACAAGATTTGTATTTACATCAATGTAGGTGTGTATGTCAGAATCAGAAATATACCTAGGAATAGTTAAAGAGATGCTCGAATCGAGGACACTCTTTAATAGTAGTGTTTAAAATAATGCATTAAATTCGAACTGTAGTTGTTAAGATTTTGAAGAAAAGACATTAAAGAAAGTCATAAGCCCACAAGATAGGAAAAGAAATAGTTAAAGAATGAAAACTTTTTAAGGTCATGTTACTCCACAAACCTATTAACAGTGGAAGCTCCAGATGTTGCTATTGTCTGATTGTAGTTTTACATCTGCCCTAAACATAGCCATGGGACATATAGAGGTTCCTCATTTAAGGACCTACCTATCCAGATTTATCACTGATGCATGCCATTCAAATTTATGACTCATTGCTCGGACCTACCACCTCTCTTTTATTTTTATTTTTTGGTACCATTTGTACATCTTGTCTTTTTTGTCCAGTATACCTTGTTTAATCAGTACTGTAATTTTTGCTGACTGTACAGGATAGTACTGTAGTTTTATGTTCTACTACACATTACAGTATTCCACATAAGAGTTGTGCAAATGAAAGCAAAGGAGTTTCCTCTGACCATTTCTCTGTTCTGAATATTGAAATGTACATACTATATACAGCTCTTCATTTAGCAACCAATTCATTTAACTCTCTGGTCGCAGGAACAAAACTTGGTCTTTAAATGAGGGAGTAAGAAGCCCATTATCCAGTAAATAACAAACTCTGTTTTAAAGAAAGTCTGATTTGAAAGAAGTTTTTGGTTTTCTTTAAAGTAGGTTTGGATTTGACACATGCTATACTCCTGTGTAGGTTAAAATGTTTTTAAGGACAGTGATCACATTTTACATTAAAAAAAATCTTTCCCACTTACACTGTAGGAATTCACCAAATGCCTGTTGACTGAATATTTGGGTTAATTTTAATGATAGTGTTCAAATTCCAGTAGGATTCAAGTTTATGGATTCCATAAACTTGATTTTCTCTTACCCCTCACTGATACTGCTCTCAAGTAAGCCTTCTCCATGTGCCTTTCAGCAGCTCTGGAAAATTGCTGAGTTAAATTTCCCACTTCTCTGCAACAACTGAGAAAACTTCTGTCCCTCATGACCACCTTCCTACCTCCACCAACCAACCACGCTCTTTACATACTTCCCTTGCTGTCATTTTTTTTCAGAGGCACCAGAAAAATCAGAGTTGGCGAAATGATGACTCAGTTAGAAGTGCACTTCATAGCAAAGAGGCCAGCGTCTTGGTGGAGTGGTTGGTTTGTGCCCTCTTACAGGCTGTTGGCCTCTGCAGTGACTCTGATGTCCTGGTTTTGCTCCCATCAGCTTTGCTTCTTAGGAAACTTAAGTGACATTAAGTGATTCTTTTATTCCAAACCACAATCCTAATTGGAACTGTGAGGGTCCTCTGCTCTACATGGGTTTGTTTTCTCCCCAGTGATCGTTTAAAAAAAATTGTTGTTGAGTATTTTTGTAGGCCTCACAAATCTCTGTTCAAAATAAGTTTTAAATAAATTATGAGTTTAATTTGTCAGTGAATTATATTATTAAAAATACTCCATTTTAAAAGCCTTGCCCCATACCCTAATGTCTATCTTTCCTTCTTTCTACCTTAAAATGCTTATTTGTCTAAGTTTCCAAATTTACCAGAAATTTTATACTCTTTTTTTTTTTCTGGATTCCTAATTTGGTAAAACCTTCATTAATGGTTCTTACCACTTAGTAATGTGATAATGCTGATGATGACATATCTAGTTAATAGGTAATATTTATTAAGTACTTACTGTACTAACGCTTTATATGAATCATCTCATTTAATTCTCACAAATTATTATAAGTAGGTATTAATATTATGCTCATTGAGACAAGGAAACAAAGGATTAAAATAGCTCAAGTCAATTTTTCAGAGTGTCTTTTTGTTTTTGGTACCGGGGACCGAACTCAGGCCCTTGCGCTTGTGAGGCAGGCAGTGGAACCACTGAGCTAAATCCCTGGCCCATGTCAGAGATTCTTTATTCACACCTAAGTAAGTAAAATCTAGGACCCTCTCGTTCCTGCATGGCTGCTTTAGGTAACAAACTACATACTGGAATATCTTTCTTCTCTTACCTCTTTTCAGTCTTTGGATTATGACCTGTTTTAGTCTGTTTTCTGTTACTATAACTGAATTCCACAGACTAAGTCATTTATACAGAATTGAAGTTTATTTCGCTCATGGCTCTGGTGGCTGGGAAGTCGAAGAGCATGGTGCCTGCATCCACTCAGCTTCTGATGAGGGCCTTCTTATCTGACAGCATGGCAGTGAGCACCACGTGGTGTCACGGAGCAAGCCTGCCAGAGTGAGCTGCATCTATGACAAAGCTACTCCTGTGATAAACCATTAATCTGTAAATGGATTGATCCAGTTATGAGGGCGGAGCTGTCATGGCCCAAGTACCTCCCAGAGGTCCAATCTTTTAACACTGCTGCACTGGAGACCAAGTTTCCAGCACATAAAACCCTCGCTTGTTCACATCTATCCTTGTGCAGGGGCTTGTGTTACATTAGGCAATATCAAATCACATATATCAAGGAAACTGGATCATGGATAAATGAGGGGGAAAAAAACATGCTAAGGGGCCGGGAAAGTTTAAACAGATTTTTAACACTACTTTTCAGGGTTAAGTATGGGGCTTGCTTCTGTCTCCGTTGACCATCTGAAAGAAAAAAGAAAAAAGCGTAACCAGTCTCTGTTTGCTGGTAAAGTATAGTAGCAAATTTGTGTGAAAACAGATTAATTAATGGGAAACTGGAGAGGGTAATGAAAGGCAGAACCTGAATTTGCCTTAATTTCTTTAAACCTAGTTTTCAAGCTAACCATCTGTTAAGTACACAAATGGATCGTGAGCCTACAAGAGGAAATTTACCAAGAAGAAAGTAGGAGTAGATGAAGCACCACCTCTTTACCTTATGATAAAGCCCAACACCGTCTGAGAAAACCTCAAAGTAACCTGGCTTTCAGCAAGCTCTTGCCTTTTGCAGAAAGCTCCAGGAGAGCCACAAGGTTGACACTTCTTGAAGCTTTATATCTATGCTTACTCTTGGGCTCCCAACATCCCAACAGCCTGTTTGAGAGGAGGTGCTTGGTCCTAAGCATTCCTCCCAATGCCCTAGCTTTGTAGAAGTGAGACTATCCTTTTACCTAATGAGTGCCTGGGTTCAAATGTTGAGCTCACCACCAATTCATTTAATTTTATTTTCTTAACAGTTAATTTCTTTGAGCCTTATACTCTACATCTATAATATGAGGTAACACCTACCTCATAGGGTTATTTTAAGCATTAGAGTAACACTTACTGTCCAGAATACAGAAAGTGGTCGGTAAGTGTCAGCTTTTCCCTTCTGTTTATGAAATGCAATTTTGAGGAAAAAGTTAAAAGAAGTTAATCATTCCATTATAAGTTCCTGGGTCAGAAAAATAGACTTTTACTTCCTGTCCTTACAGAATTATACGCATCATCTCTCACTTAAGACTTTGCATTACTGATCTAGGCAGAAAGAAATGAAATTCAGTTTGGTTAATAAAGCCTCTTGGAAGTAATTTTTAAACTGTGATGAAGCTAGGTTAAATGAGAGCCAAGTGGGGCCACTTCAGGGGTTTTGGAGGTGAAGCAATTTGTTTTTATCCTTGTATCAGTGCTTTCACTCTTTTAAATCTCATTTCTAGTCCCATAGCTTCCATAATAAAAGTCTTCAGTATTATACATTTTTATTAAACATCTTTTTTTGGACTCCAATTTGCATTTCAGATAATATAACAAAATGTATGTGTTTCAAATATTCACTGCATAATTGTGATTAGAACATGTAATCTCTCAAAAGATGTTAATTGCAATTTAAATTCACACTGAATTTAATTAAGTGAGTAGGGGATTAGAAAGTAGATGTAAGGAGTAGTTAAGGGAATACATTTTTTAAAAGCATCCACATTTTTTTTTCTAAAACATGTAAACCTCTTTCAACTTTAAGATTAGAAAGATGCAGGAAATATAGAAGAGAAGTAGAAGAAGCAGGTTAAAGGACATCTTAGGAAAATCTTAAGCTATGTTCACAGTTCGGATTCTGAATTGAAGCTAATTGTGGTTAGAGTAGGGGGGCTGGTTTGAATAACCTTATTTATATTCTTGAAGAGTCTTTCAGTACAAGTCCCTCACTTGGTGTCTGATAAAGACACGGTTAAGATCTTTAAGAACTGCAGAGAGGGCCAGGGATTTAGCTTAGTGGTTCCAGCACCTGCCTTGCAAGCACAAGGTCCCGAGTTTGATCCCCAGTAGCGCCCCCCCCCAAAAAGAACTGCAGAGAATGATTGGGTGGGAAGTCCTAACAGATCTTTCAGTCCAACTATTATCCACAGCCTCCTTAGCAAGGAGATGTTTTATGAATAATTAGATATAATAGGAACTTTGTGTGCAGGCAGTTCATATTTAAGTATTTTTTCATGAAGTCTCTACTATATTAATAGAAATAAAAATAGTCTTGGAAGCAATGCAGGTGTCTTTTTTTTCTAATACAATACTTTTAAAATACTAAAACTTGAGATTTAAGTTTTTGAAAAGTATTAGGCAGCCCCATCTTCCAATGATTGGGAGAAGGAAGTGTTTAAATTAATGATTTAATGTTGGATTAGGTTTTCTAAAAAAACTATCAGAATACCATTATGCCTATAAACTGTTTTTTTCATAGATTTCCCTAGGAATAAGTTTTAAATCATGGGTCATTTCTAAGATAATCTAAACACAGTTTTAAAAGCAAGTGTATTATTTTTAAGTTCTTTCTTTATTTTCCTATGTTTGGAAAATTTTAATTTACTTCATAAATCTGTTTTGAACAAGCCATATCATGAATGTGATGCACACATATCTGGAGGGAGAGAGGGGCAGGGAGGGGAGGAAGAGAGGAGTAAGAATATGAATGACAATCTGTGTAAATTACCCACACTGACTGCCTAATACTTAGTTGGACTCTATTAAATAGTAATTATTTGAAAAACAGATTTCAAAGTCCTAAAATGTTGCTCTTAGTGGAACTATTTTATGTGAATTCAGAGGGAAGCGCTGTCTTTGTTTCATAAGAAATTGACCATTCTTAAAAATGAATCATTTATCTGAGCTTAACGTCTGGAATAGAGTTCTTTGCCTTGTATCTTTTCTCTTGTAAGTAGTAGATAAAAGGATGCATTTTTAAATAAGTAAATAATAAACTCTTTTAAAGGAAATAAAAACTGTTTTTACCTAAGATATTATCTGTGGCTTTAAGTATTTAAATCATCCATTTTGCTTGCAATCTAAAATCATTCCACATAAATATCTTCAGTTATTTCCAATTTATTTTTCTCAAAAATGTATAATCACTGAGATGTATACTTTTTCTAATATCATAAAATTACTGTTATTCTCAATTAACTTACTTTTTTTCATTTTGGGGTTCGGTTCACATTATTACATAAACATAATTTTTGACAATGGCAAAAACTTAACATTCATTCACTGTCCTCAAAAGTTCACTGCATTGTAACAAATCATAGTTCAATATAGTATTCCACAATTACATAATAAAATTTTATATTCTTGTATGGTTAAATTTTTCTATTACAAAAGTATTATATGTGGATAATCTAGAAAATATAGATAAGCAAAACAAAGAAACGCCATAATCCCACTGGTCAAATAACCTGTGTTAATATTTTTATGTATATTTCTCCAAGCCTTTTTACCTGGATTACTTAATAAGATTATATACTACATTCTTTTGTAATCCTGTTTTCCACTTAATATATTGTGAAGCTTTTCTACTGTGCTCCTTGCCATTCTTTTTATAGACTATTATTCTTATATATGGATGTGCAATGGTTAATTTTAGCCTTGAATGTTTCTAACATATTTGCTACTACATAATAATGGTATGATGAAGATTCTTTTAGCTAAATTGTTTTTTGGATTTGTATTATTTTCTTAGATAAATTTTTGCATTTTTAGAACAGTGATGCTTACCACACTTTAGCAGAGTTAGGAAGTGAAGTTAGTTACCTTTCCCCTAAATTCTAAATTCTCAATAGTACACATTACTATGTTTTAAAATTTTTGCTCATTTAGCAATTTTTCTCCCCACACACTACTTTTTTTTTTTTTTCTGGTACTGGGGATCGAACTCAGGACCCTGCGCTTGCTAGGCAGGTGTGGCACCACTGAGCTAAATCCTGGGCCCTACCACACACTAACTACTTTTGTTTTCTCATCTCAGTACAAGGTAGTCCAAAGATGAGGAATCTATACTTCGTAGAAAGTATAGTTAATAAATATTTTTATTTTAGTCTCTTTCTCACTTCTGTTTCTCGTATTTCAGAGTAAAATCTAGAAGCAACATTTAAGAAACAGAAAACACACCATAGTTGCTGAATTAGTTGTTTAACCAGATCTCTAATCACGTTACAAGTGGTGCCTGGAGAAGGCTCAGGGGACAAGACCTTTAAGCATTTTTTAAATCATATCTTAAGATCTTGGAGAATCTGAACTTATATAAGAATGTCTGGACTAGTGTTATTACAGTGAAGCCTTCTGAGAGTATCTGCTCACAGATATAAAATGTTTGACCAAAAGAAAGCCTCAGATTGTCAGAGTTAGTTACATGCTGTTGTTCAGCTGGGCTTCTTTATTAAATCATCTCTTGGCAGTCCATTAGTTGTGGTGGTACAGCTATTGCATGGCCCACTAAGCTAATATACCTTCAGTCACCAACAGAAGGACACCCTTAGAACAAATATGAAGTCAATTCAGCGCTTCACTGCTTGCTGACTGGTATTTCGCTTTTTGTTGTGTCTATGATTTTCATGTAATGCACTTTTGATATTCATACATGCATATATCTAATGCACATAGTATATTAGAGTCAAATAAAGATCAATGGCTTGGAGAAAGAAGAGGGCTTGGGAGCTCTTCCTTGTAATTCTGATACAGCTACTGTCAGATATGGGATCTTGAGCAAGTCACTTCACACTCTGGGCTGCTGGCCAACCTCTGTGTAAATTTAGGAAATTGGGAAGATACCGTCTAATACTTCTTTCTATATTGTATTATTATTAGTAGGAAATATAAATTACATTTTGCTGAGTGTAACACTTTGGAGTTTCTTCTCAAAGCAGCTCAGCTGTGATTTTATAGAGCATAAAAAGAATTGGTATATTCTGTGCCTTTTAAAAATTTGAATAACCAGGATGAGAAAAGAAGATCCGTATTATTTAGTGCTAAGTGATATAGGAGTAAGCTCTCTTAAAGTAAATTTGTTTTAAAAAATCAGCATTTCATAGTAATTACTGAAAAATATAGTTAGGCTTTATTGTGAAAAAAATCCCCAAATTTTAAATTATGAAAGTGAGCTTATTTTATCATTGACTCAGTAATACAGATTATAGCTGTTTGCTAATTCTGGAATTAATGAAGAAAGAATCAAATATTATTTGGGGGCAGTGGGAGTTAATGTAATTTTTCTAAGAAAATTCTATGATGACTCATTGCCACATCTTTCCTTCCTGTTCATTTTTGCAACCCAATTATGAAGACATGAACATAAGAAAAGACTTGATTCTTCATCAGTCTCCACAGGTGCTCCCATTTAAGAAAGTTTCAGATCATTCTTTTTTTTTTTTCGTAATGGATCATTCTTCTCTAAGCATCTACGCTATCCTTTTCTGCTTACTCCTCATTGACTTTTGTTCTGATTTGATTAGATCTTGTATCTTCTGCAGGACTTGCATTTATATTTAGCAAGCTCTTTTTATTTGTGATGTATTGCCAGGTGTTTGAAATACTGTACAGTCAGTGAGCATGAACCATCCAAAGCTGAAGTCGGAGATAGACGTTGTTGTGGAGTAGTTGCGGTGTAGGTGTGGAAAAGGAAAAGGTTTTCTTGGGGACCTTTTAGAAACAGTTTTTAGAACTGTTCTTTTCTCACCGTGTTGCCTGTTATTTCTTGTACAATCTAAGTCCCTTGTATAGTGAACCTTACTGGGCCTTCTTTTCATAATTCTTTTTTCTTTTTTTGGTACCGGGGATTGAACTCGGGTCCTTCCGTTTGCGCAGCAGGCGGTGAAACCACTGCGCTAAATCCGTGGCCCTTTTCGTAATATTTTATAGGATAAGCTTTATATTTGTAATCTCATTTGATCTTCTCAAAATTTACATGAAGTTGATATTATGCTCACTTAATAAAATGAATAAATTTAGATTTAGCAAATTTTCGTAGCTGAATATGGGACCCAGTAGTTTTGAATCCAGGTCTTCTGATTTCATCAACAGTGCTTTTTCTAGTATTTCTCACAGGCTTCTATGATAATTTTAAATTAAAACTATTTAATATTAAATCTTTACTGTATTTAAGGAAGTATAAAATAAGGATTTTTTTTTGAATTTCAGGTAAGTTCAGGGGGTATTTAAGTATCTATGTTATGTTACTATTGTAAATAATGAGTTAAAAAGACATTTTTACAAATTCCAAGCAGAGCCCTGAAATTTAATGTTTTGTATTTGTCTGCTTTTGAGAGTCATTCACGTTGTTGCATATATCAGTAGTCCATTCTTTTTTATTGCTGAGTACAGTTTCATTATATTATAACTTGTTTATCCATTGGCCAGGTTTTCCAATCTGTATGCCTGCCCCTTCCTCCCTTCCTCTCCTTCTTCTGCTTCTCCTTCCTTCCTTCCTTCCTTCCTTCTTTTTCTTTCTCTTTTTCTTTCTTTCCTCTCCCTCCCTCCGTCTTCTTTCTTTCTCTCTTTTTTGCATTATTGGATGGCTGTCAGAATAAAGCAAATCATATTAGCAAAGAGAATTTTAAAGTTGTGAAGTAAGTACAGATTGCAATCCAAGATAATTCAAAATCCAAAATGTTTAGAAGTACAGAGGTGGACTGACAGATTGGCTTATACAGCAAAAATGAGGGAGTTGCTTAACTTTTAAAATGATTGGTTACAAAGGTGGGGACTTCCAGATAGCAGGGACCTGGCTGATAACAATTATTTTTTTACAGAATTTAGAAGGTGACTTAGATTTCATTTCTAATTATCAGAGGCATTTACATGAAATAACCTAAATTGAGTTTTGCATACATTTGCAAATCAAGCAAGGTTAAAATAATTTTTATTGGCTAACTGGTTTGGTTTGTTTGGGGGATTTCCAGTCCTGGCCTTCATTTCATTTTACCTTAACAAGGCCAAGGTTAGAGAGAAGCAAGGTACAGTAGATAACCTCACTTCTTTCCTGTTTATAGGATCATTCAGCCTGTTACCACTAAGTGTGTTAGCTTTAGTTTTTGATAAAGATGCCCTGTGTCAAGTGGAGGAAATTGTTATTCAAATCTAGTCTCTTCAAATCTAGTTTTCTGAGTTTTTACCATGATTACATATTGTTTTGTTACATACTTTTCTACATATATTAAAATGACCATATGTATATTTTAAAAATCTATTAATAAGGTGAATTACCTTGATGATTTTCAAATCTTAAACCAACTTTGCATTCCTGGAATAAACCCAGGTATAAATTCCATCTCATGATGTATTATCCTTTTTATATATTGCTAGGTTCAATTAGTTCAGGTTTTGAAAGGAATTTTGTGTCTATGTGTATGAAAATTATTTTGGAGTTTTCTTATGATGTTTTAATCTGGTTTTGGTATTAGGCTAATACTAATTTCAGAAAATGATGGGACAGTTTTCTTTTTGTATTTTCTGGGTGAATTTTCACAAGATTAATATTTCTTCTAGTAATGTTTGATAGGATTCACCAATGAAGCCATTTAGTCCTGGAGATTTCTTTTGGGGAAAGCTTTTAAACATATACCCAATGTCTTTTATATAATGGTTATTATTATTATTATTATTATTATTATTATTATTATTATTTGAGAGTGCTTTGGTAGTTTGTATCTTTCAAGGATTTTGTTTCATCTAAGTTGTCAAATTTTGGGGCATAATGTTGTTTATTATTGTCTCTTAAATAACCTGAAGGATACTATGATGCCCACTCTTATGTGGACATAAATAGCCAAAATATGTAAATTGTGGCTTATAGGGCATATCAGGCATGCTGTATGTTGCTGTGTGGCATGTGAATTATGAATGATTTTCACATTTGTTTAATGGTCGGAAAAAGTAAAAGAAGGGTAAAATTTCATGATTTGAAAACAAAATCAGATTATAGTGCCCATAGATAGATAGTTTTTGTGGAACACAGACACACTCATTAGTTTATACATTACCTGTAGCTGTTTTTGTATTTAACAACAGTGGAGTTGAGTGTGACCACATGGGCCACAAAGCCTAATATATTTATTATGTGACTGTTGTATAGTAAAAAATGGTATGTAGTCTTTGTCCAGGTTCCTGGCACTGATTTTCAAGTCTTTGGAATTTTCTGAATGCTCAGAGTGTTTTTGTTATGCAAATTGAGTGTCTCTAGGTGGGTCCTTAGCTTCAGGATGGGGACTGGCCTCCAGAAAGATCAAGCCAAGTGCTAGCAGGTTGACCGCTAGGGAAAGGGAGGGGGCTGGACATTGAGTTCAGTCAAGTGATCATTGATTTAATCAATTATGCCTACATAATTAGGCCCCGTGTGAAAACTGGAGACTGAAGCTTTTATTGTTTCCTGGTTGGTAAACAGGTTGTTCTCTGGCTCCAGGAAGAGAGGGCATGGAATCTCTTCCTTCCTAGACCTTGCCCTGTTTGTATCCTCACCCCACACCTGACCCCTCAGCCTGTTTCTCTGCCTCACTGGGGATCAAGACCTTCTCACTGAGCTGTACCCTCAGCGTCTTTTATTTTGAGACAGAGCCTTGAATTGTTGAGTTGCTCGGGCTGCGCTCAAATTTGTGATCCTCCTGCCACTACCTCCCATTGCTAGAATTACAGACATGTGCCACCGCACCCGGTATGCAACCCTGTTAATAAAATTGCAAGCAAAGCACTTTCCATGAGTCTCAGGAATGATTCTACTGAATTGTTGAGCCTAAGAAGGTCAAGGGAACTTGGATTTGTAGCCATGTTGGTCAGAAGTGTGGGGAGCTTGGGAACTCAAAGGACAGTCTTGTGGAAGACTGCACCTCTAACTTGTGGAGTTTGACACTAACTCCAGGTTGTTAGCATCAGAATCATACTGAGGTATACCTAGTTGGTGTTAGACCAGTTGGATTAAAGCTGAACAGTGACTCTTTACAGAAAAAACCCCACTAATCCTTGTTTTATTTAAAGTATCAGCTTTATTGATGTTTTCTCAGAAAACCGGCTTCTGATTTCATGGATTTCTTCTTGTTTTACTCCTTCATTTCTGCTCCTATCTTTATTATTTCCTTCCAATGCTCATTTTGTGTTTAATTTGCTTCTTTTTTTCTGATTTCTTATGCTTTGGAATTATGCCATCTTTCCCATTTTCTTGCATGGTGGCATCATTTGCAGTTTGAAATTGGCCATGTTGGAGTATTTATACCCTGAAAACCAGCACATGTCACAAACTGCTGTTCCCCTCAACCCCCAGCCTCATAGCCAGTTGTTAAATGTTTACTAGCACATTACTTGTAATGGCAAAAACCCAGCTCTTCTTAAATTTTTTCAGGTGACATAATAGGAGAAAATGATCTCAAATCAAAAGCTTCAGAAAATGGGAGAACTGACTAGGGAAAATGTGATTTAAGACAGATTTTAAAATCTAAAACTCTAAAGGAGATTGTGTAGTCTTTGATTTTGAAGACACAAAGACTAGGATGTGTAGGTACCATTTGTTAGTGATTTCATTGAATTCTTTTTTCTTTTGAGGAAAATACCTTGATTAGATGAACTGCAGAAGTTCACCACATTCTGTGGTTCTAGGTAAATTATTTCCCAGAAGATGGTAGGAAAGTATTTTTATTGCTAATGAAAAGCTAATGAGAGAGTTATTGCTGAGGGATTGATCCACTGCCCTCTTAAGAAGCTCTGAGGTTGCCAGACTTAATGGATGGAAAAGAGTGGAAATCACAGAGTTAGGTAGGTAGAGTCTACAATTTGTAAGAACCATTAGATGCTTTGACACAAGTTGTCACTTAAACGTTTTGTGGATGCCCTTCTAAACAAAGTGTTAGGGGAATTCATGGCCGGTTTCTGCCTTGGTGTGAGAGCTTAATCCATGTGTTGGCATTAAGCAGAACTTCCATTAATTGATCAGAGAAATGCTGTTGTATATCACTAGGAGAAACTGGAAAAAGTCCATTCTAAAGGAAATTTTAATAGTTAATTTCTGGGCTGCTACAACTCTTTGATACTACTGAGCTTGTATTGTGCTGTAATGTATGTCTTCTAACCCTGAACTGTGACTTGGTACTCTACACTCTTTATTTTTGTATTCTGAGGTCCTGACAAGAAATTGTGTTAGATGAATGAGTTATTAGAAGAGTATTTGTTTTATTCCTTTATGACGGAGGTAGGAAACCCAAAAAATTAATAAAAATTAAACTTCAAGAATATTGATAAATTGGCCTTTTAAGAAGATGTAATGTCAAATATTAGTAACATTTTAAGTAACTTTTGTTCAACTTAATCTTTGATATTTATAAGTGTTTAATAAGCTGTATAATAAATAAATTATATGAATTTTCAATTTAGGAGCCAGTGTTCTGGGTGATACCCATAGTGTGTTACTCTGAGTAGTTAGTGATAATGAAGCAAAGAAGACTCTTCAGGTAATCTCCTCTTGTTACTTCCCTCAGTTCAGCCAATTTTTAGTCAGACATTGATGGAGCACCTAATATGTGCATAGCATTGTTCCAAGTTTGCCTACAGATCAAAGAGAGAGTCTCTAGAATTCTAAATAAACTTAACATCTAACACACGATATGCTTTGTTTTCACTACTAAACATATAATTAGGACAAAAATCAAGTAAGAGCACAAAGGGAAGAAACACCCATAATCATCACCTGAACATAACCACTATTAGTGTTTGGCATATGCCGTTTTTCCTACTGTATAGGTACACATGCCTGTTTACGATAATATGTGAACTAGTCAGTATATCTACGAGAGAGAGAGTACTGCGGTTGTCCGGAGATGAATTCCATTCTGGCATTGCTGCTATACATCCTGATTTTGAGAAAGACCCTGTGTCTTTCGGGAGTTCTCTTTCTTCCTAATAGAGGGATTGTCATGTATTTAAGGATCCTTCCCACTTGAAAATTCTGATTTTACTGAAATTGAACACCCTGGAAGACCGAGATGTTGGAAGGACAAAATAAAGATTTTATTAAGTCTATAATCATCTCAATGATAAAACAGATTTAAAAGTCTGGAACTACTACATGTATTTCTTATTATGTCTTTAGGTTTTGTTATTATTAGCCAGTAACACTTAAAGTAACAAATTTCTCCAGGAACCAGAACCACAACCTGAATCAATATATTTATTTCAGTTGATAAATATGTTTTTAGGAAGATACAAAAGCAATTTCTTAATGCTTGATATGCTACTAGAAATAAGAAATACAGACTCCACTATTTTAAGTACATAGCATTTTGTCATAAAAGTATACCGAGGAGAAAAGAAAGCAGCTATATTACTTGATTCTTTTTGCACCTCAAGAAAATTGATTTTGCTCACTCTCTCCTGCTCTGTGCATATTGCGAAAATGTAGATTGGTATGCAAGAACTATTACATATTAGCCACCAAGCCTTTAAAAGTGTTAAAAGGTGTCTGGTTTGCCTTAGAAGGGTCAGTTTGCACAATAAACGATTTTTGTTGAATAGCTAAGATGTCCTTTTACTTTTACCATTTTGTACTAGGATTTTTTTGTATGCATTTTAATGGTTATTTAAGAGTCCCCATGTGCTTAGAAAATAATCTGAATATATGTGCCTTTAAAAAAAAAAGGCTTCAGCACAATGTAGGTTACTCCATCAATACCTTCAAATGACTGGGAGCTGTAGTTGGAACAATATGTAAAAATACAGCTTGTGAAAGATTTCCTTTATTAACTGTCATCATCTGCAGAATATATGTTCAAATAAACGTTGTGTAATAACTAAATTTGAGATTAATAGGCCCCTTAAGAAACAGCGAAGTCATTCAGAATAGTCAGTGAGAAATAGGCTGTAAGACTGTAACGTGCACATATTGTCCTGCTTACGTGTTCTCTCCGGTGTCATTCCCATTTATCACTGTCGGCTGGCTCTGTTCTCATTAAAACACTCTTGCACAAAAGCAACTTAATTTTCTTAAGAGAAGAGGACACCTGATTCAATTTAGCACCCAGAAACAGTAACTTGAATATATTTTTTCCTTACCTGAATTGAGATGAATAGTAAGAACAGTAACCTCCATTCTCCTTAAGATTGAGGATATTAAATAATTTTTCCATAATAGTATCAAAAATGAACCTGTAGAAATAGGCAAGAAATGTAGCTTACTCTTAGAAAACAGCTGGATGTCAAACATTTACTTGAAACTTACATTTCTCTTCATTCCTGAAATATTTTTTGAAACAAGGAGTTTAAGTGTTCTCAAATTAATCTTTTATTTTAAATTGGTGAATGCCTGGTAGAGGTATATAATCTTCATTAAGATTCGTTGTTGAAAAGACATATTCAATTATAGTTTCCAAATAGCATTCTACTGTTTCAATTTTAGTATATTTGTTGCCAGAGCAAGCACAAAATAGCATTTTACTGTTTAGCCATTGCTATTTAAAATACAATGATATACATAAATAGAATGAAATGAAAGGTGCTCCTTTAATATTGAGGAGTGTAAAAACTCATTTTAATTGATATCCTTTTGATAGCCTTTATATTTGCTTTTCTGTTGCATTGCTAATTACTATTTAAGTGTGATACATATATGTAAATGTATAACTGAAATGTCACTTATTACATATTTTTACAGTGAAAATAGTACTTAAGTGGTAACAAAAGTAGCAAAGGAGTTGCTAATGTGAAAAGTATAATTATCTTCGAAAACAATGAACTCTTTTTTGCTTTTGTATAGAGCACTTTTAAAAGTTCCTTACAAGTAAAAAATTTCTGTATTCCTGTATTCAATTGATGATGACCAAGGATTGGAATTCAACCTCTGATGTTTTAAATGTTTATATGTTTTTCAAACTGAATTTATGCTTAGAATGAATAAAGAAACTGTGGTATTTATACAGAATGGAGTATTACTCTGATGTAAAGAAGGATAAACTTGAGTCATTTGTAGGAAAATGGATGCACTTTGAGGCCATAATTATTAAGTGTAGTGGACAGACACACACACTAAAATATTGCGTGGTTTTACTTACAAGAGAAACCCAAAGTATAAATAAATTAAAGAGCAAAATAAAAGATAGATAATAGGAAATAGGGAGATAGATCTTTTGCAAGAGGGATGAGGACCAAAAGATGAAGGGATTAGTGTGGGGGAAGGGGATGAAAAAAAGAATTAAGATGTGCTATGTACATGTACCAACTCTCCACGATGAATGTAATCATTGTGTACTGCAAACATGTATGAATAAACATTTTTTAAAAAGAGAGAAAGTGAATATTAAGGCTAGTTTTCTGTCCTGTAAATAGATAGTTGCATCTTTAGAGACTACATTCACATAGTCCAGGATCTTTTCCTGGGTAAAGCTGTTCAGTTTTGGTATCTAACAACCATGACCTAGAGTCAGTTAGTTGTCTTTCCTTACTTTGCCGTAGGCAATGGGAGCCAAAGAATGTGCTAAATAAAACTTAAGATGCCTACTAAAATTTTTACCTTAGAGGAAGGGCTTTTTTTGTTTCTTCTGGCCTGATTAGTATTATTTTCTCCCTTCTTTAGAGTCATGATTGTGTCGGTTAGGCTTCAAGTAGCAGAAAATCAGACTAAAAGTGGCACAAACAAGCAAGGACTTATTTTTCTCATATCGGAAGATGTCTGGAGGTCAGATTGCTGGTGTTTGCTCTGTGGCTCTGTGATGTCAGGGCGGTGTCTCAGATGTGCTCTTTATGGCTGCAGGGCAGCTCTCACTGGCTGGGCGCGAGAAGGGACCGTACCAGAAGCCGCCCCACCGGAAGCCGCCCTCCAGCTCCCTACCATCCAGCTTGTCTCATTGACCAGGGCTTTGTTGCATGGCTACCCCAGCTTTACCTCTTTCATTTGTACTTTTTGCATTGTGTTTAAAACCTGTTTCTTTTTCGGAGATGGTTTTACATTTTCTTCCAGGGGTTTTAAATTTTGCCTTTCCCATCTAGGTCTTTAATCTACCTAGTCTTTTTTCCCTTTCATGTATTGTGAACGGGCCAGAAGCATCTCCTTTCCACGCTGCTTGGAAATGGCGCTTGCGTCATGGGTAGCTTTCTCCCTCATTTGCAGTGCTCTCTGCAGTAATTAAGGGTTGTTTTCTCTGGTAATTCACTGTGTTGTGGGTCATCAAAGTGACGCTAAGGAGAAGTTTGGTATTGACTTCTTTCAGGGTCTCAGGAGTCCCACTGGTCCTTGACCCTTTCGTCTGTTCTTTAACATTAGCTTAGGATTCTTGAATCACCCGAGCAGTGTAAACTCAACTCCTGCGGTCTGTAGGTTCCTTGCTTGAATCAGCAGGTGTTTTCCAGGTGCTCTTACACACAGGGCACAGTGCGTACGCCGACCGCTGTGCTTTGTGTGGGTGGCTCAGCCCCAGGCCTATACCAAGGTAGCTGGATGCTTGTTTCCTCAAAGTGTGCCTGAAGAATCATCTTGTGCACTTCGTCACTCTGGCTTTGTCACACCTGGTTATCTGGTTCATGTTATTTTGTTTTGTTTTGCTTTAGCTCAGCTACATATTTAAAATATTATTTTGTCAGTATATTCCCTTTATTGAATGGGTTATTTACCAGACATACCTTCTCTCATTTTCCTACCCCCAACCCAGTTCTCCTTTGAGAGCAGCTCTGTTAGATCTTATGGCTTCCTGGTTACTTTCAGTTACAAAATTGTCACACAATTAAGCCAGGCAAAGCAGTGCTTGCCTATAATCTTAGCATTCCGGGAGCCTGAAGCAGGAGGATCTCAAGTTTGAGCCCAGCCTGGGCCACTTAGTGACTTAACAAAGCCTTGTCTGAGGATTCAGCTCAATGCAAAGGCCCTGGGTTCAATTTCTGGTACTGGAAAAATAAAAAGTCATGTATTTAGCAATTAGGATTGAATAACCCATGATCCAGGGCAGTTTAGGTAAAAACTATATTCCCTGTATCTTAACCTAGGCCTAACCTGTATTTTTAAAGCATAGAAACATAATTTTTCATTAATGAATATATACTCAGATAATACTACGAATTTTTAAATTGGACCTGTGGGGAAAAATTGTGATCTGTTTCATTATTTTATTTTTTAACCTTCTTGCCCTTCCTGTTTCTGGCCTCCGGGAAGTCAAGGTGGGAGTGGACTGGCTCATGAGTGGAAGTGGGACAGTTGTATCTCATGGCTGCTGCTCTAGTGGGGCCTCAGTGCTCTCTGTCAGCACACATGTCCAGGTACTTACTCTTTGTTGTGGTTTGAGTCTTCAGTGTCCCCAAAGGCCCATATGCTAAATGTTTTGTCCCCAGCCCATGGGACTATTTGGAGGGGGTAGAACCTTTAAGAGGTGGGGCCTAATGGAGGGAAGTTAGGTCGTTGGGGGCGTACCTTGAGGGAGATATTGGGACCCTAGCCCCTTCTTTGCTCTCTTCTTGCTTCCTGACTGCCATGAGGTAAGTAGCTTTCTCCACTGCACACTCCTCACCATGATGTTCTGCCTCACCACAAGCAATGACATTAACCAGCAATGGACTTAAACCTCGGAAACTGTGAGCCACAACAAATATTTTCTTCTCTTAAGTTGTTTGTCTCTGGTGTTTTGTCACAATGATGGAAATCTGACTAGCATGCTCTTTTTGCTGGACGGGTTAGGGAAAGGGTTCTTTAGAGTATACTGAATATACCGCCAGGCCCTGGTCCTAGTCAAACCCCATTCGCCTCTTATTACTGGAGTCTCCTCTTGAGTTTGGTCTCTCAAAAACAAATGAAGTGCCAATGGAGTCCACTGAGGCATCTTCTTGGTTCATATAGAATTGAGAGAACCTTGTCCCATCTTTGTCCAAATCTTACCCTTTCCCTTTGCCCTACATTTGTGGTCTGTTCGAAGCAGTCTCCCATCTTTGCTCTTTCTCCTCAGCACATACCTGTCTGTAGTTTACAGGTCTTACACACCCTTGCTATCCCTGCCATCCAATTCTAAGGAAGGCTTATAGCAGGTACCCCTGCTTCTTTGGCAGACCAGGATGGAATTTGTTCCTTCGGTAAAGCATCAGCATGGGACAGTAATGCTATTCTTGCTTCTTTCCTATTTCTCCTACCTTCTTTGCAAAGATGAGCCTGTGTGTGAAGGGTTCTCTGGCACAGTTTTGTCATCTTGTTATGAGTACTGAGGTATGTGCCTGTTATCTTACTTTTGAATAGTGTGGCATTTGCCACATGTTCTCAGAAATTCAGAGATAACCATAGATACCCATTTTTAACAGTTTGATAAACATTTCTGTGTAAACATTGCTTTGTGATTTAACAATGCAAATCGGGTTATTCAACACCCAAAGCTAGAAATACAGTAAATTAACTTGCAATAAACCATTCATACTCAATGTAAATAATGGATTTTTTAAAAAGAGGGGCATTGGGTCAGCATTAAGAAAATTTTTGATATAATTTTATATGACTTGATAGGAGCATGCAGTAGTCATATACATATTTTAAATCTACTTTTAAAAGGGATCAGCATACTTTTGTTACTGTGGAGTGCAGAACATGGTCAGGGGACAGCATTTACAGAAAGGCATGGATGTCATGTTTATAGTAAGGTAGAATTTCATAATATTCAGTGCCATTCAGCAATGGAAGTGATTGCTTTTTTGAGTGAGAAAACTCTCTATCCTCATTGTTTTCAGCTTTTAAAACAATTTACCATTTTACTTTAAATAATTACAAGTAGATTATGAAGAAACTAATTTACTGTTGAACTTTCTCAATTTTCCCAAGTAATTTAATAAAGACATATTATACAATATATAATGAAGCATTAGTAAAGTACCTTATATTGGATAAAACTGGGTTGATACTGAAAGTAATATTATCTAAAAATGTGCAATATAGTAGAAGCAATCTTCTCACTATTAAAAAAACTACCATAATATGAAAATTTTAAGTTAGCCTTGATCTAATTATCAAATATAATAAATCTAATATACACACTTTGCAGATGAGATTCATGAGTTAATAATAAAGGCATTGTTGTGAAGGACATTCAGTTAGTACAAGAAATATTAGTGCATTCATTCATTCATTCATTCATGCATTCATCACTTCAGTAACATTTATAGAGAGTGGACTACGAGCCAGGTGCTTTTACAGATACTGAAGTTTGTTTTCTCTGTAGCCATGTTTGTTTAATACAAAAACAATACTGGAAGTTTTGTTTGTTTTCAAAACCAAATATTCACATTGCTCTGGATGCTCCCAGAAAATGCCTGCCTCCTGTACAGTGCTCGAAGGGTGCTCACTCTCCATGTTGTGAAAACCAACAAGAGACATCATGAGTGTGAAAAGTTTGAATTGAAATCTTAATGTTATCTCAAAATACTATTTTTAACACAAAAGAGTTCAAAACAAAACAAAACAACAAGAAAACAAAAAAGGCTCAACATCTCTCTGCCCTGATAATCCTTGTTGAAATACAAAAAGAGAACATATTAAAATTAAAAAGCCAAACAGGACAAACTGAACAAAATAAAACATAAAAATAACTCCATCCAATATTTTCAATGAATTTAACAATATTTAGGGATATTTTTGGTGATAAAAAGGATGTGATACACACACACACACACACACACACACACACACACATACTGGGCATGAATCTAGGGCCTTCCCACTGAGCTACAGCCTCAACCCTTTTTATTTTATTTTATTTTTTATTTTGGAACAGGGTTTCTAAGTTGCTAAGTTGTCCAGGCTGGGGTCAGACTTGCAAATCAGCCTCCCGAGTGCTGGAATTACAGACATGTGCCACCATGCCCTGCAAAACTTGCCCCCTTTTGCTTAAAATAGCTTGCCTTGCTGTCATTCAGATCAGTATATGCAGATTTTCTTCTGCTCACAGTTGTAGAGAATATCTTTGATACTCTAGATTTTACTTAACTAACTCAGTTGCTGTATCATAGTGCTAAGTCCCAAACATTATGTTGAACGTATTTATCTAACTATATCATAATAGGAAATGGTTGACATTTTTTAAGAAGCAAAGCAGGATGCTGTGAAAGAGGTTGTTAGATTGGCTGGGAGGCTGAAGTGTAGACTTCCTGTCACTGCATGTGCTTCATTGAGGTTCTAAGGGAGCCATCCAGTGTCCTGTGCCTGCCAAGCCTTGAATTCTACCAAACCTGTAATAGCTCAGTAGGAATGGCAGACTGACTCTGGACACTTTTGGCAATCCTGTTGATTTCAGTAACTCCGCTGAAAAACATGTCTGTGCTCAGGATAACCTTTATTACATTGCTTCCTTAGAAGACTTTTCACTGAAGTGAGGTAGGGAGGTCATTTCCATACAGTGTGACAATTGCCATGGCAGAGACAAGCACTGGATGTATTAGCAGCAGGCATGGGAACATTTAGTCTACTGTCTATAAGTGTGTGTGTGTGTGTGTGTGTGTGTGTGTGCACCTGTTAAGGTGTGAAGCCCAGGAAGTGATTGAAAACTTCTTGGGAAGACAGTGCCCGTGCTGAGTTGCTAAGATAAGTGAGAATTACTCAGGTAGAGGAGGAGAAAGGGCATTTCAGGCCGGAAAGCAAAGAGGTAAAAAATGGCGTAATGAACAAGGGGGAATAGTAAGTAATTTAGGGTTGTCAGAATGTAAAATTTGAGGCAGGAAATTTGGGAAACCTGTTGATGGAGGGACTTATACATGATGTTAAGTCAAAAGACATGCATGTCATTTATTTAACAACGAAGTACTGTATATATTTGCCACTGCCCTTTGCAACTCCTCTTATGTGGTACAATTATTGAGAGAATTGACCCAACTATTTAGCCAATAGTTAGCTTATCTATCTGTGTCATTGAGCCCAAGATCCTTGATTCATTGTCTGATTCAGAGTACGCAGAACCATAACCAACCATTTCACAAAAGATTGCCAGAGTTTACCATGTGGGAAGATGGTGCAACTGAGGAAGTTCACATCCATCAGCATTGTCAGAAAATAACTAAAAAGCTGGGCATGGTGGCATGTGCCTGTAATCCCAGCACTCTGGGAGGCTGAGGCAGGATAACCACAAGTTCAAGCCCAGCCTGAGTAATTTAGTGACGTAGCGAGGTCCTACCTTTAAAAAAAAAAAATGGAAAGGGTCTGGGGATGTAGACAGTGTGAAGGTCATGGGTTCTGTCCCCAGTACAGAGAGAAGATGAGAGGGGAAGGGACAGCAAGGGAGCGAAGGGGAATTGGTCCAGCATCTTTGGAGACCTAAGATTCACCGTCATTGGTTCCACCATCATATCCGACTTCTATAAAGCATGCTACTTGGGTTTGAGTTACAAAAGAGAACAGAATGGGGATATGGTGATTCGACCTCACGAGTCGTACTTAGTACTTGCTTTTCTCTTAGTCCACGTTACTTTAAATGCTACACGAACCTATCACTTATCTGATAAAAGGTTAATGAAAAGCACTGGAAGGAAATGAATTTGGAAGAAAGGAGCTCAAAGGAGAAGACCTCATTCCTTTACTAAACAAGAGAGAGAAACCCATTTTA
This sequence comes from Heterocephalus glaber, assembly GCF_000247695.1. The sequence continues at coordinate 5,278,608 of NW_004624853.1, read as the reverse complement.
AGCACAATATAGGGTTGAGATAGGAAGATTGTTTGGTGGGGGGGGAGTGTATTTTGTAGAAATGCAGTGTTCCCTGTTGGTCTGCCCACAACTCACTCATGTATATCCTTTTATTTTTCACTATACATAAAACTTTCCTAGAATCATCCATAATGGGATTCCAGGAAGATGTGTTAATTATGTTGCTGTAGTTTACGGTTGTCATCTGTAATGTTTTATTTAGCTGAATCTTTTTTAAAAAAAAAAATTTTCTACTGCTCCCAGTACAACATGGAACACCATATGCCGTTGTCCCCATCAGGAAGCAGAGGTTTCCCTGGTCTGTGCCTATGCCTCTGTTTATGCCACAGAGAAGCTGTGGTCCAGTGCCATCTTTTATTGATAGGGCCAGCAAAGGAGAAATCTAATGAAATTATCAAAGCTTTGAATTAATTATGAACTGGAATAGGAGAGCTAAGCTCTCTGGAGCCAGGGCTCTCATTACCCATTCACTCTTATTGCATCCTCTTCTGGGGCAGAAGGCATTTTCAGCTAGAGCTCTTAGCCTGGCTTTGGACTTTATTCAAACTTACTAACTGACACCCTCATTTTACTACACTGTGGTTGCTAATGTCCATGATGATTAATTTAATTCTGCTCTGGATCTGCTGGAGATGGAAATAGGATTTCTCTACCCCCCCCCTTTTGCCTTTTCCTAATTTTCCCTCTCTCATTTTCTTTCATCAAATTGAATGTTATGCAAGTTTTTCTCCTTTTTGGTTAATGTGAAAAGCTTTCAGGACTGTGGTGTAGCTTCACGGAATATAGTGCTTGATTGAAAGTTAAGAGCTGTCTTATACCTACTGTGCTTTTCGTGGATGTTTAGGTAAGACCAAAATCAAGTATTTCTTCTTTGAATTTTGAGCACTAAATTGCAGTTTTTCTTGCTTGTTACTACCTTAGATTCAGTGGCATTAGCAGTGCTTCTCTTGGTTTTAACTGCATTGTTCAGATTTCTAAAGTGTGTTGTAAGGAAGCAATGTCTCTCACCTTGTGGTTGTAGTATATAGTACTTGCTCACTGACAGGGACCAATTAATGTTTCCTTTAAAATTCTTGTTCCTTTTCACAGTAATATGAATTTTTTTGATGAATAAATCAACCTCTGATTGTTCTAAGCCTAGCAGCAAAATCAATAACAACAAGGTTTTGATTTACTATTGGTGATGATTCTTTTGGTACTGTCATACAGGTTCAAAGCATCTCATAGCAAACCTTTTTCACCTGCTTTTGAGACCTTTTATTTATGAATTCCTAAGCTGCAGCTCATCAGTCTTAGTAAAGTACAGGCCACTGGCAATTTTTGTAAGCAATGAGTAACATAGCTTTACAGGGTCAGTGTTTAAAGGTTTCAATAGTGGGGGAAGGGAGAATGATAATCTTTGCTTTTCTTATTCCTATTTACTTTTAGTGAATTTTTCCCCCATTTATTTTCTCTTTAGGCAGCTGCGATATTTAATTCAGCCTTTGGAAGTTTTTTGGTAAGTAAACACGGTTTAACTTATCTGTTGTAACTTTTGCTGTATTATTGTTTGTATGAAATATTTAGTAAACGCTGGATTTCTTTAACCCTTTCATTAAATATAAAAATTTTCAAATCTTTTCATGTGCCATTATCAACACCCTAAAGAAAATTAGTTAATGAATAAAGTAAATTTTTTCTTAGAATATATTTTGGAGGTTTGGGGTTAATATTCTATTTAATGGATTCAGGAATCAATTAAAACACTGTATGTCTCCTTATAGAGGTTATATCAATATATTGATCATTTAAGGAGGTCTTTTAGATTATTATTATTTTGTATCATGGGACTAGAGATGTTGTAAAGGAAACATGACCCAGCTGGTCAGAAAGGGAATGCTAATTTACTTGTTGACATGTCATTTATTTTGTACATTTCACTGTCAAAGAAGCCACTGTCTTAGAGACTTCTGAGAAATCTTTGTGAAAAAAATTTTGACATGAGGATATAATTAATGAGTAATTTGCAAGAAATGTAGTATTTTTAGAGTTTTAGAGCTATGAATTATATACAAATATTCAAAAGTAGTTTAACTCATAAGTAGAACCAATATAATTATAAGGATGTTAAAAGTGAGAAACTAAATTTTCTATTAATTTAATATTATCCCTTATATCCTAAAAGTTGGCTAAATTCATGAAAATAGATTAGAATATAGTTTTAGGTGCATAGCACATTAACAAATATGTAGTATAATAATTAATAAATAATTGAGAATAAAATTATTGGAGTATGAACTAGTTCATGAATCTAGATAAAATGTCAATTACCTGTGTCTAAAATGTTCTTTATGTCACTTGTTACTGTATTGTATATAGTTTAATTAGTTAAAGGTTTTAAGCTCATTGTTATACAGTATTAATTTCACATAGTATCACACAGCTTTTAATATCTATAAGCCTTATCACACTTTTAATGATGTAGCTTCCACAAAATATATGCTTGAAGTACATCTATTTTTTTTTAAAGAGATTGTGATGTTTTTTGTGTGATGCTGTGTTATTATTGGGTTTTAGAAGAGAAATAATAAAGTTTGTTTGACAAAAATGATCTTTTGGCCTACTTAGTTTAGACTCTAATATTTTAGGAAGTCAGTAATGTCATATCTTCGAGTATTATTTTCTATGCTGTCACAATTGTTCAGCAGAATCCTATCTGTAAAATATGACCTTTCTGGTAACCAATTGGTTACATGGTTTGAAATCATATACATCTACTACAAATAAGGCTTCTTGAGTTGGGTCTCTTACTTTTAAAAGTGTCCGTAGCTCATTGAGAAAGTCAAATTGGAGCAAAAGGCACTGCACTGCCGGAGGAGAACAAGCTTACCAAGTGGTACAGTTAGAGCTTGGCACTGACTGAAGCTATTGTGATATTTCTCTGCCAGCCCCAGGTGTGTGATAAGGCCCAGTGAAGAAGACATTGGTCTAGAGATTCTTTAGAACTTTATTCTGCCTCTATACTACTAAGTTGTGCATTCTCACTCCTTAGTTCGGTTCTCTTTCCTTTCCTCACCATTTTTCATACTTTAATTCAGTTAATCAATCAAAAGTATTTGTTGATGTCCTGCCACTCTGAGGTAGTTTCTTGCAGCTGTGGAGGGTGCAGAGATATATGAGGAAGTTCCCACTAGGCCGTGGAGGTGACACATAGCAAAAGAAATGCAGTGTCAAAGTTAACAATCTGAACAAAAGCTATGACTAGAGATATATGATTGTCAAATAAATGGCAGAAGCAGAATGCACTCTGAATTCAAACACCTAGCAGAAGAGATTTTTCTGAGCTGGGCCTTGAAATAGGTATGGGCAGAACTAAGTACCAGTAGAAGAGGAGATGGATTAACAATGGCAGGGAGGCAGAAGAATCTTTTTTCCATTTTCCCCTCCCATTTCTTTTTCTCTTTTTTCTTTCCCAAAGCTGAAAATTACCAGAGAGAGTTTGCACCAGTGTCATAACAGAAATGATTCTGTCCCCGCCCCGCTTTCAACAAACCAACCTTGGGTGATGAAATATGTATGGGTTTGAATTCAATGAGAATTAGGTTCCGCTTCTTTGACGGGAAAAATAAAAATCTACAAATAATGGTGTCTGATGCACACTAAAGGTTTATTTCTCTATTACATAGTATCTGATAGGAGGCCGTCTAAGCTGTTCTAGTGGCCTCCTGATCTCTCGTGAGTCGAGACCCCTGTTGTGTCCTCTTCCACTCACAGCAGGCAGCTTCCTTCTTCCAGGTTGCCTCATGGTCTAAGATAGTTGCTGGAGCTCCAGCCAAAACATCTGAATAGCAAAGTAAAGTAGTGGGAAAGAGCAGAAGGGCTCCCTAAAAACTAACTCTGCTTTCTTTAAATAACATTCCTAGACTTCCAGCACCATACTTGGACTAATCATCTGCTACTGCAGAACTTAGTCACGTGATCACACTTAGCCACTGAAAAAGTTAGGAAATGTGGCAGTTTGCCAAGAGCTGAACATTAGATATCTGTTACTAAGGAAAAGGCTAAGAGGCAGCTAGCACTTTTGCATACAAGGAATGCACACAAAACAATCTTCAAGGATTTGAAGAAATGTTAGTCTCAGTTGAGTGATAGGAAAAAGCTTCAATCTGATGCTTGAGGTGGGATTAAGAAGAGGACTCATTTTACAGAAGGCTTATTCTGCATTGCAAACCTTTAAGTTTAATGGTGTTATTCTCTTACAGGACAGTGTTATAGCTATTTGGGAAATTTCTTAATAAATGGAAATTAGCCACCTGTCCTTGAAGTTTACGATTATGAGCGCTACTGTGGTTTCTGAAGTCAGACTGGATTTGAATCCTAGCTTGACTAAATGCTACCTGAACCAGATAAACTTCCCTGTGTATAAAATAGAGTAGCTGAGTGTGGTGGCCCACGCCTACCTACAATTCCAGCACTCTGGGAGGCTGAGGTAGGAGGATTGCAAATTTGAGCCCAGCCTGGGAAATTTAGTGATTTAATAAGACTGCGTCTCAAAATAAAGAATCAAAAAGGGCTGAGGATATAACTCAGTGTGAAGGTCCTAGGTTCAATTTCTATCTAGTACCACAGAAATAAATAAATAAAAATGAAGCAGTGATAGTATATAACCTACTGAGATGTGGTGTGGATTGAGTATAATAATCTAAATAAAATGCATGGATGATATGATAGAAACAGCTTTGAGCTAAAATTTAAATTATGATTGGTCCAAGCTCTGGCATGAGTTTGTGATGTATGTAACTATGGAGATTCATAAAATTAAGAATTGGTTACTTCTGACTAAGCTTTACATGTTGCAAAATATACTGTTCCAATGATTATTCTGTGACGATCAGTGACCATTCCCTCTTCATATACATAATAGAGTATGAAAGGGATATTTATTTTAATTACCTTAAAAATTTGAGTGAAAGGCTTTCATTAGAAGAATATTTAGAGAAAGAACTCTAAGGGCATTTATGTTGATTTTCAGGCACCTGGGTATACCAAATAAAATACTGTACATATTTATAGCTAGTTTAGTAATGTCCCGGGTCTAATTAAAAAACAGTGTTTTAAAGAACTAATTGTTACAGAAAACTGTTTTTTTTAGCTAGACTAGTAATAACTAATGATGGATGAATTCAATTTACATAAATTTCAAACCAGGAGAATATTTTTAAATCATGCCACAAAGGATTGCTGTAAGTTAAGAAATTAATGTCATTATCTCCTCCTCTCCTTTAAATTGTTCAATTTACAATAATCATAGAGCATAATGAGTGATTTGAGATTTCCTTCTTGATGAGGTTTTAATAAAATTTGATAGCCAGTGCACCCTGAATGACTAAAATGCTATCGAAATTTATATACATTAATACATATTTTTGATGTAAAACCATGTATTTCAAGTTCAGCCATCTTACATGTTGCTTTCTCATTTGATTTGTTTTAGATTTGGCATATTCTTAAATTACCAAGTGAAAAATTTCTTCCTTAACTTCACAAGATTCAACTATTATTGAAAAATTTTTTTCCAAAACTGTAGTTTCTGATTTTTTAGAATGTCAGCACTTTGGTTTGGAGGCTGAATTTAGTGTTTAGTGTTTCTAAGAATTATAGGTTAAAGCTTAAAAGGAAAAGGTAGAACTTTTCTTTTTAGATTCCTCAGATTTTATCATTTTTGGTAACTCCTAATCTTAAAGGGAAACCCTAGTAAGTGATAAAGTTGGCCATGCCAACTGTGTTTCCTATGTTATACAGCATTGGAGCAATTCATAGCAACATTAAGAGTTTATGAAACAGCGGGAGTTATAAGAAAAGTTAAGTCATCATTGTGAATATGTAACATCCAGTCTAAAAAAATGAGTCATCATTGACTTTCTAAATCTCTTCATTTAAAGTATAAATGGGCTTCTTTCTCATAATTATCCTTTTCTTATGAATTGCTAGAACTGCAAGAGCTATTCTAAGATGAACATTCTTTCCATGCCAAGTCAGTGGTTTAAAGAACTCATTGCCTTGAGCAGAACTAGCCAGCACAGTTTTCTTCCCTCGCTCAGTTGTTCTATTTCCCTTGTTCTGCCTGGCCCCCCACTACTGCCCAGATTTAGAGGTGAATAGTTAACTGATGTTTTCCCAGGTGCTGAAAGAAAAGAAATCCCCAAACTATTTGCCATGTTTTAATAACTTGTGATGTATGTTTATGACCTTTAATTCTTCCTGCCTTGTTCAAACATCCATTCAGCAACATGTAGAACATAAGGAAGAAAGCACATTGAATTTGTTGTTCATTGGTTGCTGAGTAATACTGCTTTTTAAAACTTAGAGCAAGAATCTCAGATGTTAAGAAGAGGCATGAGAATGGTTATTAGACAAGAGTAATTGTTAATTTAGATTTTCTTTCACTTAATTACAGTTACAGAGTATCTTGTTCTGTGTGATTTTTGAGGATTATGTTGATTTTCTTTTTAATTTTCTTAAAATCTTAGCCAATCAAAATTATTGCCTTGGAACCTTGCCCCCTCCCATACATTGATGGCTTCTTTATAAAACAGATTCTTATTTTCATTAAGCTTGCCAAAACAAACAGCCAACTTCTTTTTAAAGTAGTATTCAGTCCTGCCTTGTAGAATGCTATTTTGAGTTCATCCTTGTACTGCTAAGGACTCAACAAAACCAGGATTTTTGAATGGCCCATCTTGGTCTTTAAAACTTGTCCTATGAACTACATTCAGATAAATGGAAGCTGATTTATATCTTCACAAAATGGGACCCATCATCGTGCTATGCATTTCATTTGATCACTTGGGGCAAATGAACATTGTGAAAGCTGAACTTACTGGAACAGAATACTTTTCTTTTAAAAAAATACTATTTGTAGCATAACAGGAAAATCAAAAAATCAACATGTGTTTACTTGGAGCCCATTAGATTCAAAGCATATTTCTAGATACTGAAACAATGACCTAACACATAAATATGTGAAAAAATAAGTAACAATAAGAAATTCAAGGAGGAGGGAAGAGACGAACTGCCTTCACTGCAGTGTTCCGGCACCAGTTTGGCTTTTGCCATGTCCACATACTATTTGTTAAATTTTACCCACTTTTTAAATTTAGATTTATTTCAAGCTAAAACATCAACATTATATATAGAAACAAAGCTATCTTGTCATGCATAAATGGTAAGTGAAATTAAAGCAGATGGGAAAACAGCTACTGTTATTTTGTAGCGGAACTCCGCGGCCTGCACAGTCTGAGTGCCTTCCTTCCTTTTGTTGAGGAGGAGATTAGCACCTATTCCGAACCAAGAAATTTCCCTATCTGCACTCGGAAGGATTGAAAATAATTTGAATGAAGTTTAATCACTCGTTCTTTGCCCATGTAGCCTTTAAGTCATTTTGCTTTGACCTACAATTTGGGCACCACTGTTCTTTTTGTTTAGTTCTCAATCAGTTTATCAAATAGGTGATTTAAAACCATGTGGAGAAGGCAAATGAGGAAACTCCCAGAAGCAACCTTGGTAGTCGGAACATGTTCATGTTTCTTTCAATAGAGTATTTTCCATTTAGTGCTTGTCCAGAAAAGCAGGACCTGTGTGTCCCGAAGTGCCAGGCATATTTGTGGAGTTAAAAATATGCTGTAATCCCCAAGGAAGGAAAACCCTGTGATTGCTGCACTTGGGTTTGTTTTAAAATAAACTCTTATCTAAAGTACAGTCATTGTAGGTTTTTTAAAAAATGGTCTTGTTACTCAATAAAAATGTATGGAATATTTACCTACTCCATTTTAGCAGCATAATGCTCTATGCCGTCTGATAGGACTTGTATAGCAAGTAAACGCATTAGTCACAGTGACCATTTTTCTTGCAAATTTGTGACATAGATTTAATTATAGGAATGACCAGCAACTTACAAATCTAATTTTGGAGAAGGCTGAGGCAAATTTTTTTTTTTATTTTAATAATGATGGATTTTTTTAAAGCAATGATTTCATTACTATTTAAAGAAATCTACTGGTGTAGAACTAGCCAATTGACTAGAGTTATTTTATTACCCTTTAACAAATGCCATGTACTTTCATTTTTATTTTTATTAATTTTTAAAATGTCATCATTCCCAAACTGGAAAAGTATTTGTTTCTATACCCCTTTTGGTAAAAAACAATAATTATAAATTCTTCTGAGACAAGATGTTTGTAAAGGGCTTCCTAAAAAATGTGGTTGTAGCAATTGGTTAAAACCAAGATCGACTCCCCTCAGTTTGAATCCAGCCTACCTCAGAATTGCTTGTTTTATGACCTTTAGTAGGAGATGCCCACCAGTTACTAACTTGTCATAATAATGTGGCAGACAGTTCTCATTTCCCTGCTTCTGTTTCTACAAACCAAAACTTTACCATAATTATTTATCAAGCTAATATTTTGGGCATAATAGTGTAGTGAGCCAAACAATGAAGGTTTCTGCCTTCATTTGCATTGTAGATTCTTAAGATGAGAAAATTAAATCCCAGTTGGATGTGTTTGGGGGACATGGGGAAAATATATATTTGCTTTAGAACTTCTTAAAAGTTCTTTCTCATTATTAACAAACCTCATCGATTTTATCAAATTTATTGAAGTGTAATTTTTACCAAGAAAAATTTACTGAGTTTGGGTGTACAGTTCTGTGAGTTTTGACAAAGATAGTCATGCAACAACTGCCTCAATCAAAACAGAGGATTTTCATACCTCCAAAAGTTCCTTTTTGCCCTTTGTAATCAGTCTCCTTCCCCGCCTCAGCCCCTGGCAGCCACTGAATTTTTTAATCTGTCTCTGTACTTTTGTCTCTTTCAGAAAGTCACAAGATTGAAACCATGCAGTATATACCTGTTGAGTCTGGCTTCCTTCTCTTAGCTTTTGCTTTTGTAATTCTTCCAACGTTGTGTGTAGTAACTCATTCCCTTTAATTTACCAGTTGATGAACTTAGCTTGTGCTATAGTTTGGATATTGAATGTGGTCCAAAGGTCCATGTGTTAAAGGTTTAGCCCACAGGGTGGCACTATTGGAGGTACAGTACTGAGGACCTTCAGGAGGCAGGGACTTACCCAGAAACCCTGGGGTTACCAGGAGTGTGCCTGACAGGAGGTGGTGGGACCGAGCCCTTTAATTCGCAAATATTCACATGAATTAATAGTAAATTATTCCTTTCTGGAGGATTATAGGCTAAGGTGAATACAACTTCAGATAATAGAGGCCTTTTAAAAAATGAAATCTACTTTAAAAACCTTGATCATTTGATTTTAACTTTTGGCACTTGAACAGGCTTTGCTGGTCAGGGAAAAATGATCTTCTAGTTAGGCTACTCTCTTGTCTTGGAATCTGCAGTTAAAGCTTCACAGCCTAAGATGAACATGGATTCCCATTCTGTATGTCCAATGATAGCTGTGTTTGGAGTTTGCGGTTCATATATTTTCTTTTTTTTTTTTTTAACCATAACCACATACTTGTTTATTTTTCCTTAGTAATTTTTTTTTGGGGGGTGGAGGGTGATGTTTCTACTAAGCAGAGAAATTAAATTTAAAATGTCTGGGCTCGGGATTTAGCTCAGTGGTTTTGCCACCTGCCTCAAAAGCACAAGGTCCCGAGTTCAATCCCTGGTACCAAAAAACCATTCAGTTAATTAAGTGTTGGGCCAGGGATTTAGCTCAGTGGTTTCACTGCCTGCTGCGCAACCACAAGGACCCGAGTTTGATCCCCAGTACCAAAAATAAATAAGTAAGTAAATAAATAAATAAATAAAATGTCTGCTATGCTTGTAGTTTTACTTTATAATAGTGCATGCTCAACTGGTCAAAAGTTAAGATTTTTTTTTAATCATTCAAGCTATTTTCTGTGTTATTATTTTCGAAAATGTTCTTAGTTTTCACTTGGAAGCTTAAGTTAGTATTTTTATCTATTTGTTTAGGAGAGTTAATGTTTATTAACATTGCTGTGCCTTTGGTGATTTCCAGGAGCTGATTCCTATCTTCTTTCCCATTATCTTCCCAATGTTGTTTGGTAATCTGTTATCATCACTACTTTTATAAGCCCCTTCTGTGCCCCAGGATCTTCAGTGGCTCTCAGTTTCCCATATCCTGAGCCATTCAAGGGTCCTCCCTGTGTGGCCCCGCCCCCTTTTTCTCCTCTATCTTTCACTCCTGTGTGAACTCTGTCCTCCCCTTGAACACTGGCATTTTCTTGTACTCACCTCTTGCCTACACTGTTTGCATCCCTTCCATTATTCTAGCCATCTCTCAAAGAGGCAGTTATTTAACTTTTGGAATGTGGGTTAGTCTGTTTTGCAATCCTGCTAATGGAAGCTGCATAACTTTATAAGGAAAAGAATTTTATTTTAACTCCTGGTTCTGGAGGTACAAGGTTGAGGGACCACATCTGGTGATAGCCTTCTTGCTGGCAGAGTCCTTAGTTGTAGTGAGCGTCACGTGTTCACACATGCATGCAGGGGTGTGTGTGTGGGTGTGTGTGTGTGTGTGTCTATTCTGGTCTCTCTCCCCCTTCTTGTGAAGCTGTCAGTGGTCAGGCTTGGAAGCTGATCACTCCCCTAAGGCCCCGCCTCTGAACACCAAGTTAGATAAAGTTTCTATTCTCTCAATACCTCATGATGGGGATTAATTTTCAACAAATGAATTCAGGAGGGACACATTCAGTAGATATTCAAGCCATAGCAAAATGACTTTCCATCTAAATTCTAAATCATAATTGATTAGTATCATTTAAAATTGTGACCTTCTCTCCCATGTCCAGCACCTCTCATCTTTGTTAGCCTGCCATTTTTCTGTTTATAAAATGCCTACCTTCTAGTTTATATAACTTATCCATTATGTTTATTGTCCATGTCCCCATATTCAAATGGAAGCTTCCTGCTGACAGATATGTATATGTTTTGTTTGCTTCACTTCTCTATCAATTCCAACTGTGCCACCTGACACAAAGCAAGCACTCAAGAATATTTGTTAAAGTGAATATATAGGAATTGTTCAGTGAATACTATGTTGATCTCTTCTCTTTATGTATCTGTGATTTTAAAATACCTTGTATATATTATGCACTTAAAATATATGCCCATTATTATAATTATATGTTAAATTAATTCAACAAAAATTCTATAATCTGTTTAACTGGTCATTTATCTACCGAATTTTTCTTTCTGTTAAAGGGATTTTAAACTGTAAACTTTTAAGTCTCAATAAATTGTAGGCTACAGCAACACAAATTTGTATTGCTTTACATTCAGTGTTGATTTAATATGAGATGAAAACTCATTGCCATATCTAAATTTGATATTGAATAATTTGCAAGATTTTCTTCCAGTACTAACCTCTGTAAAGTACATTAGGCCAGATATCTCTCAGTATTAAAATATCAATTTATATACTATTATTATTGAAGCAGCTGATTTTATATATCAGAGAGTTTCCCATGAAAATTGCTACATCTGTGATTATTAAATATGTTTAAATTGCTGTAGACATAAATAAAAAGTTATAATAAGTGATTGCCATTATATAGCATTATAAAGAATTGAAGTATTTTTTCATTACAATTTAGGCTTTAACAACTCTTGAAATACATAACAGTTAAATTGAAAAGTGAAAGCTGAATTTTTAGGCAGTGCTGAAAAAGAAATAAACAGTGTCCTAGAGAAAGGGTGTAAATATATGTAAGTCTGAAACAATAAATACAATGGTGACTAAAAACTAGGCCAAATCCATGTCTAGGAGGCATTAGAAGTACTTAGAAATTAAATAAAAAGAAAATGATACAAAAATAAAGAAAAAAACTCAAGGTATCAATGAGGAACCAGATATTTTGAACTTGAAATATGATAAGAAAGCAAATGAAAGCTAATACAGTTCATTCTTTAGAAGCCTCATGTTACAGCCTTCTGCAGTTCAGTTTGATAGGTTCATAACTCAGAACATTGCTTCGACTTTGATCTTATCATCTTGTCAGGGGTTAAAATTTGTTAAATGACCTACAGAAATAATAATAACGTGGCCAGCTGGAGAGCCTTTGGAGAGTGGTGTATATTGGTGTATAATGAAGAAAAGAAGAGATAGACTTTTAAAAGGTAATAAAAGAAGGGGTATATAGTTAATTAGTCAGTTAATTGGTTGCATTTTTTAACAGTAACCTGCAAATTGCTCTGTGATATCTGTACTTCTGATTCATTGCCACCTAATAAACCATTCAGGATTTCTGATCAGTGGCTGCTGAGGTATACAGATTTGGAGCAGGACATATGTTTTCATCTTTTCAGTAATAAGGCATATTTCTTGCTTATTGAGAAAAATAATCATTGCTGTTTTTTCTCTTTTCTTCTATTACCTCTACCTTTTTAAAATGGAGGAAAAAAATGAGTAGAGATCATGAAAAACATTGTGTATATGTAGAGGCTCTGCTTTTTGGTCTTTAACTCTTACTATTTTCCTTGAAGATAGTTGAACCTTGATTCACTTCATTTAATATTTCTATAGCAGTGATGACGAACCTTTTAGAGCTTTCAGTGATACAAACAGCCTGCTGTGGCACATATGCCATAGGTTCGCCCCACTGCCCTGTAGCATTTAGGATCCATTTCTCATGTGGTTTCAAGCCAGTTATTCAAGTCAAAAGTTTCAATTTCCAGCTCTAAAATATCTTTTGAATAAAAACACCCACTAACGCAAATAAATGGCTTAAAAGGTTTTAAATATGTAAAAGGAGAAAATATGTATATTAGGAATAGTATTTTTATTGTAACAAAGTTCTACGATATTTTTGTATGAATTTCCAAGATATGTTTCAAAAATAACATCAAGGTTTCTCTAGAGTAATCTCAACAAACAATCCTTAGTCCAGAAACGAATCTTTCATCTTGTCTGGCTTTTTGTTTTTCCTTCAGATTCTATGAACTTAGTGCTGTAAATCCTAAGTTATTTTTAGAGAGGAATATCATAAACTAATGAAAGTCTCAGGTAGCATAGTGCATCTCTGTCTTCATTTACCTAAATGCAGCTGATCTTTCATTTCTGTGTAGAACCATAAGTAGTGGATCACCAAAAGTATATATTTTGATAATATGTTTTAAAAAATCTAGACAAATTAGAGTGGAAAGTTTTTTTCTTTAAAGCAAGAGCGGTTGGGTATGACATAGTACTTAAGGAAGGTTTCCTTTCCCTGCTAGCAATCATTCTTGATATCCCAGTGATCTGAGAATTACTTTCTCAGCTTTGGAAAATAGCAGAATCATTTCCACTAATATTACTGTTTTTTCCATTGTTTAACTTGAATTATTTCACATTTTTAAGATACTGAGCTTTTCATTGTCAGGCATACAGGTGTGTATGCTTAATAATTTTACTACTGTTCTGTTCAGAAACTGGCTCTGTTTCTCTATCTCACAGGAATGGACTCAATTACTTCTACTCAGATACTGATAGATAAAGCAGATAATCAGATTATTAATTAAAAATGGAAAAAATAATTATGGGACTCTCTTAAACACTTGAGTTCATGTATTTTCTCTTCATGCTTAAAGTCACATGAGAAGATACTTTAGTAAGAAGTTGATTTGGTGAGAATGGAATTAGAGGAAGGCAAGGTAGGGTGATAATTCCCGTTTGATTCTATCAGTCTGTGGTAATGGATATGTCTGACTCCACGACAAGGGCATGTTGCCCTTGGAAGCAGACAGGTCCCTTATTCAAGACAGGGATCTTCTTTCCTAGGATGTGCTTAGATAGGTGTTCTTGGTAGCTTTTTGTTCTTTTTTTTTTCGGTACCGGGGATTGAACTCCGGTCCTTGCGCTTGCAAGGCAGGCACAGGAACCACTGAGCTAAATCCCCAGCCCCTTCTTGGTAGCTTTTTAAAAGTTTGTTCTCTCTGCTTCCATTGTGGATTTACCTCCCACCCCTTGACTCACTAATACCTTAAAGTAATGCTTTACTGACATGTTAAAACCCTTCTAATATGTTAAAGTGACTTTGCGTGTCTCTGCTATAAGGTCATTTCCTTTATTTCCTTGATCAGGAAAGGGGAAATACTTCAGTTTTACCATTTTATATCAACTGTGGCTGCACTGACCAGTATGGTAGCCACAGGCCACATGTGGCTATTTAAAATTAAATTAATGAAAATTAAATAAAATAGAACATTATGTTCCTCAGTAACACTGGCCACATGGGACAGGTGGCTGCTGCTTGGACAGTGCATAGTGTAGAACTTTTCATGATTGCCAAAAGTTCTTTTGGATAGCACTAAAGAGATATTTATGAGATAAACTATTTTGCAATTACATATTTTTAATATAATGTAGTATCTACTTTTATGTACGTTTATTTCTATATGTTTATTTTGAGTAACAACTCAACTTCCCATTCTAATTTTCTCCATTGAATTTAAAGTTGATTATATACATATTCAGCTGGACAGGGATTTGTTGTTGTTAAGGTAATACTGTACTTGTTAAATATCCAAAACTGAAACATTTTGCTGATTGAAAAGTGCTCAGGTATTTCATGTGTAATTCATAGTTTACTCAGAAGACTATTTATTTTAGGGTATTAGAAAAAATGATCATGTACAACCAAGCTTTTTTTAAGTGGTTAAGTTGCAATATACATTATTTTGGATTGCCATAATAATAGGTTGTTTTTTCCCCCAAACACTGTACTGTTTTGGTCAATTGTTAATACTCTTTTAGAAAGGCTTACACTCTTGGGAAATTAAATATAATCTCATATGTATGAGAGATATCCTCTGGAAAATAATGTAATGTTGTAGCTAGAAATGCTTGAAAGCTGGTTCATTTTCAGAGTCTGAATATGATTTTAAGCTTGTGCCTTCCTCTATATTCATCAACTGTTTTAATGGGACTATTATAACTTTCTGTTCTAGCCCCCTTTATATTTTAAAGATCATTTTGAATAAGATTGGTCTTCATTAATGGTAGTTTGACATGGTCAGTGATTATCTAACATTTGGATTTCATTGATCAACTTTCAGAAGAAAATTTAAGAAGTATCTGTTTCAATTCTTTTCTACTAGAAAGGTGTATTTGACATGAAAAAGTTGAAAATTTATGTATTAAACTTTTAGTTACAATTTTATAGTTAAACTGTAGTAAGATTCTTTTTAGGTAAATGTAACATATTTATATACTGAAAATTAATCTTACTTCTGAAAATAATTTTTCTGCTAAATAAGTAAAGACTTAATTTGCACCTATCAATATTATTGACATCATAGCATAGCCCTAATTTAGTCTATAGTATGGTCTCTAAATTACATTCTGTAAAATGCAGGAATTAAAGAAAAAGACTAATGTTTCATAGAACTTATAAAATATACATTATTGGAGATAGTTATACTATACAGGAGAAATTTTCTTTTTTGTACCCTTTCTCTCTCCATTTCTATACCTACAACCTAACCACATGCTGCATACATATAGTTGAATTCAGTTGAGTTACATTTGGTTGGGTAATGAAGAATATAAGAAACAATTTTTGCTTAAGAGACAGTGTAATTAAAGAAAAGAGATGTGAATAAGTAAAACACTCAGAGAAAAGCACAAGATAAGATATAATTAAGTCATTAAATGTGTGGTATCACCAGTCAAGAAAGGGGTTGATCAGGTAGGGATTCCCAGGATATGTTAATGGTAAGATTTTGGAAATCAAGGACAGCTTAAGTGGGGAAGGTCAGCCTGAAAGTAGATGTGGCCCAAGGGCAGGGACCATGACCATTGTGCTCACTGTTATAGCTTCCTGTTTATAGGTGTATTGGCAAGTACAGTGCCCAGCATGCAGTAAATGATTGGTATATGATGAGTAAGTGAATGAATGGCCGGTTGGTGGTGAGAGAGCAGAAAGAGGGATGTTTATTGGAGTAAGACTGTTCTTGTTGATGCTGGTGTTAGTAATTTTATGGTGATGAGACAGTGTTACGGAGAGGCTGGAAGAGGAGGTCAGCGCAGACCTGATGCCATGGGAGGCACTGCTGAGAAGTGGTGTACTGGGGGACCTGGCCTGGCAGCAGTGTGTCTGCTGATGAGTTGGTGAGAAAGATGTGTAGAGCATTGAGTCCAGACAAACACTGACAGCCTGGCTAGAGCCTTTGAATTGTCTTACGGAGAAAGACCCACAAGCACCAAAGGAAAGAAAAAACTTTCGTAGTTACTTTATTTCATTATTTAGAGAGCTGATCTTAACCCATTCTCTCCTGTGTGCTAAGCCCTGATACAGGAGCAGTCTCACTGCTGAGTTGTAAATGAGGAATACCTCCCTGTCAGCGCTGTTAAAGAGATAAAGTAAGATCAAGACTCTGAGAGGCTTCACGGAGTCTGGCCTGTTAGTGCATCAATGTCTGCTGTTATTTCCAGCTTATTCTAGAGATGGTGCCAGCCCAACCCTCTCCACAATCCTGCTGCTAGAAGCCCCTCAATGTGGTTATTTTCCTAAACCTCTGACCCCTTAAAATAGCAACAACCACACTTTTAAAAAAATTAGAACTGTTAAAACACATACCAGCTAGGGGTGATCGCATACACCTGTAATCCCAGCTCTTCTGGAGGCTAATCATCTCACTCCAAATTATTCTCAGCCTATTCTGTTGATATATGAGTATCAAAACATAAATGCAAATTTGAGTTACGTGTTTTTATAAGACTTAGAAAAAATCAGGAGAATTGCAAGTTGGAGGCCAGCCTGGGAAATTTAATAAGACCTTGTCTCAATTGAAGGAAGGGAGGGAGGGAGGGGAGAAAAGAAGTATATACAGATCAAATAATAATACTGAACCTTTATACTCATTTGTCAACTTCAATAGATATCACTCAACCCAGTCTTTTCCTCTACACTATTTACTTTCTTCTGTTAGGTATTTTCAAGTAAGTCCTGCTAAGCATTTCATTTCTGCTTGAATCTGTAGTAGGTAAGAATTCTCTAGGTTTTTAAGCATCACTTTAATGTCACTTTCCTACCTGGATATTTATACTAGCAAAGTTGAAAGTACCCAGGTTATTATATTGTAGAAAGGCCAGGAAATTCAAGGAGCATAAAGAGTCAGCGACTCAAAGACCTTAAGTACTGTGATGTCATGAACAAAATCAATGAATTTAGGTGAGAGAATAATTTTAAGTAAGATGATTAAGAGTTTGATTTGATTCCTGTTAGTTATGTGGTGTCCAGGGGTGCACATGATTACTACTTGTTCTTTTTCCATCAGTGAAGGATACATGAGTCTTAGGTCTTTTGGGTTGACCATTAATTCCTCTCCCCTTTTGTTTTCCCTCCTAACCTCTGATCTCATCTTTTGTGTCCCAGCCTCTAGCTCTCTTCTGCTACCCCTTCACATCTGTATATTTTTCAGGGTACTTTGAAACTGCACTATTGGAGCAGTTATGTTTGAGTTCATTATGTCAAAGAGTTGATTTTCTTCATAATTTTGGCCCTTCTGTTAGTACTGGTACTTAGGTGATTAGGCAGTGAATAAATATGTAAATGAAGTAGATGATAGCTTTCATTTTATGGTAATTTTAAGATCATTTTCAAAATAAAACTAAATGTTATCATAGACAAAATTCTATTCATCAAAGAAACTTATATGTAAGTGCCACTGATTCCTGAAACTAAATTAGGACCCAAAGTACTTATAACTGAATAACTTTAATTCTTAAAAAAAATCTCTTCCTCTTTTACTTACGAAAAGAGTGGAAGTAATTTGGCTTTTAGGCCAAAACAGAGACCCTCTTATTCTTTTTTATACAGGAATATCATCACATTAATGCAAATTTTAATTATGTGTTTTTATGAAGAGTAAAAACAGGCTTGTTTTAGTGCCTGACTTAAGCCTGCAGCAAATTTTTACATCAGAAGGGTAAACTCTAAAATTAGAGATGTGTGTAGAAAGTGGATATACGTGTGTGTGTGTGTGTGTGTGTGTGTGTGTGTGTGTATGGGTATATATATGCATATTCCTAGGACTTCAGCTTTATAACACATTAATAATTATTAGCATTGGGATCCATGCTATTAACAGGGGACACTGTTTGAATGTTTTGTGATAATTTATGGAGTTGATTATTCTAGCCTCAAGTGGAGGCTTAGGAAGAGGAGCAGCAAATGGTAAATCTTTGTCACATTCCCTGAAGCAGCATTTCAGCTAGTGGCTCTGAGTTATGTGGGTCTCAACCTCTTTTCCTCCTCTAGTCCTTTCTGTGGCTCATCATCATCGTCATCATCATTGTCATCATCATCGTAGTCATCATTAACATCATCCATTCAGATAATGTCTGTTCAGAAATCGCAGGTCCTCAGGGAGGGGAGAGAGGGGAGAGTCCCATTATAACCATGCTTGCTGCAAACCTTTCACCTTGCTGTCAAGGTGACAAATGTTTGTCCTTAAGGGAACACTGGAGGTTAAATCACCAGTGTTTCTCTCACTTATCTTCTTCCCCATACTATTCAAGCTCTTAGCCAAATTTGTAGCTAAAAGAATGTCAGAAAATTAGGCTACTCTTAACCTTTATGGACCTTGTTCAGATACATGTTTTATGCAAGCTGAAAGTACTGTCTATATTATGTATTGTTGGCTAAGAAATTAGAATTTTCTAAAAGTCATTTTAGTAGTACAATTTTATTTTAAGATATTCTCAAAAAAAAAAAAAAATTGGGCCCGGGATTTAGCTCAGTGATTTCGCCGCCTAATGTGCAAGCTCAAGGACCCGAGTTCGATCCCCGGTACCAAAAAAAAAAAAAGATATTCTCAAAAGTAAAAGATTTGGGAAAGAAATATTTAAATTTTGAGAGATAGTGTTAGGAACTTGGCCAATACATTTATGATAAGGTGAACAAATGCATTATTTTTACATCAGCATGCCCAAGGGTCTGCACCTCCTCGCATAGAGAGACAACCAAAACTTGTATTACTCCCAGAGATTGAAGTTCTTCCCCTCCTTTTTTGGTCCATTCCATTTTCTGTATGTGAATTAAAATTATCTGGGGTGATTAAATTGATGGTGTCATGTTTCTGCTTAAAATCTTTCAGTGAATTTCTTGAGATAAATACCAAAATCCTTTTTATGGCTTACAAAGTATTGCATGGTTCGTATCTTACCTCCCTCTCCAGCTTCACCCCATACCTTTTAATCATCACAACATCTGCTATGAGAGCAGAATACAGCTTCACCAGTTCATTTATTCAACAAAAGAATAAAACCCGTGGCGTTTACATTCTAGTGAAGTAATATGGTACCTAAGTACATGTAGTTTTATAACTAAAAAAGTGTGTCATATAGAGAAAATGTGTCATTTAAAAATGCGTCATGTGTCACTTAAAAATGGAATTGTGAGAATGAATTGTTAGGCAGTTTCATTGTGTTGCAACCACAGAGTGTGCTTACACAAACTACATGGTTATGATGTCACTAGACAATATAATCTTATGAGATCACTGTCATATATTTACAGTCTATAGTTAATGGAAACAGTGTTAGTATTAGAGTTTGGTACTTTGCATGTATTTTCTCAGACAGTTGCCACACTGCTGTGAGGTAAGCACATTGTTGCCCAGACTCGAGTTTCCACTGAGCCTGAGTATGATGAGACCCGCTGGGCTTGTGCTCCCTCACTGTGCCTCTGTTCCCTGTCAGGGAGTAAAGGAAGTAGCAACTGTGGCAACCTGAGGCACTGTTGTGCAGATTAAATGAAATGTTGGATGACATATGTTAATAGAGCATGTGGCAAATTAGTAAATATTCAATAAATATTAGCTATCATTATTTTTGCCATTTAATATATAGTAGAATTGAGATTCGGAAAGGTCAAATGGTTTATCCATGTTTACCCAGGTAGTACTGAGAAGAATCACAACTAGAATCCAGTTCTTATTATTTCTGGTACAGTCTACTATGACATAGCTGAAGGAGGTCCATTTTAAACCATCAGTTTGTTACAGTTAAAGTAGTAAACGTTTCTTTTTAAAATGTTCTTTAATTTCAACTTTTCAGTGCTCAATCCTGACTCACAGTTTTTTCCTTCTGATATAAATCCACATGAGATTCCCCAACATTTTTATTTATTCATAAAACTTGCTTATACAGTTTCCTTGAAGTAGTCCACAAATTTGAATCTTCAATGAATTATTAAGCTAATCCACCTCTTTGGAAATTTATTAATTTCTCTCAATTTTTTTCTCAACAGTTCATTTTGCCCTATTTTCATCAGGAATGAGAATAGTGATGTTGAGACTATTAAATTAAAATTTTAAAGAGATTTTTGGCTTCATTGTTTGCTTCTGTTTTGCCTCACCTCTACTGTTGAGTATTTTTATTAATGAGCAGTGTAAGTTTCAGTAGAAGCCATGCCCAGATGTCCATACAGGTTTTTAGGTGCAGTGTTCTCAGTGAGTTCTAGATACTGATGGCTTTGAGTTGGCCCCTGGTCGAATCTTAGAATAATCTAGATGGTTTGAAAAAGCATCATGGCCGGGGATTTAGCTCAGTGGTTCCGGCGCCTGTCTCACAAGCGCAAGGTCCCGAGTTCGATCCCCAGTACCAAAAAGAAAGAAAGAAAGAAAGAAAGAAAGAAAGAAAGAAAAAAGAAAGAAAGAGCATCATTATGACTGGCTCTGGGTTGCCATATTTTTCAAGTGGCACCTTGATTTCTCCGCCGGGGTATATAGGCATGTGTGAATCCCTCATGTAGGAGAGGTTTTGGAGGTTTATTTTAGAATTTTTTTTTTTTAACCAGTGCCATCCTATTGTTTCCTTGTCTTGTTGAGAGTGGCCCAATGTGAGATTTTGTGGAATTTTCACTTCCCCAAGACTGCATGAGGAAGCTGTCGATTAGCCCTTGTGTATGGATTCTAGGTGTTTCTATTTTACTATCGTGCCTCCCAAGCAAGAGCCCTAGTATCTGACTTCCCCATTGTCTTCTTGCTCCATGTTTTTCTCAACTTCCCTTCCTATAACCCAACAGTCTGCTTGCTCTCTGGGCCATTAAAAGTTTGCTTTTGCATTGTATCTTGTATTTTCTGTTTATTGTAAAGATTTATATTCAGTTTACTGGACTTGACCCATAATTTGTAATAGACATTTAAAGGTCTTTCTCTTTCAAGGATACTAAAACTGTCTTTCGAGCTTTTTTGTTTTTCCTCCTAGAATTCAAGCCAAATTTGTCAAAACTGAATCATAACTTTGCTGCTATAGACTTCATTTGCCCTACTTCAGGTGGTGGAATGGCTTAGCTTGAATGGAAAGGCTGGGCTATATTTACAGTTGGATGAAAAAGATATAGTTTAATATTTTCATAGTATTTCTTTTGTAGCTTTTTTTATTTAGAGGACAAGATTGCTCTAGCAGCCTTTTATTGATTGTGAATAATAACTTCGTAGCTTATGATGGGCAAGAACTTGTACTAGAAGCAAAGGATTTGTCTAGAATTTGAGGATTTTCTTTGTATATATTTAAAGGAAATACAGAAGTATAGTTATTCAAAAATCTATTCTAATTCATTCTGAATGAAATTTTAAAAATTTGTTTATAAAAAAGAAAAAAATTGTTTATATAAGAAGTATTTATTGATTATGTACTTCATGTGTAGAACTTAAAACTGGGAATAAAGTAGTAAACAGCCAGACATGTTCATTGCCCAGATGGAGTTTATTTTACATTTGAAAGGGAGATAGTCATCACATAAAATAATTACATTATTATTAAGTACTGTGAATGAAATAAGCTGAGAGATGATAAGCCAAAATTGTTTAGTTTTCTTCTAATTCTTTTTCCCATTGCTTCTCACTTTCCCTAGTCTCTTAAAATAATTTCTGTATTGGAGAAAGTCAGCCCTAAATCCTCCATATAAAATTGTATAATGGAGAGTGAGTAATAGGAGTCATTGGTAACAAACTGACTGATAATCAGAATTGGTTGATGCACATAAAATTTTATCATTAGGCAGCATAAGCATGTTTGTAATTGCAAACAGTATAATAATGACAAATTTAGAAAAAATAGTTGTGTGCTTTGCAAAATGTATCAGTCATTGCAGTTAGTTTTGTTTTGTTTTTTCTTTGTACCTGAAGCAGAGATTCATTGCAAAGGAAGTAGATGCTGTTATCTTTGCTACACACAATTAATATTAATGTTTCAAGGAGATGCATACTATAAAGGATGACAGTATTTATTAGTATCTTGTTTTAAAATTGCCCTCTGATAAGATAAAGGAAAATTTCTTTCAGAAGATTATATGAATTACATACGCTCTATCTCTTTTAGGCCAAGTAATTATATTCTATAGTGTAATTTTTTTTGTTAGATGGACAGAGTAGAGATAAAAGACAGCTATGGAGATAACAGCATACTTCACAGCTGACTGAAGCAGGTGTTAGAAATGCAGATGAAGTGGATTGACTAAAGACTATACAAATTTGAAGTGAAAATGCCATTGGTCTGCATGCAGTATTCTGCACATATGAAGTTTCAGGTGTTTAAATTATTCATTTTATTGTGTGAGCTAGTTCAGGAGTTAGGAAAAGGTGCCTTTTACATTTAAACCGTTTCCTCCCTTCTTCCTTTTATCTGCACTTGACAAGCAAAATGAACTTCATTTTGTAAGTCTTATTCCGGCAAGTGGATGACTTATAACTCCCCCCACAAAATGCACTAAGAAATAGGTAGCCCATAGGCTTAAATAAAAATACAGTAGAAACCAGAAATTACTTTTCTTCTTCACTTTTATTGTCATTTAACTGAAGCCACAGAAGATGGTAAATATGGAAGTAGCTTTGTGATCATCAGTGCCATCACCTTCACCAGGAAATATTTCTCGAGTACCTGTGTGTACATATTTCTGTGCTGGATTAGAAGATTTTTTAAAAACCTACTTCTTCTATTTTATAGTTCCAAAGTGCTGATTTTTAAAAACAAAACAAGTATTAAACAGGTATTTAGTATGTAACTTTTAAGCTGTGTTTACATTTTAAGGGTAGTGTCACAGTTTCGAGGATTATTTCTTCTCTCATATTGCTCATGTTGCTTTCCAGTCTCATGGCCTGGCAGACCTGCCTAAGGGCACTGTGCTGATACATAGAGACTGATACTAGAATCAGAAAAACTGCTAATGGTGAACTCATTTCACTTTAAGACATCTAAGAAAGTGTGACACATTTCTGAAAGGAAAATGTAAACATTTAATCTTCATTTTAGAGGTAATGAATCTATGAATGACAAGCCCTTTCTTAAAAAAATATTTTCTTTGTTGAAATTCAGAGTTTCGAAACTACTGGAATTTTGACTCATTCTTTACAGATCTGTAGACTTAAAATATCTCTTTTCAGGCTTCTAGGACAAAAATTTTAGAGTCCAGTAGGCTTGGGTTAGAATCTTGTTTCCATCTATAATAAACTGTGAGACTTTGGACAAATTAATTAGCATCTTCTCTTTTTTTTGGTACCAGGGATCAAAAATCCCCGGCCCAATTAGCATCTTCTGATCCAAATTTCTCTTAAGTTTACAAGGAGGTGGATAATCCTAGAAATTACTGTAAAATTTGATATAAAACAGTGAGCCTGGCATTCCATGTATGTCTGCTTTTTATTTGAGCAGTAGCTTTCTTTCCAGAAAATCTTATCTCTGCTGAATTCTCATTTTAATTGTATAGAATCATTTAAGAAGCTAGGGAGATACATTTGAGGTACATTTGATGTTGTCTTTCTTTCGGTTTTAGTTGACTTTTTTTGAAGTATACCTTTCACTGACAATCAGACATGCATCTGGGGGAAGTTGTATTAGATTGGGCTCAGAATATTGTTGTTCATTTCTTGACTCTACATATACTCATTTTAGGACTGTAGATAAATCATCTAACTTATTGAGCCTCTACTTTCTTGCCTGTATATGGGAAATAAAATAATACATCTCTACCTAACATTATTAGATTACTGTGAGAATCAGATGAAGTAATCTGTGAGGGATATTTTTAACTATAAAATGTTCTGAAAAGTTAGGTAAACTATTATTATCACTGGATAGCTCATGTATCACTGGAAGGCACAATTACACTATGAAATATTAAGATTAATTGCATATTTCCACAGTAAAGGATATCACTTTGTGTGATACCTTACTAGTAAATTAAATCTAATAATTCAGTATCTAATTCAGATATTATATTGATATGATTAGAAAGTCTTGAACATTGATAAATCTCCCACAACATATGATTGTTTGTGTATTATGATAAAAACGTACATACTATGATGGGCAGTTGCTCTAGTTCTCAGGCTTTGACTAGTTAACTGCAGCATGAATTAACTCAGCATAGAATAACTTTGGTTTCTTATCGGTTTACAAATAGGATATTTCTGTTACTTTTAAATTAAAGTATAATTTATATAGAGTTCACCATGTTTTGTGTACTCTTCTGCAATGCAGAGTTTTGATATTTACTTATAGTTATGTAACCACCACAGTGATCAAGATGTTGAATATCCCATCATCCTCAGTGTAGAGAGTCTCCTCTTCCATTGTCAGCTCCACTGATCAATTTTCTTATTCTTCAGTTTTGCCTTTTTCCAGAATTGAATCATATATTACATAATTTTTTTGAGTATGACAAATGTAGTTTCTTTTTTAATGTGCCATTTTAACCATCTTTTTTTTTTTTCTCTTTGAATGCAAGGGTGCTTATTATACTCTTTTTTTTAAAGGGATTTCAAAGTTCCATTTTTTTGGAATGTGCTTTTCATGTTTTGAGAAATACTGGTTGATTCTCTTGACCTAAATATGTATAGATAGCTTCAGAGTACCAAAATATTCCCAAGCCTTTTCCTTGTACATACCCATTTAAACATTCCTTTCTCTGTGTGTCTCACATATTGAAAAAAATAAATTATCTTTGAAACTGTATGCTCTAAATAAATTTGAATTTTAAAAAAAGATACAGAATGTCTGAAAATGTATTTCCTCTTAGGTTTTCAGCTCTGAATGTTTGGGTTGTTTTTGGGTTTTTTTGATACCAGGGATCGAACTCGGGTCCTTGTGCTTGTGAGACAGGCGGCAGAACCACTGAGCTAAATCCCCGGCCCTCTGAATGTTTGGTTTTTAATAATCTAAATGCTCAACTTTAAGAATTTATAATGGTACCATGAATTTCCACATAGTTGCAGAATTAATACCCAGTCCTGCCATAATACATTAAAATTTCTAGGAGACTTTATGTTTTGAACTATGAAGAATACAATAGAAATCAATATCCTTATACCTAGTGTCACCCCAGTAAGGCTCAAAGATTTGAAGGTATTCTAAGATAGTAAGAATAAGGTAATCTGGGTAGAATAGGAGAGTTAATATTCCTACAGTATTCCCAAAGTTGAGAACAATAGGCCACTTTAGGGAAAAAATTTAACCTAAAACCTTTCATCTATGAGTGTATATCACTCAACTTTAAGCAATATAGATATTTTTAATCCCCGTTAATAAGATAGTGAGAAGTAGATAACTGCTGAACTTGGTTCAGTTATTGAACAAAGTGCCCTCTCCCCACGCTCTTTCCTTCCCTATGCTTTGTCATTCTTAGCTGTTGGTCTTTTGTACTCTTGTGTGTTACCACCTGGTAGTAAGATGGCTGCTGTGGCTTTAAACTTTGTGTACTTGTTCAAAGTAAGATGAAAGAGAAAAATATTGCAAGTAAGCTTTCCTTATATCTCTCTCCTTTTATGTAAATAAGAACAAGCATCCACAAGAGGCTCTCAGCCAACTTTCTCTAATGTTTTATTGGCCGGAACTGAATCACAGGGTTATTTCTGGCTGTACTGAAAGGAGAAAAATTGAGTATCAATTAAAGGGAACAGAAATGGGTTAGAAATATGCTTTGTGACCAAAATTTTTATCTTTATGAC
>NW_004624853.1:5069831-5252545 GCF_000247695.1 Heterocephalus glaber | reverse complement strand
TATATAAAAGGATAACATTTACTGTACATCCTGAGGATAAACATAGTGCTTCTTTTCCTCTAGGCCAGCCCGTCTGCCCTGAGGGAAACCATTACCTTGGCTCTTTGTCATGTTTCTGTGCCACATAGTGATTGGAAATGTCACTGGTTTAGACTAATAATGAATCGGCTTAAATTGGACATATTGTTGCTCCTGATGAAAACAGGGTTCTGTAGGCCTTTATGTAAGAGGTGGGAATAACTATTAGGTAGGTAATTACTAGAGTCTGGCAGAGTAACTGCTTAAACAATTATATTTGACTTTAGGATATGTTTTCTATGGAATTGAACTACTTTTCAAAGTCATCATTTTTCTTTTAAAAGTGAAATTTCTAAATTATAGAGGAAGTAGGAAGTTGTTCAGATGGATGTAAAGTTTCAGTCATGCTAGTCAAATAAGTTCTAGTGATCTGCTGTACAACAGAACACCTATAGAAAAAAATAATACAGTGTTGTACATCTCAAAATCTGTTTAAAGAGCTCAAGGTCCTGAGTTCAATTCCTGGTACCAGAAAACAGTTTTTTTTGTTTAAAGAATAGATCTCACATTAAGCGTTTTTAACTACAAAAACAGTGTACAACAAAGGCACAAAGGAATCACCGGGAGGTGTGGCACATACCTATTACATGGATTTCAGTGGTAGTATCATGAGTGTTGGCATATGTCCAAATTCATCATATTAAATACATGAAGTTCTTTTATTAATTATATGTCAATGTATGTACTTTTTTAAAATGATGAAACTATACTGTAAAAGATCTGGAAGTAGAAAGTTGACGTATTTTCTCAGGTATATTGTCGGTCTAAGTTGTGGTAGCCTGACTCTTGCAAGCATTGAGTTACCTTGGTAATCTGCAGAGGGAAAGTGAGGGGGAGGAAAGTGCCCCTCACCCAAGTGGATTGGGCTTACATAGGAAAGACCAGAATAACATAGTAAACTCATAGGAAGGATCCTAGGAGCAAGGCACTGAGCAGATGTATGATAGTTGGTTTATATGTCAAGTTCTGTATCAAGTCTGTAGGTCTCTAGTGTAGTCAACAAAGATACTACTTGTGAGTCGTCCAGAGCAGAGAGTAGAGATGAAGTTTCAGGCCTGAAAAGGCTTTGCCCTGCAAGTACCAATGAGGAGCTTATGAATGAGAATGTGGAACTTTTAAGTCTCCTATGCTCTGAAGTAAATGGATGGAGCACCTAAGGTAGAAAAAGGAAATTATGTATTAGATATTTATGGATAGTCTTTAAAACAAAATTAAAAAGCAATAATAAAACCAAAAGTTTCACTAGTTTCTTAGCCTAGAGGCTTGAGATCCTGATATTTTCTGAAAATTTATATTAGAATTTATTCTATAATTGTATATGGGTTTTTGTAGAGAGAATGGCTGTAGCTTTCATCTAGTTCTCAAAGATTAAGAACTGACAAACTGTTGAATGCTAATTAACCCAGACTTGAGGCAGTTTTCCAGGATGTATGAGTTATTTTGGGAGAACTGCAACTCCTAATTGTTCTATGACCTGATAATCTGTTTAAATAGTAATCTCCTTTGGTTATAAAAGGTGCTTTTTAGTATATATAGTACATATCACAAATGGCTTTATGGAAAAAGATAGGCTCTTCTACAAAATATTCATCAGTCCTGCATCTACAAATGCAGTTTTTCTTTTGAAGAGGATAAATGTATTATATGAGTTGAACACAATGAGGATTTGGCTTTTAAGTGGTATTGCAAAGGAGTCATAAAATTACCTTTTGCTTCTGAAATTATATAGCATTAAGAGTAACTTAGTTAAAAATAGTCAAATAATTATTTACTAGTCCTTCCAGAATTTGAGTATTCATATAGATATTTGGCTATCCACCTAGTTAAGCTTATAATCATAGCAAAATGAAGATGACAGATTAGATAGATAAGAACTATTTTTCTCTATTATAAAAAATCCTCAGTTTTTCATTGCCTTCAAAGTTACTTCTGTCCTTTAGATGTGTGTGTTTAAATAGTCTCCCTGCCCCCCGCCCCGTGGATGAAGCTGACAGCATTTGCCAAATTGATTTTCTATCTGTAACATTCTAACTGTATTTCAAACCTCATTAAAGCCCTTTTCATCATTCCTCTGACTCCATTAGTTATGGCAGCATTGCAAAATCTGGTTTTCTCAGTAAATTTCATTATTGTGGTTACCAATTCATTATAAAATGATCAGAGGAGTAGGAGGAGGGAAGAGGAATTGACATATGAGGACAAATTGAAAGATTAGGGCTCTTTGGCCTAGAAAGTAGAAATCTATCAAATCATAAATGGCATGGATAAGGTGAACATGAACCAAGACAGTAGACCTAAAAATGGGAAACTGAGGTGGCATTTGTGAAACTTCCTTGGAAAAGAAGTAGCACTCCTAAACAAAAGCTCCTAATTTTAAGGAACTATGAGTGAATTTATTTCAGAACCAATGAGAAACTTTCTGTAAACTCAGACTAGATTCTAATTAATTGTATTATTATGCTAAACATGATTTCTTATTTCTTAATCATGTTCTCTGGGACATTTCACACAGTTCTGACCTAGAAGGATGATTCATATGCTCTTTTCGTAGAAATAACTGAAACCACTGCAGAATGCATCAATAAAGACTACCTTTAGTTTGTTATCATAATCTTACCCCAGTGAATTCATTTCAGTGAATTTATATAAAGTGCTTTTGTACTCAAAGCTCATACAACAAAAAAGCAACATATAAATTGTTAATCTATAAAGAATTCTTTCAGATGAGTAATAAACAAATGCCCATACCCAAAGAACAATAGGCAAAGCTCTTAAACTGGCCATCCATGGAAAAACAGCCATGGATGAGCAGCAAATGAAAAGATGTATAACTTCACTAACAGTCATATCAATGCAAATAAAAGACAATGTTGTCCATCTATAGAGTGAACAAATTGAAGATTTACAAGACCTATTGAGAATGCAAAGACGTAGAAATATGTACAGTTGGTGGGTGTATAAATAGATGCAATCTTTAACTGGTAGTTTAGCAATATGGATAAAAATTGAAAACAAATAATAATAGCATTTATCAAAGCCATCATGGACTTGGTTCTGTGCTAAAACACTTTGCCTGTATTTTGTCTTCACAGTAATTATTATTACTCCTATATTAAAAATGATGAAACCAGGACACAAAAATATACTCCCTGCCCAGGTGATATACAGCTATTAAGTGAAGACAAGATTTGAATTTCTTTCTAACTCCAGATTCCAAGATGATAATCACTCTTTTGGTCAGCTTGCTCTGAACAGCACTTTTAGGAATTTATGTCAAAATCACAATCATCAGATATCCAAGTTGTACACATAAGAATGTGATAGAGCTTATGCAATGCAGCTGTAAGCATGTGCAAGATAGTTAACTGGCATAAAGACCTAAAAACCTAAAAGGTGCCTGCTCAGTGAAAATATTGCCAACTTTGTGGGTTTTTGTGCTCTCTGTTAGAAGAATTAGAGCCATGGTGGCTTGAGAAAAAGGCTTTTTGTTCTTAAGCTCAAGCACAAAGGTGGCAGCACACAGGACAGAAATCCCAGGCTGATTCAAACAACAACAAAAAAGGTGACCACTTTTATGATGTCCTACACCTGTGACACGGGTGATTGTAGAGTATAAATTGCTACCATTTTCATGGAGCCAGAAAATCCAGGCCTAGAAGTTACATTAAAACTGGGCTTGAAGTACTGCAGAGATAATACCCATGGCTCCGGTCAGGTCTTAATCTCTTGCTGCCACATGTGGCCTGTTAGCCACTCCCCAAGGAGGCAGAAGCACCTGAGGGTTTGGGTGTGGGGGAGGGTGGCACAGTGGTGGCCAAGACAAGGCTCCTGTCAGGGCTGGAGGAGTAGGAGGGGACCTAGAGGGCAGCTGATGGTTGGCTGCTGATGTGGTGACTACGGAGATGTGGAAGGCACCTGCTCCTCTCACTCTGGGGTCATCTTAGCAGTAGGGCAGCAGGGAAGGGAATGGCAGCTGTCAGTCCAACATGATCACACCTCTTTCCACTCTCAGAGAGAAAAAGAAAACTTGAAGAGTTGGGCCTTACTGTTCTGTCTCAGTTCCAGGACCCTCGTGGATACCAAAATATGCAGAGCCTCAGTCCTTTTCATAAAATGGCATGGTTTTTGCGTGTATCCTATGCAGTCCTCTTGTATACTTTAAAACACGTTCAGATTACTTATAATACCTCATACAAAGCAAATTCTATGTAAATAATTCTAGCCTGTATTATTTAGGGGGTAATAAGTGAGGGGGAAAGTCTATGTATGTTGAGTATAAACCCGTTTTTTTCAGAATAGTTTTGGTCATAATTGATTGAATTATGGATACAGAACCTGAGGATACAGAAATCTCACTACTAATTCACTTGGAGATATTAAATCATTATTATCACCATTTGATTGAAGAGAAAAACAAGGAGCAAAATATTTGCAAACTTTTTTCAAGATCACACAGCTAGTATTTTTCCCATCGTCTGGGATTTGAACCCAGACTGTGTAGCTCCCCAAGTCTGTGTTCTTAACCACTGCACATACTGATCAGAGAAAATCATCAAAACAACTAGAGAGAAAAGACAGCTTTCCAAACAAAAACAATAACAACAAAAAAGCAATTAGTCTGATGGCTGACTTCTCTACAGCACTAATAGTGGCCAAAATAAATGGACTATCTTAAAGGACAAATGAAGTATGAAAATGACTGCTAGCCTAGAAGATTATTGCAAAATAGGACCATCGTAGACAATCTTAAGAGGGACGTGACTCTGTCATTCATCCTGCTGTCCTTCCCTCTGTCCCCTCCCGTCTTCTCGCCTCCTTTCCTCTCTTGTCCCCTTTAAAAAATAGTTTTGGCTTCCTTCTTTCTGAGGAAGCCAGGCCTGGGGCAGCCTGTGGGCTGACGGCTGAGAAGGTAATTGGGAGTAGATATTGGGAGATGGGTAAAGACTAAGGAGGCCATAGGGGCTGGCAGGGTATAGGAAATAGGAGGGAATAAATGAACGGTAATAAGAGCCTGTTTCTCACTGTGGGAGAAGGGAATTAACAGATATGGAAAGTGTGACGACTAGAATACATTCTGCAGTGTTAGGGTGAAATTAGTATCTGTATGGCTTAATGTTCTTAAAATATACATAAGTCAGTAGATATGAGAGTTTTAAGCCTGTGTGTATGTGCACATGCACACATATATGTATCTCTCTGACCTGTGTCCATAGAAAAGGCCTAAAAATCAGTTTCACCTCAGTAGCAAATAAGCATACCTAGAACTCCAGATCTTGCTTTCTAAATGCATTCTTATCCACTGAGGTTATCATGTTGGTAACTCACTCTCGGGTCTGAAAATAAGTGTGTGTGTGTGGGTGTGTGTGTGTACCTCTTTCAAAGTGGTGTTCAAAGTAGTGGCATAGTTTCAAGTTTTCATTCCATTTTAAACAGATCTGCATAATACCTAATATCCTCTTTTACCTGATTTTTTAAAAACATATCCTAGAGTTTATTTTAATCTAGTTTTTAGCTTAGGTGACCTTTGCAGCCTGAACAGAAAATCCTGATCCAAAGCGCCACAAATTACAAATAAGTCACATTTATATATTATTTTCAGAAAATTTCTTCTCAATTTAATATGTTTTAAGTATACATCACCCACAATTTGTTGCAGTGGGAAGAGGATGGTATTTAGGGCCACACAGACCTGGCCTCACACCCCAGTTCTGTTTCTATGCAGCCCTGTGACTTTGGACACAATTCTTACCTCCCTTTTGTCAGTGTCCTTGTCCGTAGGCAACTCAAGATTTTTCAGAAACAAATGTGGCAACAGGAAAAAATCTAAGCCGAGTTGTGGCATGCAAGAAGTGTGGCCATCCCTCATTTTGTTTCTTTATTCCTTTCCTCACTAATAGTGGCCACATAAGACTCTTGGACATAGGGAAATGTGGAGCTTAGTAATAAAGGACCATAGTGAGAGGGCTTTGTCCCTGTCTTTTTGTTCATACTTGGCCCCTCTCCTTGTATCTCATTGCTAGCTTTGTTTCTGTAATTAAGTCATCCATTATCATCCTGAAGATGAACCACGCCAGACAGTGGTCATAATTTGGGGGGAGGCTGAGGGGACAGCACCCAGCGGAAGGGAGGGTTGTGAGCACCGAGGGCTACTGAGTGCCAGCAGCAAGTGTGGGTGCGGAGGTTAGAATACGGAACATCTTTACAGACAGAAGGTGGTTTTGTCTGCTTATGATCTTTAAGAAAAGTACTAATTGATCATAGCTGAATGACTCTGGCTGATGCCACTCTCAGATTCCTTACTCAGCAAGCAGATTTTAACTTTCTTAAGTCTTTGGGCCATTCAGTGTTTACAGTTTCTTTTCTTTCATTGATACTTTCATTTTTCCCTTTGTTCTTTTTTTCTTAATGTCAGCATACATTGTGTGCAATTTTTATTTGATGCTAGCTCATTTTATTTCTTTTGTGTTCTTTTTCTTTGGCGTTTTCAATATTTGCAAGGCCAGACCAATGTTGTGTGTTTAAGTAAACCCTGTGTATGCGTAGAGGGTAGGAGCTCTTAAGGACAGCCTGTTCATTCATGGCTGTATCTGATGTGAACTGCAGTAGACCCAGCAGGACCTGCAGGTTAGCCTACTGTTTGGGGTTCCTTGGAATCAAACTTGTGGAAATATTCCACATGTCTAGAATTAGGCTCTACTCCTTGGCAAGAGCCCAAGGGCTGAACTTCTGAGTTGATGTCTTTAGTTCTATTCCAGTTCCTGCACAGTGACTTGTATCTAGTAGTAAATATTTTGATACATATTTGTGTATCAGTGACTCAATTAATATGTCAGAATCCTGCTTTACATCTCACATATTTGTATTTGTGCTGAAGCTTGGAAACCAGAATACAACTGACTGAACCTCTACAGGACCACGCTCTTGTATCACCTCTTTAATTCCTCTTGGAGCTTGGTTATGGTTCCTGGTCTTTTTTCTGTCTAATGTCTCTAGGAAAATTCATCCAATCTCATGGTTTTATGTAACATCAAAAAGCTTGCGCTACGAAGATGATATCTTCGGCTCTAACTGTCCCGCCAGGTGCCAGACTCAAGTATCCCAGGGCCGATTTGATGTCTCCTTGAGGTAGGGATTGAACAGGGGTTTTAGGCTTACCGGGTGTAAAGCAGACATTTTGATTTTCTTGTCCTTAAACAGCTGCTCCTTTTATAGTTCTTATTTCAGTTAATGGCCCTCTCATTACTTGGATTTGAGAGTGTTCCTTGATATCTTTTCATTACCCTCCCTACCCCTATCTAATTCACCAGAAAAGCCTATTGGTTCTGTCTTCAACATATACCTTGAGTTTATTAACTTCTCTTCATTTTTTACTACAACTGTCCAAATCCAGGATGCCATCAACTCTTGCCTATTTGCCTGTTGGCTGATCTCCTTGCTTCTAAAATTCTAACTTTACACATTAGTTGAAGTAATCTTTTTAGAATATAAACTTTACATTGTGTAACCAGATTCTCAATGAACTCTCACAGTTTTCAAACCTCTGTTGTTTTTCTTATGCCCTTATGATAAAATGTAGACTCCTTATCCCACCCAGTAAGACCCTATCATTTAGTGCTGCCTTCTCCATGTTATATTACACCCACACGCCCCACACACAGCAGTGCAGACCTTTCCTCTCAAACCTACCAGGCCTGTTTTCTCCTCGTGGCCCTTGTGCCAGCCATCCCTCTCCCAGCACCATAGTTCTTTCCTCAGACCCTCGCTAGCACAGCTCCTCCTTGTCACTCGAGTGGCAGCTCCTATAGCAGCTCCTTTGTGCCCTTCTCTGAGTACCTCCAATACCTTCCATCACATCACTCTGCTTTATTTGCTTCACGGCCAAGTTCCCACTGTCACAGCTTATCTTCTTCTTTTCTGTAGTGTTTGTCACCTCCCACTAGAGTGCAAGCTCTGAGAGATCAGGGTCCTGGTCTGTTGTTTTCTCTCCAGTGTCCTTGCAGGAGCCTGGTGCGGGCTAAATACCTGGAAAGTCTATGAACCATTTTTCAGGACTCATGCTAGAAACCCCGGGATTGGGGGTCTTGCCAGTCACGGGTCTGTGATCCCTATTCACATGCACAAATCACTTTTCTGACAGTCTCTACTTTTTCTCTTCCTTTTTTTCTTCTCTTTCAGAATGGATTGTCTTTTGTTTCTATTTCTAAATAGCCTTCACAAAGCCAGGTTTCATCTCTTATCTTTTAATGTCACCCAGAGATTCTTTTCTGAAGAACATTAATTCCGGCATTCTTTGGTCCATCAGCCTGTTTCTTATTGTATCAGATTAAAGAATGTCTTGATCACTGGTCCAAGATTTGTCTTCTTATAACAGATGTTCCACTGTTGGTAAGGAGTAGATCTACGATAGAGTCTTTTGTATTTCTGGCTTTCTTGATCTTCAGTTTTTTTCCTGACTTTTGTGAAAATCTTTTTAAAACTACTCTAACTATACCTTAAGCCAGAAAAAAACCTAAAAATGTAAGCTATAATTGATGCCACACATCAATTATACATGTATATATGTAAGTATGTGGATACATAGTGTACAAGTATGTAATCAATACATTTTCCACATGACTTTTCCTGATATCCTTATTGATATTTCATTTGCCAAAATAAATGTCAAATTTTAGGACACTGACTTATGTCAACATTTATCTACTTTTTAAAGTACAAAATAGAATCTTTTCCCCCTATTGTTCACATTTGTCATGCCCATATATATTCACATATTTTCAGAATTTTCAAGATGATCCTAAGAGTTGTGTTCTGATTGCATGATGTTGCAGAAATACCAACTTGGTATCAATACCGCTTGGAACATTAGTGACTTTCTGTACATCTGGGCTGCCTAAAGAGTTCACTGCTTTCCACCTCCACCTCTTAAACTTGCGGTCCCCAGAGTCTGTCACCAAAATGAACAACTTCTTTTGTTAATTGCTTTATCCACCTTTTTTTTCAGCTTTAGTTTCCACTTTTGTTTCGTATTGTTCAGTCCTACTCCAGAGAATTCTTTTTTTTTTTTTTTTTGGTACCGGGCATCAAACTTGGGACCTTGCACTTTCGAGGCAGACACCAGAACCACTGAGCTAAATCCCCGGCCCTCCAGAGAATTCTTAAAAAGTGTTTTCTTGTGTTCTCCTGTTTTAAAGCCATATCTGATTGACTCACTGTACAATGACTATTGGGGCATCCTGTTGCAATCTTTTATTTGCTCTTGAACAACCCACAGACTTAATGTTTCAACACTGTTTCAGTGTGAGTGGATTAGCCATAATGACGTTCTAGAGGGACACCTTCCCTCTGCTATTGAAGAGTGGGAGTGGAGTTGATGAAAAGCCCCATCAAGCAGGGTGCCAAGGAAAGCTTTGGCCTCCCTACCTGCCAAAAATCCTATGCAAAAGTACAGACTAAACCACACTTGTGTTTTGTAAGAGTAGGAAAAATTTATTGAGAGAAAGATAGCTTCTGTTTAAAGGAGACAGAAGGGACCAGAAAATGGGTTACCCACTCACCCTGCTTCTCAAAGGTGTTTTATGGGACAAGGCCATGAGGTGAGTTGGGTTCAACGTGGGACAAAACTATAGTCAACCAATAAGATTACAACAAGTATAGTTGCTTAGATAATATTGATTAAATGGGGATCCAATGGGGAAGCAAGTCACATAAGTATTTTTGGTGGTAAGGGGTGGGTCAGGGATCTTTCCGGGAAGATCTTGGTCCCC
The DNA here is from genome assembly GCF_000247695.1 of Heterocephalus glaber. Next base: position 5,242,703 of record NW_004624853.1, on the reverse strand, counting down.
CACCCAGGTGATTAATATCTATTTGGAATATCAGTCACTGTTATTCATCCTATGTGGGTGTGGTAGTTTCTCTTCTTTTACAATGCTGGCCTTCAGTGAATGTATCTTGATTGTCTTCCATGTTGGCTCAACTGCCCTCCATGTTGGCTCCTCATAGGCTAGCCCTGTCTAACTGCCTACAAGATATCTAATTAACTTACCTATCTACAGTATTCCTCCCTCTGACGAAGTACCCCTAACTGCCGTGGGCAAAGACCATTCTGGCTACTTATGGCTTAAGAGTGTTATAGTTGTAATGGGCAGTCAGTTACTCTACAGAGAGTCTAAGGCCCCTCCATAGGCACCAGGCATTGTCATCTTGGGTAGGCGTATAGCTTTGAGTCTGGAGGAAACAAAGCCAAAGAAGCAGTTAAGAACACATGGACCAAATAATAAAGACAGCAGGATTGCTATGAATATAGCCAACAAGTGTTTCCACCAGGAGGAACTAGCAGTAGCCTCCCACAAAGAGGATAAGGATAAGGTCCAGGGGACTTCAGAATCTGACATAGCAGTCATATTGTAGTTTAGCAGTTATAAGCTGCTTACAAGGTCAGTCTGATGGATGCCAGTAAAGGGGCTAGCACATTTGTCTTTGGTTCCATTTGTTTGACCACTTTGAGTTGGGAGACTTACGACAAAATATCAAACTTATAGATAACCTCCATCAATAAAAGAATCTAAGAGCTAACAGTTTACAATCACTCAGTATTTCAGTTTCTAAGTGTGACTCTTTCCCCAACCTGCCTTTCCATTCTAGTGCTCATGCTTAGATTATATATACTCTAATTTCTTAAAATTTTGTTCATTCTTGCCTACAGGCTGCCAGACACCAACTGAACCACAGTTACGGCTCTGTCAGTCTGAAGGATGTGGTTTCCACAACAAACCCAGGAAATTTACCTGTGATCAATTAAATACATGATAAGCATTGTATTTCTAAAGCACACTTATCTTATCCTGAAATTCCTGGATGACTTTGCTGTTGCTAGTAGTTGTTAAACTGCAAGAAATTCCCAGATGCCTGAAAACTTCTGACATTATTTTAGTTGACAAATAGTGTGCAAGTGGCCCTGCTTTGAAATGAGCATTATTTAATCCACAGTAAACCATCTTTTAGTTCTTACATCAGTCTTGACTTTATTAAAGTCAAAAGTAATGTTTAGGGAGGGTAAAATCATAAATATGATTCATAAATACTTAAAAAAACAACCACCAAGCTCCTAGTTGAATAGAAATCCCACTTAGAATTGTAGTTTATCTTTGAAAGAAAAACTTTTGGGATTGAAGGTAAACTGATTTTAGAAAAGAAATCAAATATTATAGTATTTGAAAATCTAATTTAACATATATTAGATTAATGCCCTGTAAAATCTCAAAGTCTGAATTCAGTTAGCAGAGTGTTTGACTTAATTCTCGTTTCTTTTCCTCCTTTTTCTTTTGTTGTTTATGGTTAAATCTCAGTGACTTTTTCTTTTATGGGTTTAAACATTTAGTACTGAATTTCTAAAGAGGCCAACCCTTCCCTGGTTTTTTTCTCAGCAAACTTTTGAGGAAGTAGTGGTCAGAAATTTGTATGTGTGAAATTACTCTATATACGAATATATAATTCCATTATTTTATCAATGTGCATATTTTTTGCTTTCAAATAGGAAGGGATTTAAAAATTTTGTACATAAAGAACAAGGTTGATAAAGGACTTTTCATATATTTGTACCTGAGTATGTTTTTGTTTTTTCAAAATATGCTGCAGTTGATTGAAATAAATTTGATTTTGACTTGTGCCACACAACTATAATTCCTTCAAAAACATGTCACTATATGGTATATTTAAGGTGATGTCAGCAACAATTCCTTTTTTATTTAGAGTAATATAATCTAAAACTATCAACCTTTTCTACTTTCATGAGCTTTTGACTTTCATACCATAATGCACAAAATAATTCATTTTATTTAGAGCTTTTGGTAAAATCTCCATCACTGGAGGGAACATTTTTATTTAAATATGCACCCTCCACTGAAATAGGCTTTCTCCCAGTGTCTGTATTCTTTGCATGTTCAGAGCCCTTTGAATTACTTTTGTTTAAGTTATTACTTCTTTATTTGAAAGTTAACCTAACAGTCCCCTTTTGTGGGCAAAGAATTGAACCAAGCAGGATGATTCAATTGGGATAAAACAACGTGTCAACTGTAATGTGACAGAATCTAGTTACCTTATCAATTCTTTTCAGATGGACATGACTAAGCAGTCTTGTAGATAGTAGGTCTGCTCAAGAGGAAGGGAATAATTAATGTGGAAAGGATGAGAGAGAGAGTGTGTGTGTGTGTGTGTGTGAGTGTGTGTGCACAGGCACACAGGGGTAATAACTTTATAGACTGTTCTAGAAAGATGAATTATGAAAATAGTCCATGATGCATATATTACAAAAAGACTGATCAGTGTCCAGTGTGCCAAATTCAAAGGCTAACTTGGCTTATTTTTATGAGGACATCTTATTGATTTGTGTGACAATTCCAAATTGAGCAAAGAAAAACTAATGGCATATGTGATTATCTACAACTACAAGGTGAGAAGTAGGCAACTTAGAGGACAGAAAATGCATTGAAATATTGAATAACCACAGTTGTAACACTCTAGCAAGAATTCATGCCATGAAACCCATGTACTTGTTTTTATTTTTTCATGTAAGTTATTACCTTTTATTCATGAAGTAAAGGTTGATATTAATGTATATAATGCAAAAAGATATAAGCTCATGACTGTACTCTCCTCAGGAAGACCCACAAGCACTTATTTGTGGACTAACTTATTCTCTATGTGCATCTATTATGAAAAGTTCTAGGGACACAGAGGTTGGATGTGGCAAAAAAGTAATCAGATGGAAAGCCTGCTCTGAATGAAATTCTGCTTTAAAAGGGGAAACGTGCACACATAAATGTATGAAATACAAGATGGTAGAACCTATTTATTCTAATAAGGAAGCATGCAGTGAAGGAGCAGGTGACTTGTTAACATGGAATGGGAGTTCAGAGATTTAGAGGGGAGGATGGAAACCATCAGGGGAGGCTTCAAGGAAAAAGTAGAGATATTAACTGAGAACAGTATTCTCTTTAAACATTTTCGATAGTCAAAAAAAGTTGATTATTTCTAACGAGCCATGTATTTAAAGAATACAGAGTGTTCATTTTATACTTATGTGAATTAGAATGTGGACAGTGTGATCCTGTGGGTTAGGAAAAGGATGTAGAGGAAGATGCTTCGTATCTTTTCCAAGTTTGTCTGTATTTGCACTGATCACACAGTTTCTATTTATTGTGCCTGTCTGACTGGGTTCTATAGGCTCTTTAAACTAACATATTGCCAAAGTTACAGAGTTTTGTCTTGGTGCCCCACATAAATGCTGATCTAGAATAATTGGTCGTTTATAATTTTAATTTAAAGTTTAATGTTTATACTCTGAATTTTTTTCGTGCCAAGCTGCCTCATATTTTTGGCCATTTTGGCATTCATTGACCATGTTGTGGTAGAAAGAAGAATATGAAAGAGAATCTACTTATTTTGTTCTGGTGGATAAAAAAGTTTAATGAGGTGGGATGTTGAGATAAAGATTTACACATGAAGTGTGAAATCAGGCTTTCATTCATGTTACAACCAAGGATTATGGCATTTGAAATCTAAGGCTGACTTTCAGCAATTGCCAAAGTCAGTGGAATTGGCCTTACATACTAGGTTCAAGAAAACTTACAATCACTTTGATAAATTTTTCTGAAATAGAGTAGCACTGATTCTGTTTAGATGCAAGAATTAGCTGTATTCATTGAGAAAGGTCTTCTGTAGCTCTTTGAAACAATTTTACCTAAATTATATAAAAACATTTCAATGAGATACTATTAATAATCCTCACCCCCCCCACTCCTGTTTCCAACACTTATCCCATTGTTCTTTCTGAAGCAATTCTGGAAGTGCTGTTTTGTGAGTGTCCTAAGTTGTACTGCCTCAGTGTTCTGAATCGACACAAAATATTTACCTTTCGTGGTCTTTTAGACTTTGAGGAAGAACCACAAGTCACATGGTTCTAGGTCCAGAAAATAAGGTTGGTGAGGACATATTTTAATATTTTTGTGAGTTTCTGTTTGATGGCACTCAGCAGTAGCATTCATACCTACCTCTTAAAGGCCCTCACAAAAGAGGACATCCAGCACTGCTTCAGAAAGTGACAAGAATGATGGGATATGTGTATTTGAAGTGAGAGGGAGTATTTTGAAGGGGATTAACGACAGTGTGTCTTTTACTGTAATTTTTTTTATTTAAAGGCACATCATATATTTTGATCAGCTCTTATATATAAGTAACTGAATTTCCAAAGATGCCTTGAATAGTTGGTCTTACTGGTCCGTGCCAGTATAGTTAGATGTACCCTACAGTGGCTTCCCATGAAGACCTGTTTCTTACACTTCATAGTCAGATTACATTCACTATGGACTCATTTGGTCTTCATGTACCACTTAGTAATAATTGTGCCTTTATGAAGGTTATACTCTGGTGGGGGAAGCAGATATTAAATAAGCTACTTAGTATATGAGAGGCGTCATCAAAGAGTAGAGGTATAAAAGGAGAATGTAATAGGTAGACCACCTCAGTGAGTTCTTCCACTGTCATTTACAAGCTTACGATCTTGTACATATTCCTTACGATTTCTGGGACTCATTTTCACATCTGTAAATGAAGATAATAATAATGTAGGTTATACAAAAATAATGTAGGTTATTGTGAAAGCAAAGTTTAAAAAATGCATGTAAAGAATAGAAGAGAGAGGCATAGCCATGTTAGTTATTATTACCTGTAGTTTTTATAGGTAATCTATTTATTTATTTATTGGGGGAGGGGAAATCATGATAGACTTCTTTGAGTAATTGACTTTTAAGCAGAAATCGGAACAGTGGTAACAATCTGCTAAGTGGAGAACACTTCAGAAGAAAGAAGGCCATGTTCAGAGGATCAGGGACAGAACTATTGTAATGTTTTCAAAGAACTAAAAGAAGACCCTTGCTCCTGGAGCTCTGAAAATGAAGAGAAGAAAGGCTGAGGTGTGGCCGAAGTAACAGGTGGGAGGATCCAGATTACTTAGAGGCTGATGGGCCTTGTAAAAGAGAATTTAGGGCGTCACCCTGAAGACCAGAGGAAGAATTTTCACCAGGGAATGATGTCATTAGATTTGAGTTTTAGAAAGATGGCTCTGGCTTTAGTTTTGAGAACTGTTCAAAATCCTTCATCCACAATTGAGGATGTGGGCTGGGGATGTAGCTCAGTGATAGAGCACTTAGCATGGATCAGGCCCTGGGTTTACTCCCTAGCACCAAAACATTACAGGACCTAGTGATCTTCTGGGAAAATAGTGGTGGATATTTTTCCTAGTATCGCTTTCCTGGGTGATTATTCAGGGATGATTGTGAATGACATAGTTGACTGCTAATTTCTAATATTTCAGTAAATCTGAGGGTCCTGTGTGTGTGTGTGTGTGTGTGTGTGTGTGTGTGTGTGTGTGTATACATCTATCCTAGTATCGCTTTCCTGGGTGATTATTCAGGGATGATTGTGAATGACATAGTTGACTGCTAATTTCTAATATTTCAGTAAATCTGAGGGTCCTGTGTGTGTGTGTGTGTGTGTGTGTGTGTGTGTGTGTGTGTGTGTATACATCTATCTACATAAAGATATAAACATTAAAATATTCAGATTCCCACATACAGAGAGACACGGGGAGACAGAGACACACACATATACGTGCATATAAATCTCTCCCAATAGCGAGAGAGCCAACATGTTTTTCTTTTCTCTGCCCTGAGCATTCGATCTCAATGTGTTTTGAGTAGTTGAGTGTAAGTTTAAGAAATGAGGCAAATAAAACATTTACCAGTCTCCTTCATATGTAAGGTATAATGACATATCATGATGATTACTCTTCATATGAGGATGCAACATTTATGCATAACAGCTTTAAAAATATGGATTCAGAATTTCAGAAATTGTAGAAGTACAGCAGGCTCCTGTCTTCTTCTGCATGCTGTGATGAACACAGCCGTTGCACATACACACAAGAATAGATCACACTGAGCATCCCCTGAGCTCCGTTTGCAGACAAGTCGTATCTCCACCATGACAAAATTCCCACAAGACTTTGAATTATTAATGTCTTGGAATCTGCGGAATTCAGCAGATATGTTCAGTGTTATTGATGGCAAACTTTATCTCTTTTATTTCTGAGACACATAATGAAATAGGGAGTCCCTCAAATAACCACAGTTAGTGTTTAGGCTAATTTTGTAGGGGTCAGTGGGCTTTTGCCTTAATGTGTATGAACACGACTTTTCTCTCAGCAGATTGCACAGTAGATAGAGGGAGGGAGAATTGGCACTAATTTATGAACCCTTCCAGCCTTCTTGGTGTAGAGCAAAACATTCTAATTACACTCACTTCATGCTCTTAATGACAATTACTGATTAGACTTAGGGATGTTCGGGACCTTAGAGGAGATGTATTGACTTTCAGAAGACAGACTTCTTCCGCCTTTTCTATAGCTCAGTCCCCAACAAATGACCAGCCACTCAGTGAATCCAGGTCTTCAGACTTGCCCCAAACATTTGAGTAGACTGAACCGAGGGGCTAAGATACTTTATTTCTCAACTAAAATCAGGTCAAAAAAGTTCAGGAATTCTATTTGCTTTTAGCAGTGTCTTTACACTTTTTCTTCCTTGGTGATGCTTACACAGACTGTTTTTCTGTTTAGTAACAAGAATAACTAAGAGACCAGACTGCTGTTTTTAGAGACATTGATTTGCACTGTCACAAATGGATACCTAACATTGTTTTCCTCTTAACACCTTTGCAGTGTTCAGTTTTGGGTGGCCAATGCTGGAAAGTTCTGGCATGCTACACATAATATGCATATGAGAATTGTGATAAAGGTTAAGAAATTGTAGTTACAATCAGAAGTAAGAAGTGCTGGTGTGGCTTTGCACAGTAGAATGACTGTAGATAACAATGCACTGTATATTTTAAACAGCTAAAAAATGATTCTGAGTGTGTTTACCATAAAGAAATTATAAATGTTTAAGGAGCTACATATGTTTAAGATTTAACATGATGTTAAGATTTAAACATGATGCACTTCATACATGTATCAAAACATCACAATACCCTATAAATGTGTACATTTTTATGTTTTTATATATCAGTTTAAAAAATTTGAAAAGAGAAATGAGAGGTGATTATTAATTGTTGTACTAAGAGTGTAAGTTTTTGTGGTCTACATATCCTTATTGGAGCAACACAGAAATTTTCCTTATTTCCTTGTAAGCCTATATCATGCATTTGTCATCTTTTTTTGTAAACAGTCATTTCAACCAACACACCAACTTAACTAGCAGGCTGATAGTGGCCTGTCTAGCTTCAGTATCCATTCCTCTCCCTAATGAAAAGACATCAAGCTTTATTTTTCCTTTTCATTTTCATACATTTCTCCTAACGCTTCTGTTGCTTTTATATTTCCCACCTTTACAACTATTTCTTTTTCTTTAAAAACTTCCTGTCATCTGGCAAATCTGAAAACTTAAAGGGGGAAAAAATACTTGGATTGCCAGCAAGTTTAAACTCAGAAAATTCAATAACTTATAAATAATATAACTGGTAATAGGAAGGAAAATGGGTCGTGGCTCTTTGGTTCCTCCTGCTCACTACTTTCCTAGTTCCAAGATTCTGATGGAAATAACTATCTTTTACATAGTCCCCATCCTTCCCCATTCTTCTGCACAGGTAACAATTTTAAGCCTTTCATAACTATTGGGTTTACCAATACAAATACCGAGCAAGGGCTTACTGCCTAGCACACAAAGAAGCCAATACAATGCACCGAGTTTTGGGAAAAGAAAGAGTTTATTGAAGGTTAACTGATGAGGAAACAGGATGCATACTCAAATCTGTCTCACCCATTGGTCAGTGAAGAAAGTGTTAAGGGATTTGGGGAATTAAAGGTCTGATAATGTCTTGGGTCTTGATTGGATGCAGTTGTGCCTTTCAAGGTATTTCAGGGTGTTTTCAGTCCTGCATTGTAATTTCATGGTAAGCACTCCTCACTGTTGATTGTAGTCCATGCCATAAAGTGAAAACTCTATTGATCTGAGGTTTTTTAGTTCCATCCACCTCATGGCCATCTTAAAGTCAGAATTTAAAATACTTCTGGTGACAGCAGATTCTGTAAAACAACTCACCCAACAGAAGTTAGAGATTTATTTTTTTTAAATGCCTATAGCAGTAGGAGAAAGAGCTTAGCTCCATTTTGATATGGGCTTTTCAAAAGGGAGGTTATGGGGACTCAAGTGAGAAAGTACAGAGGGTTGGTTAGTATGAGATTAAGCCAGCTGCGCTTAGAAGCCAGCAATTATCAAAGTTAGTATTTTGTCTTCCCATGGCCTTTTGATGATTATATTCTTGGGAATGGCTCTCAAGTCTTTTAGAGATGCTTCTGAGTTGTAAGAGACACATATTTACAGTTATAAGCTCTTTCTAGTAAATGCCTGGCAGGAGGCTGTGGCCTATGGAGCACGGGCTCTGTTTCAGTACTACAGTCAGTAATTGAAACCATAAAACATTGTTGCTTTCTCTCAATTTCAATACAGTTCCTTGTCAACAGGTTTTCTTAAAACCAAAGAATCCATTTTCATTTATTCATTCAGTGAATATAAGTATTTACTTATTTAATAAATACATAATTTTTTTATTGATCCTTAGGTGTAAGATATAAGTAAAAATAGTCCTCCAAATAGTAGAACCCATATCTTTAACATTTTAATGTTAAAAGGTTAAAATCATACCCCTATACTTTGGTGATATTATGTACTGTTATCACTTTTATTACCATGACCTTTACAGTGTATATTTTTGAGTCCACATATGTTACATTCAGTTGACATTTTTGTTTTGTCTTGTTTTTTGGGGGTTTTTTTGGTACCAGGGATTGAACTTGCGTCCTTGCGCTTGCAAAGCAGGCAGCAGAACCACTGAGCTAAATCCCCGGCCCCTGTTTTGTCTTGTTTTAAGACAGGGTCTCACTATGTAGTTCATATTGGCTTTGAAATCACTATAGCCCACACTGGTCGCAAACTCACAGCAATCCTCCTGCTTCAGCCTCCTAAATGCTGGAATTACGGGCATGTGTCATCACACTGGGCACAGTTGACATTTATTGAGCACCTATTAAGGCAGGCAATGGCTAAGTGCTTTCACAATCATTATTTCACAAATCCTAATAGCCCTAGGGAGGAATGGTCACGTGCATTCTATCGCCAAGGATTCTAAGGTTCTTACAGGGTAGTTCAATGGTTTGCACAGGGTCTCATACCTGGAAGGCCAACCTGCCAGGCTTACTAATTCCAAACCCGGAGTTCACATTTACAGACGTTTCCACCTCCCTTCCCTGCTATGTTAGAAGCTGACCACTTGGCCTTGGTCATAAAGACTCTGGGACCCTACCAAGGGAAATAAAGCTGGGAGCATTGGTCTATTTGTTCGGCATGGCTTATACCTTTAGAAAGAGTTAATAGATCTCACTAAGAGTTTGTATTTGCCTTCATTGGTTCAAGCTGCTGCTATAACCAATTACTATAAGTGGGATTGTTTAAACAACAAACATTTACCGCTTGAAATTCTGGAGCTGAGGGCTGGAGGTCAGAGTGCTGTTGTGTTGGGTTCTGGTGAGGACCCTCTTCCAGATTGTAGACAGCGGACTTTTGCCTAGATCTTCACATAGCACAAAGAGGGCTCCTAGCTAGCTCTTTGGCCTTTTCTTGTAAGATCACTAATCTGCTTCGTCAGGGCTCCACACTCTTGACCTGATCACCTCCAAAAGGCCCACCTGCAAATCCCATCACATCGGCATTAGACTTTCAGCACCTAAATTTGAGGTAGAGGGGACACAACATTTCAGTCCATTGCAGTGTTGAAAACTAAAACAGCAGTGGCTTAGGACAATATCTGTATAATGAAAGGAAATAAAAAAACTTTTTTTTTTTGTACTGAGGATTGAACCCAGGGCCTTTGTGCTGAGCTGCATCCCCAACCCTTATTTTGTTATTGTTGTTGTTGTTCTGAGACAAGATCTCACTAAGTTGCCCAGACAGAAATCAAACTTGCAGTCCTACTGCCTCAGCCTCCCAGAGTGCTGGAATCATACACATGTGCCACCACATTTGGCTGAGTGATGAAAGCTGATAAAAATTGCTCTATTCATTTTTTTTCTTTTAGGAGTAAAGCTTATCAGGGCATCACACTTTAAGAGAACTGAAACAATAGCCTTGTTATTTCCAGCTCCAGAGTGCCACTTAGCCAGAACGGTTGCTTTTGACCCAGGGAACCCCTGACTTGTGAGAGCTGGGAGCCAGCTCCCCTGTTTGATAACAAAAGGCTCTGACCCTGGACTCTTGGCCTGAGCTCTTTTGATGTAATATAAAGTGTTTAGTATCGAAGTCACAGACTCTTATCTGAGAGATTTCAGTGCAATTGCCTGTTATAAAAATAGAACAGAAATTATCTAGCTCATCCCTAGAATCTACTCCCTACAGAAGAAAAAGCCCCAAAATGTTGCATGTTTCAAGTATGTACCTAAGTATTGCTGCTGTTCATGATAAATGAAGTTAAAAGTCAAATCAACCTATTATTAGAGCCCCATAGATCACAATGTCACTTTTTGTGGCAGAAAGTATCAGCTTTTCTTAAGTTATCTGTTATGAAGTCTGTGTTATTTTGTTGTTGTTTTGACCGAATAGCATTAGCCACTGAATCCACATTTGCCTAAGCAGGCACACCCAATTTTGAATAAGCCATTCCTTCCTCGTTTATTGAACCATGTTGTTCTGGCTTAAATCTAAAATGTTTCCCATAGATCTGTTGCAAAAGGAAGGGGAGGAGATGAAAAAAGAATGTAAGATATGTTATGTACATGTACCAACCCCCCCCCATGAATGTAATCATTATGTACTGTAAGCATGTACTGATGAAAATTAAAAATCTTTTTAAGTAAAATATAACATGAAAATTTTTTTTAAAAATTCCCCAAAATTCTCCTGTGTTCAGAGATGGGGCTTTTGGAAGCCATACTCATCAAAGGGAGCATGCCTTTGGAGGGTCTCTCTCTCTCTCTCTCTCTCTGTCTCTCTCTTTGTGGGTGTGTGTGGTCTTCCTTCTCTCTGATTCCTGGCTGATATGCAACCTTTCTTCTGCATACCTTTCTACCGTGTTGTTTTTGCTATGGATCCAGTCAACCACAGACTGAACTCCCTGAAACTGCAGACAGTGAAATTCTTTAAGTTTTAGTTGCCTGGTATTTTGTCCCAGCAACAAAAAAGTGATTAATGCAAACATTTTCAAGCCAGGCAAGAAATACAAACAATGCAAAGCTGAGCCATATAAAATTCATAAGCTAGCTCCCTACTTAGTGACCTTGGACATGATACTTGATCTTGCTCATTTTAGTTAACTTTTGTAATATGGTAATAATGCCTACCTCATAAAGCTATGGTAAGGATTTAATGACCCCATATGTATATTTCCATAAAATCATTTGTGTAAAATCTTGATTTCAGAGAATGTCAAAAGTAGAACCTAAAATCTGATTCTTTCACAAGCATACATGTATTCATTGATGTTTTGATGGTTGATTTTGCAACTGTTTACGAAATACATGCCCTCCCCAAGTGGCTGTTCTAAGTTCTGTAAAAGTTGTTAAGTTGCTATCAGATATGTGTCCTGTCCTGCAGTGCCCGTTGACTATTTTTGATGGAGACTGGACTGCCAAGAAGAAAACAATAATTGCTATCAAAGAGACAGATAACAAAAGGAAAAATTAGGATGTGAAGTTTTAAGGATTACAGGGCATTTGAGTTAGACTTTGAAGGAAGCATAGCATTTGGATATACAGAGAACAGCAGAAAAGAAATAATAAATGCATGGTATAAGGAGTGGTCAAAGTTCATTAGATAGAGAAAAGATTTGATTTGATTTTATTCTTTGGTACCGGGAATTAAACTCGGGACCTTGCATTTGTGAGGCAGGTGGTGGAACCAATGAGCTAAATCCCCAACCTGAGAAAAGATTTTTGAAGGGCCAGGATAGCAGAAGTCATTAACAGGATATGTGGATATGCTCAGAAGTTACATGCAAGTAACAGAGAGAGTAAGACAGGGACAAAGTAAGAGCTAGAGGAAGGGAAGGGGGAAGGAAGAGAGGCTGAGTTTGGAGGGGAAGCAGGTTGAAAGAGAAGAGGCAAAACATTAACAGTCAGTAATTGGTGAAAAGGGAAAAGGTTTATGGGTGTTTATTATACTGTTCCTGAAAACTTTTGTGAAGCTTTGAAATTTTTCCACAAAAAAGTTGAGGGGAAAAAAAATCAAAATATGTAAATGCCTAATCAGTAAGCAAAGGAAAAACTACGTAGTTTTAAAAACAATGGGCAAAACAGATGGCATGAAATGCTGCAGAAAAATAATGTCCAATAAACAGAAGTATGTTCAACCTCTTCAGAGTTAGCATTTAATAATTTAATGTAAAGCAATGGTATTCTACTTTTCCCCCATCTGGTTACACCTTTGTTTCTATTCCTTTTTCTTCTTTTTTGCAGTACTGGGGATCAAACCCAGGACCTCACGTATGCTAGACTAGTGCTCAACCACTCAGCTACACCCTCCAGCCCAATTACACCATTTTTAAATGTAATATTATAGGAAGAGATATTAGTATCAATCTTCTGCAGTTGATCTGGATATTAAAGCAAAGACCTATGAAGTACCCACTACATAGATAAGCTCAGTAATACCTCCTTCTACTATTATTATCTAGCAAAAGATAAAGAAAAAAAAAGATAAAGAAAATCTGAACAAAGGCTCTGGCAGAGGGAACAGAAGAGAATCAAGAGGATTCAGCAAATTGATTTTTTTTTTTTTTTTTGGTACCAGTGATCAAACTCGGGTCCTTGCTCTTGGGAAGCAGGCGGCAGAACCACTGAGCTAAATCCCTGGCCTGGCAACTGCATTTTATTTACAAGAACAAGGAGGAGGAAAGAGAGCTCAGGACAAGAAGTTTGTTTTGTTTTGTTTTGTTTTGTTTTTCTTGTTTGAAAAAGGAAAATTGCAAAAAAGGATGTTGCTATGGAAAGAAAGAAATAAGAAATGATATGTTTGCCATATTGATTGTTAAAGACTCTGAATGAGTCTTTTCAGTAAGGGTGGTTGATTTCTTAAATTATTGAAGATAGACCCATAACTTAAAACTCTTATGTACATGTTCTGATTTTTAAAATTATATTCTTAAATACATAATGTAGGCACATACACATTATAAAACAGTGTATGTGTAAAAATGAAAAAAAATTGAGATTGTATTTTAATACCAAGTTTAATTTTCTATCCTGCTTTAATTTACCAAATAGTTTTGAGCATCTTTCGAAACCTTTGACTCCAATCATTGACATTGATTAGTGCAGAGTTTAGTTGTTTGTGAAGAAGAATGTAATTTCATTCAGTTCTTCCAGGGCCCTCTCGAGAACCTCGTCCCCTGCCCTCATTCACCTGGGAAGACTATAAACATGTTAGACCTCGGAGATTACTTGGTATAATCCCTTCAGTGCTTACCTGTGGAAACTGAGATCCAAAGTGGTTGGAGTGACCTGCGCTCAAGTTAAACAGTTGAGTCCCAACATTTGGACTAGAACTTGATTTCTCATCTCATGTTGCTTCTTAAATAAGCTAACAAATGCAATTAAAGTACTGAGAACATGCCTTCTATCTAGTAAATGCTCTCCAAGTATTAACTATAATCATTGCTTTTCTGTTGTCATTATTATTATCATCATTATTAACAAAGAGCACAGACTCTGGAGCCAGACTGAGATCAAATCTGAGTGACCTTAATAGTTATTAGCTCTGTTGGCTTCAGGTTTTTCAGCTATGAAATGGGACTATCTCATAGGACATTGAGAGAATTAAATAAATTTGAAAGAATTAGCAAAGGACTACGTGGATCAAGATAATCGTAACTGCTATTGTCATGGGGCCACTCAATCTCCTAGAATCAACTTAAACTGTCACCAGATGGGGTCCAAGGAGGTCCCCCAAAGAGTAACTTGCCCTGCTAACTAGGTTCTTGACTCTCACATAGAAAAAAAGAATTTCGGGGCACATGAGTCTGAGGCATAAGCAGATTTACTAGGCCGAGTTCCAAATTAAGGGGGAATAAAAGAAAAGTAGCTGGAGGGGCTCACTCTGATTCAGGGGTTCAGAGGGGCCCACTCACAAGAGCGCGAGGCCAGCTTTTATGAATTAGCTGAGATGGCCAGTGTCAGATGAATCATTATCTCAGTGCTAGTTTTGAAGCTCTGGGGGAATCTTTTGGGCTTGAGGGGCAGTTTGGTTCCCAAGAAATAATTGTTCTTGCTTAGGAGGGAGGTGATCTCATCGTAGGGTGGCCTTCGAGGCTCTGCTTTTTCTGGATTCATGCTTCTCACTTTTGAGATGTCTAGGTGTCATTCCATGGTGATCTGGAAATGGACATTGTAAATCTGGCAATTGGGTATCCCTTGCAAACCTTGAAAATTACTTCAATTATTCTTATCTTGGTGTCCTCAGTTTTGTATTGTTTTGCTGTACTGGAGATTTAACCCAGGATCTTCACACTGAGCAGCTATGTTCGAAGTTCTTTTTTTTTTTTATTTTTATTTTGAGACAAGGTCTTGGTAAGTCACTTGATTTGCCCAGGCTGGAACTTGTGATCCTGCTGTGTCAGTCAGGCTCTCAGAGTGCTGGGATTACAGATGTGTGCCACCATGTCCAGCTGTGTCCTCAGTCCTGAAGGGGCGTGAGATAGACTAGGTAAATTTAGGGCTAATAAACCTTATAATACAGATACTCCTTAAATATTAACATACTTGTAGAGCTGAGCAGGGACATGACCCAAGGTTTTAAGGTAGTAAGGGAGACAAAAGATTAATTTTTCCTGTCTCCTTTTTTACTTCTTTATTTTGTCTGTCGTCTCATCTTGTTTAGTTGCTTCCTACTGCCTTCTGGATATATAGTTGTAAGCACAATCTAACGCAGTCACTGAGAACAGGATGCTTTCATACTGTACAGTGAGGTTGAAGATCACGATAGATAAAGAGACAAATTCAGCTGCAAGTGGCTTCAGAGGCCTTCATGCAGAAAGAAAATGTGTGAGCCATGCATGGGGAGACAGGGCTAAGAGGTTAGAAGGTACTGAGGAAAGTTTCACCAATATTGATTGTATTTCACCTCCACCCCCGCCCCTGCTGCCAGTACTAATACAATTCTGTCTTGCGATATCCTAGTCCCATAATAGAGAAGAGTTTCAGGAGTCAAGATTGAGTTTTGATTTTTTTCTCATGTACAAAACTAAAAATGTCATGAAGAGGAAAGTCAGGATATAAAGAAACACAATTTTATAAGAACTGTGGAATAAATGATGTGATTTTTAATCTCTGCCTTCTGGAATGTTTTTCTAGGAGAGAACAAAAAAAAAATCACCCTGTACTTAGGACCCTGAGGTCTATCAAAAGCATTTTCTGTGCCAGCTCTTTATAAAATAACTTCAGAATTAGTTTTTTCAATGTGAGTATTTGGCTCCTTGCCCTTCACGTTTAGATTGAAAGATACAATACAAGGTGAGTTTTAAAAATATATAGGCCTTACCATTTTATATTGTCTGTTCCATTCCCTTCGGTAAATTCACTTATGGAGGGCCAACTTTGGGTCAGCACTCTGTCATTAAGGGTACAAAAAGGAAAACAAGCTGGCATGATGGCACAGGCCTGTAATCCCAGGGACCCTGAAGCAGGAGGATCACCAAGTTCGAGCCCAACCTGGGCAACTTTATGACTTACTGTGATGTGACCCAGTCTCAAGATAAAAATAAAAAGGTCTGGCAATGTAGCTTCCAGTCCCCACAGACAACAACAACAATAACAAAACTGAGCTCCAGTGCCTCCTCCCAGTCTCAGTTCCCTGCAGTTTATAGTACAGTAGGTGAAGCAGTCACGAGAACCAGTAATTACAGCATTGATGTTAGTGTTAGTAGAGTAAACCCAGGAATGGAACAAAGAAAGGACTGATCAGAAATAGATCACTTTCAGTCCTTCAGCGAACTTATTCTCTGAGAGAATAAACAATGATTAAAAACATAAGTAAAAATCTTTATCCATATATAGGTGTCGTTTTATACTATTGCTATAACTGCTGACCATGTGTCATCTCCATAGTCTGGTAACAGAACCCAGACTACTGTTCTTATTTTTTGCCAAGGTAAAAATACAACCTTTGCAGTAAAGCCCTTTGTTAAATGACAGTTTTTTTTCTGATGCCATGAATTTGAATTGAACACCTTCCCTAGGGATAAATTTTCCCTAGATTTAGAAATCATTACTTTCTGAATAGTCTACTAAACTAGTGATGTTACAAATGCTAGTCATCGAAACATCTGTGTTTGTAGATTTTAGAATCTAGGGCTAAGCAATCCTCTTACAACAAGAAGGGGGAGACGTAGAGAAAGGTATAAATGCCAGCTTATCGATAATCTGGCTGCCTGTCTCACAGGCTAGCTTCTGGAAAAGGCCTTCCAGGAGTAGGTTTAAGAACAGTTGCCTGGGGCTGTCTTGGGCTAAGTGTGTGGGAGAAATGGAACTTTGCTCCTTTGTGAGGAGGGAAAAGAAGGCCTTGAATCCCCAAAGACTGATGGCTTCTCTTTGTCTGATGAAAGAGTGGCATTGACACAGTGCAGAGTGGATGATAGCTAATCTTCCTTGTCTCCAGCGAAGATTTTTCTTTGGCAGGGTAGAGGGATTCAAATTGTGAAGTCTGTGTGGGATGAGTTATCTGTAATCTCTCCTTGTCCCTAGAGAGAAAGAGAATGACTAATTGAAGCATCCCATAACAGTAATTGAGATGGATTGAAAGGGGAAATGAGTGATTAACCTTGAGCCTCCTCCTGACGCATGCCTGGTAATGTTAGAGTAGGTTTCTGGTGGTTCCTTAGTGGTTCTGTTTCACAGAAGTCCACATACCTCATATAATTAACTTTCAGAGAAATATATTTCCGCCCCAACTTAAATTTGACATACTTGTTGCTCTGTTTTACATTGAACCATTAATGACTCTTGGTTACTGAAGACTGGGAACCAGAGACAGTTTTCCTCAGAAGCTAAGGAAGCTTCAGCTTGAGGAGCAGCCCTTATTTGCATGGGCCCTTTCAGAGGCCCTGAAACTAATTTTGTTTTCCTTTTGTAAAGAAGAACCCCCAAATTATATAGACTTCAGATGCCACAAAACCTGGATTTGTCTTTGCTGATAAAATTCTAATTACAAAGAAACAATCTGGGATAAACTGGAACGTCTGAGGAAATGGTGGCCAGCATTTCTTCACTCGGGAGTTTTTGGAACTGTTTGTATTTAATAAATGTTTAAGTCTACAAATATTTTCTCTAAATTATCTGTTTTCTGAAATTCTAGGAATTAATCATTGCATTAGCTAATTGTGTGTTTTTGTAAGTGATTATTCTTTCAATATAGTGTTAGTAATATGAAAAAGGAAGACTAGAAGTGAAAAAAACTATGATATAATAATATAGAGGTACCAGTTTATGTTTTTGTGTACTAGTACAATTATAAATGGGAATCAAATGGATTCACTTCAGAATGTATATTTTCTACATTGTGAATTGTGATACAGTCATTTCTGGGACCTTTAGCAACAGTTTAATTTAAGTACTCATACATAATAGGTGGTCATAAAACATTTGTTGAACTGAAATTAAGTATATGTGCATTCCTTTTAAAACTAAAAAGAAATGTTGACAAGATGTCTCTGATTTGAAAAAAGTAAAACACATAACCTAAATATGCTTTGTATGTTGATGGCAATTATAGGGCAGAACTCTGTGCTTTCCCCAAAATTACATAATCATCTTTTTGCAAGTAAATTTAATATATCACAAGCCTACAGCCATAGTATTGCTTGATTAGTGATTGCTTGATTAATAAAGGCAATCTATGTCCCTCCTCTGAAAATTATCCTCAAATTATGGAATTTTTTCTTTTCTATTTTTGTTGTTGATTTTTTTTTGATAGGGTTGTAGATTGACCTGGAGATATTAAGACTAAACATACACCTGGTTTTAAACAGAATTTTATTTTCCCAGTGTCAGGTAAAAGAGACGAAAACCAAGACCAGAACAGGCCACAACAAGCCTTTATTGTAGGAGTGGTCTGCCTGGCTGTCTAAACAAAGGAGAAAGGAAAAGCAATATGGCCGGATCAGGGAGTGTATTTTATAGGAGATGGGGTGGGGTTGAGTGAGGTAGTGGCTAGTGACTGGAGGAGCCAGTGACGTCACTAGTTCCTAGGAGGAGAGCAAGTATTAGGTTACTCTTTTGGCGGGAATAGGAGCATGTTGGGAAGAAGGTCGTCCTTTGGTGGAAGAAGCCATCTTGGGGTGGCTTTAGGTAGGGAGGTAGAGCAGGGCATTATGAGGTAGGTAGAGCAGGGCATTATGGGAAGATGGCAGCTATTATATATTGTGGCCATCTTAGGGTGAGGGAAATCTATCACCCAGTAGTACATCTTGTTCTATACTTCTATCTGAAACTCAACCTTTTGGTAGCTTACTTCCCAATGGCTATCAAATTTTGCTCAAAGTGCTTTCTAAGGAGATGGGAAGTTATCTTCCTCCTGTTTGTCCATTCATATTCTTCATAATCTTGTAGCCAAACATATAATACACACACATAATTTATTTCATAAGCAGGTATTTGTACAGTATGAATCACAGAATGAACTTTGAACTGCATAATATAACAAGAGCAGAGACCATTCTTTAGGGTCTCAAGAATTTTATACCCCTGAGCTAGGAGTAATGTATCAGATTCAATACTAGGTGAAAGAGTAGATACATTTATTGCCGTGCTCTTTGGAAAGAATAAAAAATAGAGGAAAATCTGGACACAGTGGCATATGACTGTAATCCTAGGTAACTTGGGAGGTGGGAAGAGGTCACAAGTTTGGGGCCAGGTTGGGAAATTTAGTAAGATCCTGTCTAAAAATAATGGCTGGGGGGTAGCCTAGCACTAGGGCACTTGCCTAGCATGTGTGAGGCCTGGAGGTGGAAGGAATCTCCTCTCTCTCTCTCTCTCTCTCTCTCTCTCACACACACACACACACACACACACACACACAAAGATATACATTGATTTGAATAAAGTCTTTAATTGCTTAGTATTGACATTCCCTGTTTAACAATTTTCCTTTCAACTGACTATTGTCATTTTGTATTCAAAGAAGCTTATTTCTTACTTTTCTGACTTTCTCAGTTATTCAGGCAGCTTTCTAGGCAGTTAAATCAGAAAAAAATATTTGTTTCATTTTAGATCCACTGTCTTAATTTTGAATATACTGTTTACAATCAGCAGTGATTGCAATATTAAGATAACTAGTACTTTTTCATTGGAGGTCTTGTTTCTCAAGACCTATGTACATTGCTGATCTTACTGATGCTCCTAATGAATCCACATCAATAAAAGATGTACTTATCAATGAAGCATAGAGCCAGAGCTGCCAGTGCATATATACATGTGTTAAAGATTGTCACTTTTGATAGGAGTAAGGGATAATTGCTGAGACCAACATAGCCCTCTATAAAACAGATGAAAGTGAACTGTTTGGAGATACTAGGCTAGCACAAATCTGAACAAATGAGACCCTAATGGTTTTGTGAGCTAGAAGGTAGAATAAGAGTAATTTGACTGCATTCCTAAGTCTGCAGTTCTGTTAGGCCAGTTCAGACACTCCCCAGGAAGCGGACACTGAGGTCAGAATTTGGGTCAAAGCCTTTTAATTGTGAGCCTCCATGATGCCTCTGGGCTTGGGTCAATAGCCTGAAAGCCCCCGTGTGTGGGTCTGGACAGAGTATATTATGGGGGCTCAGGTGGCCTACTGGACTTTTCTAATACCCAATTGTGAGAGGCAGATTATCTGCTTTGGAGATTATCTGATCTTCCATCATCAGCTTTCCCATTGGGCTTTAAGTGGCCAAGGATGAGGCTGAAATGGGAGATGCAGGAAGTTAGATACAGTGGACTCTGTGTGATCCCATTACCCAAATATGAATCAGTCAGGCACTGCTTTGCTGAATGACTTTAGGTTGACTTGCTTTGGCATTTTCTCTTTCTTCATCCACGTTCTGTAGTTGCCTAAGCTTTGTTATTCTTTTCTCCTCAAAATCTTTAGACTAGAAGTCAGACATGTTATGAAATCCATGCAAAATGTACTGACTCAAACCCCTTTCCTTCTTTCATGTTCTCTGTGATGTAGGTATACCATTGCAAAGTATAATTTATTCTCTGGAAATTCAGTAAGTCATTCCAGCATAGGCTGTCTTGGTGCCCTGAAAATCTTGGTTGATTGTGCTGTGTTTTGGTCAAGGCAACTATGGTTTGATCAAAAGGCAAGTGTTATCTATATGAGTCACAGTTTCCGTGGATTAGGAAATAAGAGCTGTATTGTGAATTATGTTTTTATTAGAGACCAGACTATTAACATCATTCCCCCATGTTTTCTAAGGGAGAAAGAAATAGAGACAAAGAGACAGAGAGATTATTATAATCTTCTCTATGGTTAAGCAAATCCCTGATAAATTATTGATAAGTGAATTCATGCCCCTTTTAGTGTAAGAAAACATAACTACATGCTTAACACCGATATAGCAGACTCCTAAATACTAATCTTTGTTCTCATCGTAGATCATGCCTCCCTCTCAAAGTAAGATCATGCCTCCCTTCCAAAGCCAGTCTTTTCCCTCCAAAGCGCATACTCTTTCCTGCATTCCATCAGCCCTTGCATAAATGCTCTAAGAATAAAGAGAGCATTGATTAGTACCAGTGAACAAGAATTTGGGGTTTCAACAACCCCTTCACTTATGTCCCTGTTTTTTAATAAATCAAATTTGATGACTTGTTTTTACATTAGTAGTAACCTTACTTATACTGATATAAAAACCTATGAATTTCGAGTTTTGTTGAGAATTTTTAAGTCTTTTGTTATTCAATAGATATCTGTCACATCTGCTTTGTATCAGGTGCTGTTCTAGATCCATGGGATACTCGGGTTAATAATACAAACTCACCGCCTGCCTCGAAAGTGCAAGGTCCTGAGTTCGATCCCCAGTACCAAAAAAATAA
Organism: Heterocephalus glaber; assembly: GCF_000247695.1. Next base: position 5,221,380 of record NW_004624853.1, on the reverse strand, counting down.
AAATAATAATACAGACCCAAATCTCTGCCGTTGTGAAATTTATACTTTTGATATTGTGATATAATAAGAATAATGTATTTTGACTCTGCCCTGGTTTCTGGCACAGAGCTCCTAAAACCTTTGTAAATAGGGGCTCTAAGAGAATCTTTTGTTTTAATGTTTAGTCTTTCTCCTGGGGTTTCTGAACAGAACTGAGACCTTTGTAATCTCCTAGGTGATAGGAGCATCTTTTGTCTTAATGAAGTCACTCCAGGGTACTCCATAGCCTCAGGATGAGAGCTGGTTGCTATGGGAACCAAACCTGCTATTAGAGGGTTGGGACTTGGATCCCTACCCCTAGACTTCGAGAATGGGGAGAGGGGCATAAGGTTGAGTTGGTCACCAGTGGTCAGTGATGTAATCAGTCCTGCCTGTGTAATGGAGCCTCCATAACAAGCCAGAAGGATGGGGTTCAGAGAGCTTCTGGAGAGCTGACCACACAGAGGCTTCTGGAGGTTGGCACACCTGAAGTGGGCTGGAATCTCTACAACCCTCCTCCCATACCTCACTCAGTGCCTATCTCCCTCTGCCTGTTTATTTGTAGCTATTGTAATATCCTTTATAGTAAATGCATAAACACTTGTTTCCCTGAGTTTTGTGCGGTGCTTTAGCAGATTAACCAAACCTGAGGAGGGGTCATGGACATCTTCATTTATAGCCAGGAGATCATAACCACAGGTCACCACTAGGGACTTGGAATTAGCATCTGAAATGGAGGACAGTTTCCTGAGACAGCCCTCAGCCAGTGGGACCTGCCAGTATCTCCAGGAACTTGGTGTCAGGATCGAATTGAATTAGCAGGAACCCAGTTGGTGTCCACTGGAGAAGTGCTTAGCATTCAGGGAAAAAAATCCCCACACTCCTGATGTCAAAAGTATTCTGTTCATTGAGAGTCAGAAACACACTTGGGTTTTTCTTAGCTCTTCCAACATCCTACTGGGAAAAGAAAGACAAACAAAGTAAATAAGTAAATTAAATTGCAGCTTATTAAAAGGATATAAATAGTAAAGAAAACAAGAGAAAGGAAAAGTTACATTGGAGGTTGTAGGTTAAAGGATGGGATAGATATGCTTGGTGGTGGTAAGGAGGTTGCAGTTTAAGTCAGGGGTATAAATTGACCTCATTTAGGAGCAACGAAAAATATGAGAAGCATGAAGGAGTTAGTCACAAGGATTTCTGCAAAAGAACATTACAGGCAATGGGAACAGCAAATACAAAGGCAAAAGACCACATCCTTACAAATTGGAGCCAGATTGCTTTTCCTAAAATCAGTCTTTCATTATCAAGCTCCTATCTTTACTATCTGTTTTTGATATAATTTAACAATATTTGAAGAAGATGATTTCTCTGAATCTATCTGTGTCTCTAGAAATGATAACACACTATTTGCCAACATCCAAGGCATCTTTTTGAAGGTCTTGCGTCATGGGAAACGTATAAATTACAGTATTTGTTAAACACTACATTAAAATGATTTCATGCCTCGAAACAAATTTAGTTACTTTAGGAATCTAAACTACTGTGCCCTACTTTTTATAGCAGCTGCATCCAGAGTAGTATTTTAAGATGGAAGATGTAACAGGCTGGGTCCTTCATTAGATTATCCCATGTAATCACTACATTATCCCTGTGAGGTAAGTGTTACTTTCTGTTTTGCGTAGGGCTCAGAGAGATTAAATAATTTTCTCAAAATTTCAAAATAGAAAATAGAGAAGCCTGATCCAAACCAGGTCCATCAGAATCTGAGGCCAATGAATAGAATTACTGTGCGCACATTTTCCTAGGAGGAAGCTTATGGTAATTTTTGTTTTATGTATTTTTTTCACTTTCCACAGGTAAGACATTAGTACCTACTGTTGATTTTGCCACCTGAATATCTGTCAGATATATCCACATGTGTCCATCTTCACCACCAGGACGCTCTTTCAGCCACCACCTCTCATAGGCTTGCTGGTGACTTGGCTTCCAGTCTGAACAATTTTTAGCATAAAATGTTGGTTGCTTATTAAGATAACATGGGTGGTTTTTACAGATGTGCTGATATGCCATAAAGAGAATGAAATCATGTCATTTATAGGAAAATGTTGTAAATAAATAATCAAAGGAGAGAGGACAGGACCGTAGCCTTTTGAAGATGGGAAAGGGACAAGGGTGAGGAGTAGGGAAAGGGAAGAGAGGGCAAGTGAATTCAAGTTGATTAAGATATGTTAAATGCATGTACCAACTTTCCCAAATAAACTGCATCATTGTGTAATATTAACGTGAACTGAAACAACAAAAACAAAAGTTCTTGCAGATGTTGGCCCCACTCCAGACCAATTAAGTTAGGATCCTGGTGTGAAGAACTTGGACGATGTCATTTTTTAAAAATCTCCCAGGGTGATTCTAATGTTTGCTGACGGCTGAAAACTAAAAGTTGTCGCTGACTTACTGTGGTTCAATTTCAGAGTTTGCAACTTTACAATGATACGAAAGCAGTACCATTCGGTAGAAACTGTGCTTCGAATTTGGATCTTTTCCTAGGCCAGTGACGGTGCAGTATGGCACTCTGAATCCCGAGCAGCAGCAGTGAGGTGCAGGTCCCCGTTGGCCGTGAGATCATGAAGGGAAACTAAGCTGTGATGTTCCGTAGGTTAGATGAAGTCAGTGCATTTTTTATTTAATGACGTTTTCAGCTTGGGATGGGTTTATCAAGCGATAACCCCAATGTAAGCCAAGGACTATCAGTATGGTTGTAAAGCATTTGATAATGTATATTTTACCCCTGAAGCCTCTCAGAAGCTTCTCATTCCTCTCAGGATGAGTTCCAAACTTACCACGGCACTTCTTGGCCTGGTCCCTGTGCTTACTTTGCCAGCCTTTGTTCAGTATTTGTATCTTGTCCTGACTTTGTATTTATTTGTACATCATGTGAGATTACTTTTGTATTATAACATCATAGATGTTTATTTGCATATCTAATCAGGCTTCTGCTTTAAAATATTTTTCCTTTGGGCTGGAGATGTAATTCAGTGTAGAGTGCCTGCCTAACATATACAGAGCCCAGGGTTCCACCCACAGAACTGCAAAAGAACGAAGAAAAGAAAAGAAAAAATGTTTAAAAATGCTCCTCCTCTTTGGTTAGGTATTCCTATGTTATACTGTCCAACAAAGCCTTAGGTGAAGTAAGATCCATAAATGATTTTAATGAAATAAACCATTATATTTTGAAACAATCGAACTCTCTATTATGATGGTAGATGCTCTTTAAAACAGATCTACTGAAAGAACAGATTCTGACAAATAAGAATTTAGCTCTTCCGAGTAATAATGTTGTAATCTAGATGAATTAGCTAGATTTCTCATCTCATAATTTACATAGCTAAGTGTAACTGAGAGTATAAAAAATAATGGTATAACTGCTACTTATTATTATGGCAATGTGTGATATTTAATCCAAAAGAAGTGTTTTCCAGTGTTTGATGAAACTTTAACTTGCTGCTCTGCTCTGTTGTTTCCCGCTCCATCGGGCCATCATCCTTGCAAAATATTTCAATAATTTTTTAAGGAGAAATATGTAATCTTATCAGTGCCTCGTATAAGTGAATCAGAGTATTTTTAGAGTTAAAGCTAAAAGGGAGGCTAGTGATTTTATGAAGATGTACATGTTGTTTTATTCAGTGGCCGTTAAAACGTCCTAACATTAGCTTCTGAGTAGACTAGAGTGCAGGTCTCTAAATACAGCTGTTCTTCAGAATCACCTGGGAAGCTTTTACAAAAATGCAGTTTCCTCATTACCACTTTTAAGTTTATTGAGCAAGAATCTCTAAATTTATGATTAAGAGGCCCTGTGTTTTATTTGTTTTTTTTTTATCAGATTCTTCAGGGAATTCTGATGTACAGCCAGATTTAGGAATCAATCTTCCTATCTTTAGGAAGATAGATAGATAGATAGATAGAATTTATATACTACTAAAATATTCTTCCATATATATGCATGTGTGTGTGTGTGTGTGTGTGTGTGTGTGTGTGTGTATGAGAGAGACGACAGAGACAAAGAAAGAGAGTGTGTATTAGTTCTGGTAGAAGTATCTCATTCACACACTTGAGATAAAATATTGCTTCCAGGGTACTATGTGACAAGATGCCTGGGAGTCAAATGGTAGAATGAGAAATACCACTCCAGTAATCCACACTTTCTGCATTTCCTTATGTTTGAGCCATCATCCTCAACTATTTCCCTTCTCTACTAATATATCTTTTTTAATAGTAGCAGAAATATCTATTATGAATGAAGCTCTATTTATATATATATATGATCTCTCTCCCCCCCCCACCCCCATATATAAAATCTCTCAGTACAACCTTTAATTTAGTCACTGTTACCTGCACAGAACATGTCAACAAAGTGAAGCACTAAGGAGATGGGTTACCTATACCGGGTCAGCTCTGGGCAACAGTGGAGCCAGGTGGACCAACTGTAGTAGATGCTCTCGACCACTCACTCTGATACCTCTAGACATGCTGTGTTCTTCTTAAAGCTCCAGGTTTTTTCTCACGGTGCTCCCTTTGCTAAGAACACTTTAGTTTCCATTCCTTTCCACCGATGTTTACTTGTTCCACAAAGGATATCTTCAGCCCTTTCTTTGGTTCCAACTTCATTATTTTTAGACCCATTGAATTGTTCTTGACTTTATGTACAAAGAGGAAACAAAACTAGTATTTGTTAACTATCTACCAAGGGCACCCTGTAAGGTAAATAATATTACGTCAGTGTTATATGTGGGTGAAATTCAAGAGGGTGAATATCTTTTCCCAGAGTCCTTCAACATGTAGAAAAAGCAGATTTGGACCCTAATCTGTTTAACTGCCAAGCTGTTTACCTTGTAACACATTGTTCTGCCCTGTGACTTATTCATATTATATCATAGTACACAGCACAGTAAGGTACTGAATTACGAGTTTCTCACATAAAAGAAACAATGTGATATTTAAATGAGAAACTCACAAAGATTTACAGTGGACCCTCAAGTTACAACTGGCCTCACATATGAACAGCTTGGGTAATGACTGGAATTTTAGTTTTAACTTTAGGACCAAAGTCTTGAGTTATGACCCGAATGTCAGTGTTTCATATATAGGGTTAATTGAGAAATCCTGGGGCAGTGTCTCTCTAAGGACACGGAGATCTGCCTGGAAGAAAGTGTGGCCTAAAATTATACAGGAGAGAGACTTTGAAGTCTGTGTAGAGGAGCCTGAGCCCTCAGTTCACCCTGTGGTTGATGACACTGTCACTATAGCAGAGTCCACAGGCTTGCAGGTACACAGTGGTGATGTTGAGGAACTGGTGGAGGAACACTCAGAGGAATTGTCTACACAGGAACTTCAGCAACTTCTGGCTGAGCAACAGAGAATGAATGGCAACTGAGGAGCTTTAAAAGGAGGGGGAGTATCAATAATCAGTGCAGCAAAGTTCTTCTTCTGAAATAAAGGAAATCCTGAAAAAATGGACAGATCTACAAACATTTGTAGAGAAGACCCTCCCAGACAGAAAAAGCCAATCGTTGCATTCAGTTGCTTAATGATAATGTCGTGTCATCCTATAGAACTGTTAAAGACAGAAACAGACAACCTTAGACCAGTTTTTAGTTCTGAAAAGGTTGAGACCTAGTGAGCCAGAAGCAGGTCCTAGTGGGCTCAGACTCTCCCAAGGAGAGAAAGGACACCAGAGAGCCAGATTCCTGATGTTCTTATGGAAGGGGACTCTCCTTCCAAACAATAACCACCTTCCATTTCTTCCCTTCCTGCAAGCCAAAGATGTCAACTTGAATGCTGAGTACAGTATGAAATTGTTGTTTCTGGTAAACTAGGCACATTTTATAACATTTTGGTGACTACACTAGGAAAATTATTGGTGTTTCTGGAAAATTACGCACATTATACAACCCTCTTATATTATGAAAAGGTTAGTTATGGGGTGCTTCAAGAGGTTCAGAATGCATTATGGGTATTTCTTATGGAAAAAATAGTCTTGACTTGTAACCAACTTATAACCAGCCCTCATGAACAAATTGAGTTCCTAAGTCAAGGGTCCACTGTATGTGTGTGTGTGTGTTAGCAAAATAGAAGGTAGATAAATAGAAAGGGAGATCTTTTTCAAATGGATAGGGGAAGAACAGATGGAGAGAGAGGGGGAAGGAAAGGGGTTAACAGAATAAATTGAGGGGGGAATGGTGAAAATGGAACTTTGGCAAATTGGAAGAGGACCAAGGGTTGGAAGGATCAGAGAGGGAGGGAGGGGTGAGGGATGGAAAGAAAATTAAGATGTATTATGTATGCATACCAACTCCCCACGAAAAATGTAACCAGTATGTTCTGTAAACCTGTACTGATAAAAAAGAAAACCATTGAAAACAAAGGGGAAAACCCCCCACTGAATTAGGATTCCCTACAGGCAAGAGTAATATTCATCACTGAAACTGTAGTTCCAGAAAAGTGCTATGGAAAGTTTTTCATGAATGAATTCTGAGGTTCTTCTATAAAGCAGATCTGGAGCATTCTTACGGTGCTATTAAACGCACACTTGGCAGGTGTGTTTAACTTTACTTTTTCTTTCTTCAAAAGGTACAGATTACTTCTCAAGTTATTGGAAATGCCACATTCACCTCTGAGGTTAATTACTATATATTACCTCTCTAGCCATGATGTACTTTAAAGACTGTCTTATATTTTTTTCTTTTCTTTCTTTTTTTTCTTTCTTTCTTGAGTGAACACTGTGGAAAGATTAGTAAGAGACAAAGAGAATAAGACAAAGGCATGGAGAGCGAGAGAATCATTTTAAGTAATTTTTATTTTTGTAAAGCCAAGCTTTTCTCTGTTTAAGTGTCTCTGAGCTCTGTGGGGTAAGATAAAAATAAGACAGTTTGAATGTTGGTATTGGTTTTTTTGGGTTTTTTTTAAATGTTGGTATTGGTTTTTGCACAGTTGAGAATCCGACATTGTTTTCTTTGTGCCTTACAGTTTAACAGAGAAACACTGATGGTTCTGGTTTGACCCTAAGTGCCTCACCAGTCTGCCCGGGGGATTCCCTTTAGGACAGAAGCTGACACTAACTTGCTTAAGCTTCTTTCAATCAATGACATGGCAGAAATCATGTGATATAAACAGACCAATAAGGAGCAAAAGCATATCTGTTGGTACAAATGGAGCAATAAAGAGACTTTGAAGGGGAAATCAAGGAGAGAAACAATGGCCAAATATGAATGCATAGAAAATTAATTTAATTTTTTTCTGAAGTACATTTTTTATTGCTTGTATTCAGAAGAGAATGATCAAGTTGTTCTAACCTTAAAAGGACTCTGTTACTCTGATTCTTCCCAATCTTCTTGAGAGCATGCATTTTGTGACTGTAAATCTACAGTAGCAAAATTGTGTTAATTTGACTGACTAGAATTATTAACCACATTATCTCAAATAACTGCCATAAGTAATTCTCTACCATGTTCTGTGACTTTATTTTAATTGATTTTTTTTACCTTCAGCTTATGTGATTTTTGTTTATTCTGACACATATTTATTAAGTGCATGAAGAAAATTGTTTTGCAAATTATTTTTAGTGTTTTTTATCTTGTTTCAGTTTTTGGGTTAACTCTTTTTCTTCAGAATTCCAATTTTTTTTCTTTATTGCCAGACTCAGTGCTGCTGATTTAGCTGTTTTGGCCCACTAAGGGGATTATTGTCCACGTCAGCAGCCTATACAATTACATTGTATGCTTAGCAGTATCATTTGATGTTTCACAAAGATTTGAAAGTCAAAATTGAATGTGATTGATTGCTGCAACATATGTTAATATTAGGATTCCAGAGCTATGTTAGGGAATAAATCATTCTCTGTAATAACAAAGATAATGCCCCTAACATTACTCATTTTATGTTCTATCAGTAACCAGGCCTTAGGAATAAGGCTGTCTGCTGTACAGCCCTCATGTTATATGAATCACAAGGTGAAAGTTCATAGAAACATCGTTTATGATGGTAGAATTTACCTGTCAATATTGCCAGTAAAGACATAATTCAAAGGAAGATCACCCCATTTCCCTTATGCCCTTGTTTTCTTCTCTGTATTTTCTTTGACCTCTAATGTTTAAAAATGAAACTGTTCTGTTTAAATATATCAGTTAATAAAGACAATATTAATGTTAACCAATACTTTTTGAACATTTAATAAGTTCCAAGTTCTCTAGTATGCAATTAGCACCTGTAACTTTATTTAAGCTTCACAGTAACGTTAAACGGTAAACTGTTGGCCATTGCCATTTTATGGAGGAAACTGCAGCCCAGAGAGATAAGATTACTTGCCTAGGATCATGATAGGATGAGATCTGAATCCAGGATTTCCATGCCCATTATGTGGCCTACCTGCTGAAGGAATGTGTGATACAGTTGTCCCTGTCCTCAGGGGCTTGCTCTCATTTTGTTGCTAATAATAACAACTAATGAGTTATAATGGAAGACAGACTAATAAGTAGCAGGATCCTGATATGTGCTGCTGGTATTCAAGAGAAAACAAAGACTAGTCTGAGACAAATAGCTCTCAAAATAATTTGTCGCTATTTAATTACAACTGAGATACTTTAGAAGGTTTAAAATTCACAAACACTGAATGTTAACATTGGAAGCACTTTTGTGACTACAGTATCTTAATTTTTACATGTGACTCTAGTTACTGGTAGAAGCTGTCTCTTACTGTTTCTAGTTTATTCCCGGATTATTTTGAATGTTTACATTTTTGGGGAAACTATTTGTAGATCTTTAACCTGGTACACAAATTGAGTATATTCTTGACAAAAATATGTCCAGCAGTTCTGATGTAATATCTTGTGGGTTTTTTGAGGAAGCGATGCATACTGTATTCTTTTATAATTTTTCACTCTTACTCCTTTAAAATTTTAGGCTGGACAGAATGATTGTTTTTCTTTACATAACCAAGTCAATGCAAGGTTACTACCTTTGTAAAAATAATAACACTAATTTAGTGTCAACGCCTAAAGTGGGTTAATTTCTCATGATCTGTTGTCAGCAGCTTTGGAGAGTTTTAGCCGTTCTGCTTCAGGAAAGCACCCTTGCAGTACAATTGACAGAGCATTTGTACCGTTAAGCCTTCAAACCCTTTACGCAGCTGTCAACACATGGGCACTTTCTGGAGCCAGATCCTGTCATGCTGTGCACTGCCTGCAGCTCGCCGGAAGCTCAACTTTGACTAAAAGGGTTGATTTCCCATCTCTTACCCTTGTTCTCATTTAGTGCTAAAACCTGCTTAAAGTCCTCTTTTTATTCTGAAAAGTACACATACATGTGTCATCTCTTAACCATTCTGATGTGGAGGTAAAGGGCTCCAAAGAAATGCTAGACATCTTAACGAATAATTGATTAGAAAGGAGTCTGGCAGTGTTAATTGTGAGCTGAAGTCTAATGAATGCTGAAACACAGCTTTCTGCATCTTTCCAAATTTTAGGTAGTTTTTAGTATGAGCAAGAGGAGCAGTTGCTGAGGTGGAATTTAAAGAGATTTTTTCTTTTTTTTTTTTGTATTTTTAAGCCATGATAAGATTTAAATTGCTTTTGTCATTTGCTGTAGCTCTTTGATAAAAGGCTCATTTTTTATTGACTGTGCATTGGTATTTTGTGATGGTTTTGGGTTGTTTTTAATCTTTGTCTGCCTGAAGCCACTTTGTGAACATTCATTCATTCATTCATTTATTTATTTCTCTTGAATACCAGTAAGATAGATTGGATGGATGAGCCTAAAAGAACTAGGAATAAAGAGAAACATACATTTGAAATAAATGATGAATTCCCCATCTTAGCAAAATGAAGCAAAAAGTTTTATCTATGAAGGCCGCGTTTTATTTTAAATGATTCTTTTCAAGAAAAATTGTAGAAAAAAACTCTCAAATTTTATTACACGGACAGTGTTACAAATAATTTTATAGTAGAACTGGCATTCAGTATCTTCGTTGAAAAGGAATTCATAGACAATCAGGGTTTTGTGGATCTGCACTCTAATATATTATAAGTAGCCACATGTGGCTAATTGAATTTAAATTCAAATTAATTTAAAAATTAAATAAAATTGAAAATGTCGTGCCTTAGTTGCACTAGCTACCTTTTAAGGCTTCACAGCTACATGTGACAGTGGGTATTCTACCAAACACTTCAAATTATCCAGCATTTCTCTAGAGAAAGTCCTGTTGGACAATACTGTATTGGCCAGTACTGTAATAGGGAAAACCAACAAAAATATTCATTTCCTTGGTCTTGTTCTGTTTGATTTTATTGTTACTGTTTTGTTTTGATTGTTTTAGATTTTCGTAATTGTTTTAAAATATTCCTTTATGGAATCATTAATATGAGAATTTTGTATTGATCTTGCTGTCATACTGTTATGATATCTGACAGCACACAGACCTATAAATACCTTAGTCCAGGAGCTTGGGAACTGAAGAAATGTCTTGTCAATGAGCTAAACCATGTTTTTAATATAAATAGCAAAACATGTCTTGCTGTAAGTTGAGTAGAAGAGAAGAAAATGTAAAACTTTCTTTTCTCCCAATGATTTTATAACCCAGGAACATTTTCAATACAGATTATTTTGCCTTTTATATGATAAAGGAAAAGCTAAGACCATAAAAATCTGGTAAAATATATAATGAATTAAGAAAGCAATTTCCATTGAAGGGAGAATAAATTTTTAAGTTTTATAAACCTGTTTTATTGTAAAAATAATACATCCATTATGTATAATTTATGAAATATATAAAAATAATATTCATTAGAAATTCTATTGGCAACTACCACTTTTAACAATTTCATGTATCTTCTAGATTTTCAAAATTATAAAAATATTGATGACAGAAATAACACTGGGAGGTAAATGTGGCTTAATGTGTGCTGTGAACTCTCCATTCATTTTGTCATTTAATACTTACAGCAGCCTCATGAAGTAGGAATTCCGGGTCTTTCACTTCTGTTCTTCATCTGGAAACAGTAGCTCTGAAAACCAAGAGCAGAAACAAACATGTTTGGCTTGGAGCAATCTCTGACCTGAAATGACATGAGGCTGTCTTTATTCTTCATTTTTATCATGAAGTATGAGTATCAATAGCATGCATTTCATGACAGAATGTAATGTGTTTGATTATGGAGTTCTTCCCCAGCCCCACTGGTGTCTTTATTTAACATGTGTACCCTTGTACAACCTTTCAAAACTCTGACAGATTTCAAAGTCATCAGGAACCTAGATTTTTGGATAAGAGATACAATAGTGTATTATCCGACTTTTGTTTAAGAGGACAAAATTACATGAAGTAACTTGCCCAAGTCCTCCTGGTGAGTAGGAAATGAGCCAAAACTCAGAAAAGACTTGTTTGCCTCCAGAAGTTGAGTACCTAGTACATTGTCTCGAGTAAAATCGAAGAACAGTAAATATATACCTATACCGTCTAGATCCTGAAAAGAACTTTCAGGTGTTAATACCTAGGTAACCATCACTCCCTTTTTCTTTACCATTAAATGTGGTAATTTTAAATGTAATACTTATTCATCAATAGTAAGACAATTCATTGAACTTCTAGGCTTCAGTTCAGTTACTTAAGATCAGAACTCTCTTAACCTGAGTTTAAGTAGAGCTAAACATTTTTAAGGTAGAGTGCAGGTATAAAGTAAGTTGCTATTAATCATGATGCTTTAATATCTTGATGTATACTTTATAATTTTTAAATTATGTGGATGATTTTTACCTTATTTTACAAAGTTAGGTATGCAGATAAAAATTTAAAATTCAGACATCTCATTTCTCTGAGCTCCCACACTCTATTCTTGTGTCCTAAAATCTCTGCCTCATGAACTTTTCCTGTCCCTCAAAAAAAATTAAAAATTAAAATTAAAATATAGATACATGACAAAAAGGAAGGAAATATAAAGTGTGATAAAAAATACGGTGAATGCTGTTGCTGAGGGCCATCCTATGAAAGTCAGGGATCTTTGATATGAGAAGTGGTGCCTCAAACCTAAGTCATTGTGTGAAAAGTTTCAACCTGTTTGGTGTAGTCACTTGATTGTGAGCTATGGTAATGCTTTAAAGTGTGCTGCAAATCATGTGTCACGAACAACACATCTCACTGGAATTACACCTTTGTGCTACTTTAGATTATAGCTTTATAAGAAATGTCACCATGGGAAATCAAATTTGGCTGTATGGTTATGATTCTCAGAATAAGGTTCGGAGTTCTCAATGAAAATCACCTAGATTTCCCCTTATGAATAAAATGCCTCAATTAAGATCCAACATCAAGGTGATATTCATTATGTTTTATGACCTTGGAAATGGGCAACCTGAGTTTGTACCCAGGAGCACTATGATGAACTCTGAATATTATAAGAGCTTATTAGAGTGTTTAAGAAAAGATAGGTGTAGAAAATGGCCTGAAAAATGGGCAAATAGTTTCATCCTCCATCATGACGTTCCGTGTCACACATCACTTCTAGTACAGCAGTTTCTGTCAAATAAGAACATCACGTGTTTCCTCATCCAACATATTCACTGGATCTAGCACTATGTGACTTCTGGCTCTTCACCAAAGTCAAAGTGACCATGATAAGTAAATGTTTTGAATCAGTTCATGACATCAAGGCAGCCATAATAGTGCAACTAAAACACTCATGAAAGAGGACTTCCAGAACTCCTTCAGAAAGTAGCAAGAATGATGGGATAGTATGTTCAAAGCTATGAAGAGTATTTTGAGAAGGATCAATGGCAATATGTCTTTTACTGTAATAATTTTTTAAAATTTAAATATTCACTGTATTTTTCAGTCACAGCTGTGTTTGTAATAGTACCAGTTGTACTCAGTGTTTATATAAATGTAAGATGGAATTTTGCTTTGCACTTTTGTTCTAGGAATAGGAAAGATATAATTAATGAACAATAAAACTTGAAGCTGTAGTAATGTGATCTTAATGTATAATCATCAGAGTTAGAATTTCAGATTCTTTTGATACTTTGATCAATTAATGGACCTTGTGCCATAAATTGCTGCTTAGAATTGGCCCTCTGATTTTTTGAGAGGTCTGCTTCATTGCGTAGTCAACAGCGAAAGGAGTATTTAAAAAGGGGATGGAAGAGGCTTCCACTTTGTATTGGCCTTCAGCCCCCCACCCCCCAAATGCACTTTTCAGAACTTAGAAAACCAAGCAAAAATCAGCAACCCAGTTCTTTTCATTGGCTGCCCCATTTTAATTGATTTATAAAATAATTCCCCTGAATTAAAATCCATTCTACTTCGAATTCCATTCTACTCATATACCAAGCACAACTTTGACATACTTTGACATAAATACCAAAGTTTTTCCCCACCAAAAGCTGTCTTTGACTATGTTTGCTATTAGCTCTTTTTATAAATGCAGTCATCCTGAGTGCACCCAGTTCATACTTATAATGGACCAACAATGTGTGAGACAGTGTTGAGAAATGTAAAAAGATAGCTAATGCATTTGGTTTCAAGGAATTTCGAAAAGACAATAATCGGCTTAATGTCAATCCTAGTAGTAGTAATAGTAGTGGTAACATCAGTAGCAACAGTAGGATAGTGCTTTCTCTGTTTCCATTCTAATACTTTACATAAACTTGTCTAATCCTGGCATCAATCTAAAGAGGTAGATACGATCATTATTTCCATTTTACAGGTGAGGGTGCTGAGATACATGAGGTTTAATCATTTCCTAAGGCCATAAATGGCAAATAAATGGTAGAGCTAGCATTTGAACACAGGTGATCTGGCTAGACTGGAGGTATGGAGACTAACTAGGAGGCTAGTACAGTGACTGAAAAGAAAAAGAACAATGGCTTAGAGAAGGTGGTAGCAGCAGGAAGCAAATATATATTAGAAAGTTACTTAAGAGATAGGGTCCTTGGGGATCATCTGGAAGTAGCAGCTGAGATAAAGAAGAGCGAAGGCTGACTCCTAGATTTCTAGTTTTGCACCATTGGGTGGGTACAGAAAAGAAATAAATTAGAAATACAAATCCAACTCTGTAATGTACAATTGTGGAAACTCAACTCTGGATATGGATGAGCCATTGCTAGGCAGTCAGTAATAGAGTGGGACTAGAAATATTTCCAACATCCTGACTAGAAGTTTTTTCACTAAGATACACAAATTGTAACAGCAAATACCATGTCTAAAAAAAATCATATTATAAGAAATATATCTTTCTGTTGATTGCCCTAGGGTACTCACCGTATATTCAATAATGACAAGTCTTCTATTCTGTATAACTGTCATATCTATAATAAACTTAGCTAATAAAGCAAGAGTATTTCATATACTTACAAAGAGGATGGTTAACTTAAAGAAAGTCACAATATACTTCCTTTTTAAATGAATCTTAGGATTCCAGCCAAGTATAACTATTTTACTACATGAACTACTCTGCTGGATGTAAGCAGAAAGCAGTATTACATTCACTCATTTGCATCCCTTTATACTTGCTCCCTAATTCACTCCTCTCATTTTTGGTTAAAATTTCAGAATAAACCCATAATTTTCCCAGTCATTTTCAGGTACTGGAATGAAAACAGATTTAGAAGAAAACAAGGGAACACAACCATATATGAAAAGATTGATCAGCTAGGCTTCATTATAATTAAAAACATCTTTATCAAAAGCCATTACTAAGAGAGTAAAAGGCATGCCACAAAGTTCAAGATTTTTAGAATACACACATTGTTTTTCAGATACTTGCCAAAGTATCTATACCCAAACTGTGCATGCAAGTTAATAAAAAGGTGACACGATTTTTTAAAATGGGTCGATTTGAATAGACATGTTTTGAAAGATGATTTCCAAGTCTGCATTAAGCATATGAAAAAGTGCTCATAAGCTATCAGAAAAATCCAAACTAAAGCCACAATGAGATACCATGATACATGTATCACAATAGCTAAAATTTACAAAAATTACTAGTAACAGGTATTATTGCAAATGCCTGGCAACTGGAATTCCTATACATTGCTGGTGAGAATGAGTAGAAAATGGTTCACATACTTTGGAAACTTCTCAGTATCTACTAATGCTAAACATATGCCTGTCTGGGACTTAGCAATTCTATTCTCAGGTATATCCCCAACAGAATGAGCACAGATAGCCACCAAAAGACACATTTAGGAAGTATGTAATTTTTTTTTTTTTTTTTTGGTACCGGGGATCAAACTTGGGTCCTTGCGCTTGCTCAGCAGGCGGTTTAGGAATGTTAATAGCAACTTTTTTTCAAAAGCTAAAGTGGAAAAAACTCAAAAGGCCATAATTAAGAGAAGTGATAAATAAATGATAGTATATTCATACGCTAGAATACAAAGTAGGAATGGAAAAGATGAGCTACTATCTTCCACAAAAACATGGTTGTTGGTGGAAGAAAACTGCTCACCTCATGGCAACCAGGACACCATGAGAGAAAGAAGGAGCCAGGGAGGGAGATGTACCCTCCAAAGGAACAGCCCTCTTCCAACCCTTCTTCTCCCCTCAGTAACATACCTCTTCCAACCAGGCCCCACTTCCTAACAGCACATTTAGCTATGAACTCACTGATGGATCAATCAACTGATGAGTGTAGTGCCTCTACAGCCCGGTCACCTTCCAGAGCCTCATCTCTGAACACATGAAACTTTGGGGAACATTCTAGATCTAAAGCATGACACCCCAGGGATGTGTAAGGATGTAAGAGACTTATATGTAAAATTCTATGTTGTGTTTGTTATACTTCAATAAACAAAAAGGCCTAATTTGGTCCAATGCCAGAACTTCACTCTCTTCATCCAACTGAAAGGTTGGCCCTTTCTTCCCCTCTGTTAACTCACAATCAATAATCTGCAGTAGGAAAAATAGAATTGTGATGTTTCTTTTCTTTTCCTTGGTTTGTTTCCGCTCCCGTTCTTGATCCACTGCTTTTGTCCCCTCTAGGATCAGCCACATGAAGGAAAGAGGAATTGGAGAAGAATGAGGCAAAGTTTTGTATGTTTTGAGTTACAAGATGGCTTTGATGCCCTCTGTAATCTAGCACTGAAACCTTTTGATGTCCACATTTGCACGAACTTCCTTTTTATCTTATGGGATGCTTTTG
Source organism: Heterocephalus glaber (assembly GCF_000247695.1). The sequence continues at coordinate 5,205,187 of NW_004624853.1, read as the reverse complement.
TGAGTTTTTAAGCAATCCTGATTTCCTTAGGAGTATCCCAAGCCAGCATTACGCATAGACAGTGATCCTCTTACAATTTCAGCAACAGCTCTTGGCTCCAATAGTTCTGCTTCTGCAGATGGAGTTCTGGCCAGGAAGACTCAAGTACACTTCTCTTCCTTGTGTTACGTGACCACTGGGAAAACTGACATGTCTTTACCTGGCCAGGGAAGAATTCATACCTCTCCCATTGTAGCCACTCTTCCTTTCCCCCTTTGATCCTTTTGGCTTCAGTTTTCTCCAGGGGGAACCAAGCCCCAGTCCCTAGTGTGCCTCCTATCTTCCTCAAATTCCAAGTGGTTCCAGATTCTCCAAGTGGCTCTCTGAAGCGCCCCTCACTTAACCACCATGGAGAGGAGATTGGATATTTATGTCCAATGACAATTCTCACCAAAGAAGTAGTTTTCATCAACCGTATTTCTGCCTTCTGTGTATAATTTCAAAGTGGATAACAGGCTTATGGTAGAGCACAGTTACTATTTTAAACTAGATGACAAATGAATGGTTCTTGTATAGAAAGAAAGTAATCATTTATCTCTGTCTTTTCTCTGCTAATTACATGAGCTTTTCTGAATGAAAAGAAACTTTCTGGAGTATGAAATAAACACGAGGTTACTTTTGTTCTTTAAATATTCCACTGTAAAAATATTTCAGGTAGAAAATTAAGACTGGGAAATACAGGTTTATCATGGCACATATACACACATATTCCCATCCACAAAGATTACTGGCACCTTCTGAGTGACCATAAATTACTCTGTGAATCTCTGTTTCTACATTTATATTGTCTGCTTTATGTCATTGGCATAAGAATAAAATTATATACATCAAAAAATACACACATGGGCTGGGGATTTAGCTCAGTGGTTTCGCTGCCTGCTGCGCAAGTGCAAGGACCCGAGTTCGATCCCCAGTACCAAAAAAAAAAAAAATACTCACAAGTACATACATTCATATAACATGTACATTCCTCAGAACAAAGTGCACATTTAGGATAGGTAGTTTCTTCTTTCTTCCTGGATGACATGACCTGTCATTCCCTTTCTTTGAGCAAAGCAACATTCATTAGTTATGTGCTACAGGTAGAACAGAGAGGGATAGAGTTACAGGATTCATTGTAAAGATGTGTCATTTCTTGGCAAGTTTACTATTTGCAAATTCTTAATATGGATGTGCAGTATTTGAATGAAATCAGCTGTAGTCAAATAAGCACAGCCTTGGAGTTAGCAAGACCTAAATTCAAACCCCAGCTCCATAACTTCTAGCCACTTATTTATTCAGCACATTTATAGAAGGCTTACTTTATTCCAGACCCCTGTTGTAGAAACTGGGGAGGGAGGGAACACAAAGGAGATCTCTTGTGTGGCTTAGTTGAGGGCAGTGGTGAGAGAACAGTGTGGGGCGGGGGTGGGGGGTGGTGGTGGATAATAAGCAAACAAATAAATAGAACATCAAGTGGTGATAAGTGTTATGGACATAAACAAAGTATAGTAAGGAACTGGAAATTGGTAGGGGAAGGATGATAGGAAACAAAGACTGGGGAGAATGTTACAGATAAACTGGCCAGGGAAAGCCTTGTAAGACACTTGAATAAAGCCAAGGAGGAAGATCCAAGGGAAGATGGTAAAAGCAAAGAGTGCAGTATTCCCAGAAGCCGAACAAACATATTTCTTCAAAAAGGTGGAAGTCAAATACTGTTGAGCAATGGAATAAGATCTCTCTGGAGCCATGTGACCCTTGAACAAGTTGTTTACCTTTTGGAGTGGTAGTCAGTAATATATTTTCAAGGATTGAGATAATTTATGTAAAGTGTATTTCACATAGTGGAAAGGTAGCTAAAGATTTTCTTCACATTTCATGTGTATAATGTGAATTTAAAGTTCATAGTAAAAGATTTTTAAGTGGTCTCACGTAAGTTTCTGAATTTGCAAAAATGTTTGATTTATTACATATGCAAGCCAAAATTTGAAAATTAATAAATTAAACTATAGTAGTTGTGGGACTGTAGCCTTATCTTTTAAAATGTGCTGTATTAGTAACAAGTGGCTAATTTGATGTGTTGTGGGTCTGCAGTAATTGTCATATATTTAAATGTGCTGGAATTTTCCATGTACAAATTGATAGAAACCATTTGTTTAAAAAGTGAGAAATGAGAAAGCCAAATATTCCAGCATTCTTTGAGGTCTGTTTTACTAAATTATACTTCCTATGAATGATCAGCAAATTAATGCCCATTTGAAATCTAAGTAATGAGGAAATTGATTTGGTTCTTATCTGTTTCAGGCATTTCCTAATATCTTAGCACTGATTTTTAAATATGCTTTCAGTTTTACAAATTTGGCTGTGTAATATGGTATGTGATCTAACCTGTACAGTAATGACAAAATACAGCTGCTACACACTCTTTAAAGCAATATAAAATTATGATATCTTTGGCTATATCATATTATTTATATCTCAACTAAATTATTTTATAAAAATCAGACATCAAAAATTCTACCCAGAAAGTATTGTATAGTGAGAATATACTTTCAAGAACGTGTGGTTCCACCAAATTTACATAAATTTAAATATGTTTTTATGTATTGTAGTTTTCTCCGGAAGAACTCTGTGTGTGTTTTGCAGACATGATTCTTAGATGTTTAAAAGCATGTCAGATGCTGTACAGGAAAAGAAATAAAGTCATTTTACTTAAAGTAAATCATTTTTCCAAATTTTCTGAGGTATTTATGTAGGTACTGAAAAGAACAAGAACTCTTTTTCACGTTTAAATACACAACACACCAGCTGCTACCCCAGCTATCCACTAGAGAAAGAAGAAAAAACTAAATTTCTGTGGCAAGATAGAAAACTAAATTTATTGAAATCCCAGGAAAGCCTTTGCCATGTTTGCTATAATTGGGAAAATTCCATAAGATATCCTAGATTGCATTTTCCTCATGTTAATCTTCATAGTCCTTGTGCTCCCAGGTCAGTTTGTAAACATGTTTCATTCATTTAGAATGAAAACTCCCACCTCAAAAGTCAGTCAGGTTTGGTAATTACAAGACATTGTTTTTCAAATAACATGACTACTCCTTGTTGTGAACACTGAATCCATTGAATTGTTTCAGAGAGGTTGGAGCTTGGTGACCCCCATTTGTTATTTTCCTTCAAATATAGAAGAAATGAATTTGTATTTGTTTTGATGAGCTTATGTCAGCCTTTTTGGTATCTTATTTCCAAAGCTGTTCCCCTAGTTGTATTTCTGATTTCACTTCAAGTGTATGTTTAAAATTCATTTTTAACTCATTATAGGAAATCAGTATACATAGAGAGTGTTCCTTGTGTTTTCTTTGATAGATCTTCCTCCTTTCACCTATCCTGTGTTTTCTAAAAGTAGACACAATCAAATGTTTTTGTTCCTTTTAAGAGATCCCTGACAGGCCCATGACACTGGCTACTGCTGTAGCTGTACATATCTATACATAATTGATGACTTGGGGCTGAGCAGAAGGCACCAGTACACAAGCAATATAGATTACCATACAGTGAAAGGTTTTGAATCTTTCAGTTTTCCATTTCTGAATAGAAAAAAAATTCCTTGCTACAAAAATTCCAGAAGGATTGAGTATATTGTAGTAATAAATATTCTTCAGAGAACAACGCTTTCACCAGCATCAGAGGTTATGGAAGGTCCTTAGATACCAACTTTATTGTCCTGTCTTCCTCTCCAGCTGTGTCTCAACTTAGGAACCCTAGCAAGGTTTGCTTTTTCTGACATGAAGGCGGTAATACTTTTTTAAAAAAAGTTTTAGTGCTGGGGAAAGTTAAACTCCAAGTAGCACTTTTTGAGTTATTTCTTAACTGAATTGCCCTTTTTGTTTCTTTGGTTTAGTAGAAGATGAAAGGCCAATAGACTTAACTGGTTACCTTTTCATGAGGAGCCTGTGAGACAGTCCCATCATGTAGTGGTTTGATGTGTCCTGTCTTTCTTCTCCTGTAAACAGCATGAGCACTTCCTTGTCTTTAGGCCTCTGTACATGCCGTTCCCACCTACCTCGCCTCTCCGCTTCACCTGAATCCCAAAGCATTTTCTGGTCCCTGCTGCCTTGGCCCTTCCTGTCTTGACCATTCCTACTCGAGTCAGTATCTCAGTTTAGATGTCATCCCTTCAGGAATATCTGGCACCCTTAGGGGAGCTCAGCCTCCTTCCTTATCCCCACTGCTAGCCTTTCCCTTTATATAGTAATTTATTGTCAGTGTTAGAGATTAGGCCTCTAAGGCTTGCCTGCCATAGAGTAGGTGTGCAATCGTTATTTCTTAAATAAGCTACCAAGATCCTGCTAATCTAAAATTGAACATAAAAACATAAAAATAATATGAATTGTTAGGTTTTAGGGGATAAATTGTTAGAATTTGTAGCCTTCCTATAAATTCCTAGATTTTTACTTTCCTTTATATTATTGTATATGCTTAAGAATGGTGCGATAACAGAAAAAATACATGTAAATTAAAATTGTGTTATACCTTTAATGACTTATGAAACTGTTTTGTAATTTCAAATGATCAAGTTAATGTAACCATAACCTGTGTAAGTTAAGAAATAAATGTAACTGAAAAATTGTAATTCAAATTCAACCCAATTAGGAAGTATATCTATTCAATTCTGAAACATTAGGCTTTATTTTGATTCACTTCCTGTTTTAAAAATATAATTCCTCAGAAGAATTTCTGTAAGACTGTATTCCGAATAGGAGAAAACATCATTTTAGGGGGAAGGAGTCATTATTATTTGGACTGCCCTTATACTTTTAGAGAACAGAATGCATAAATGTTTTACCCCTTTTAACCAATGAGAAATAGAAAGGTTCTCAAGCTTTCACACAAAATGGCTTTCTAAAATACTATTTTATTTCAGAACATATTTTATAGTTAAACATTTTTAAAGCAAAATGCATACTGAACAAATAGTCATTCATTTGCAAATTAGCGTCCTAAAGTTTGTAAATTAGTCATTGATTTCTAGGAGCAATAATTTTGAATTCTAACCTCATAAATGGAGATTACACTCATAAACACTTTTTTAGCCATAAGAAAACTGAACTAAAGTAGAGTGTTATAGGTTCTAGAAACTTAAATCCTGACCTCAAAAATCACTGTTTGACTTAGGTTAAATTAGCTAACCTCTGTATGCATTGGTTTATTCATCTGCAAATGAAGATAATAATTGTACCTATCCATTGCTTCATTTTCAGAATTATATAATGCTTGCAGAGTATGTAGAAGTATATTTGGCAGGCATGCTTAATAAATACCACCTATTGTTATTATAATTATTAAATTGTCCTAGAAGCAAGAAATCATTTATTCTTTAATTCAGAAAATTAATTGAGCCTCTACTATGCCCCAGGGATATGACTTGGTGCAGGGAATACAAGGTAGAGTTAAAGTAAGTATGGTCCCTACCCTCAGAGACTTTACAGCCTAGTGGAGAAAACACAGACATAAATGAAAGAAGCAAATAAATAAACATAAAATTGTAACTGTGATACATGCTACAGAGGAGATCCATGGTGTCATGAGAGTGCATATTCAGGGACAATTGCTGGTGGCAAGAAGGCCTCCTTGATGATGAAAGGAAACTAATATATGTAGGTAGGTGGAAGCAGAGGTCCTCAAGGAAATGGGTCAAGGATCCTTGCTAGAGTATGGAGAACCGGCTGGAGATGGAGAGAGATGGAAATGGAGAAGCAGGCAAGAGCAGTTCCTGCAGATGCTGGGGACCACAATTAGAACATTGGTGAGACATTTATGAAGGATTGCATTTCAGTATGAACACTGGGTGAGAGTCTCCCAGAGTATAAGACAGCAAGAGACTTTGGGGGAAATGACCCCTTTCCGCGTGTAGAACTGGTCAAAATTTTGAAATTTTGAAACCAGAATGCTTGCCATTACACCCTCCTGATTCCGGCTCTCTTCCCTTTTCTACTTGGGTCTTCCCACCTGGGCCTGTGGCTCTTCTGCCACCATACCCCAATCCATCAAGCTCTTCAGGCTACCTTGTCCAAAAAACTGCCTCCAGCACCACAGTGCTCCACCTTTCCAGATTCTATAGACTCTCATTCTGATTCATAGAAGTATTTACAGGAAAGCAAACTCATAATTTGTGAGAGGCTTACCTCAAAAACAGCATTCTCAAACTTTTTGAAGTCCTTTATGTCATTAAAATTAATTGAAGAACACAGAGAGCTTTTGTTTACATGTCTTGTATCTCTTTGTATTTTCTGTATTTGCAATGAAAGCTGGGAAATTATACGTTTAAAAGTAATACTACACTGCATGAAATGGAGATGTATTTTTTTATGAAAAGTAACTATTTTCCATAACAAAATAGAAAAACTCATGCGTAAAGTACAATTGCTTTACATTTTTTTTGAGATGACACTTTTTTATATGAGAATTCTTTACTGAACTATTAAACTATTTAAAACAACACTCTTTAAAGAGGCCACAAAAATTATAGCATTTAGAAATTTTAGATATAACTCTTAAAAGGCAAGATATTGTAATTTTTCAGTCATCTTGTACAAAGTTTAGCATCAAGAAGATAACTTCTACAGAAACTATTGGTTGATTCAGACTCCGTTCCTGCTAGTATTATGTAGAGCGTCCACGATGGTTCTGTTGTACTCCGAAATCTGCTTGGTCACATTTTTAATGATTTGCTGGTAATCACTTTCCTGACTCTTGGTTGCTATGAATTCTTTCATCACAAAATTATTTTCCTCATGGTGTTGCCACTTTCTCTCCAAATTTGTAAGCTGAGAATGCGTCTCATTTTCTTGTAATTGTGTTTTCAGTGTCTCATATTCTGTGGTTAGCTTCTCTGTTTTTTTCTTATAGGCATTTTTACGGGTTGATGATACCGTTCTCTCCGATGCAATTTCTTTCTCTTTTCTTCACCTGATAATTTTAAAGCTGGCAAATCATTATATGTCTCCAGATCCACTGTCATTTGCTTAACTTTGCTTTTCAGAGAATGTTGCTCCTCTAGCATCTTACTTTCCAAGAGCTCCATTTTCTGTAGATCTAACTGTAGTCGTTGACTGTCTGAAGTCAAATTCCTAGCGGTATTTTGTGATTTCTGCATTTCAGTAGATTTAAAATTGACGTCATCCTGCATCATCTTTAGTTCCTGGTTGGTCATAGAAGATATCTGTTTCATATGATTTATATTCCTACTACAATACCCCAAAAGTGCAACAATGCTGGCTTCTAACTGTGCCTTCCGTTCCAGTTCCTGATTCTTAGTTTCCTCAAAAGTGTCTATGAAAGTGTCCATATTTTCTTCCCGTTTTTTTAGTTCTCTGTATTTCTGATTCATTTCACGGTTCGTAGAGGTTACAGTCCATAATCAGCTGGCTCTGAGACTGGGGTGGCAAACAAGCATTGAAGAGAAAAACATGGCTCACACAAGGCAGCAAAGATAACAACAAGACCAATTGCTTTACATTTTGCACATCTCTTTCATGTCTGGCTTACTACCAGCAGCTGAAGTCTGTTTTGGTTCTGCATTGAACCTGTCCTAATAGCACATGTCATTAGAGCCCTGGAAAACTATACTGTAGAATGGAGAAAGAATGAAAGTGATAAAGGCAAATAGTGTTACTATTATTATAAAGGTAGTTTCTATCTCACTGACCTCCAAAAAAGACCTAGGGACCCCTGGGTCTCTGGACAGCCCTGTAAGTACTATCATTCCAGAAGAAGGCATACAATTTTAAAACAAGATGCTTCTTAAGCCAAAAGACTCTTCTGAGATGACATTGCAGATCCTCTGTCTGAAACATGAGTTGAAAGAATTTCAGCAGCATGGCTCTGCTTTGGTTTTGCTTTTCACTACTTCTTCCATGTATCTGTGTTCGAACCCATGAAATTCTCTGAAAGTTCCAAATGATTTTTAGTGTTGGCAGAGATTCCTGTGAGTGTTTGGACAATACAGTGTTTGAAATTCCAGAAACATGGTCTTTTCGCCTTGGTTAGCTGATACAAGGCTTATTCCCCTTTCAGAGTAGATTGTGATTTCCACCCGGCTCCCTGTGAGCGCCAGGTCACTTAGCTTTCTGTGACATAGCCTCGCCTGGAGACTGAGCTTCCCTGTGTTTATCTTTCAAGAAGAACTGATTTGCGAGGTGTAACTAAAGTAAAGAGAGAATTGCTCATCTCTGTAGTCTCTTACAGTTCAAAAATGACATGACTTAATCTTATTTTATGTGGTATAGAAGCGCTTTTTTATTTAAAAAATGATACTTTTATTACATGTTTACAGTACATAATGTTTCCATTCTTGTGTGGAATTTTTGCATGTATGTAACATATCTTAATTCCTTTTATCATCCCCTTTCCCTCAAATAGAAGTGCTTTCTGGAGGCAGCTAAAAATATTTACAATTTAAAATTTTAAAATTGAGTTTGGTTTCTTGTGTTGAAAAATTTAAAGAACAGCATTCCTTTAGATAAATGTTGTTGCATTTGTTGAAAATTCATTTCTTTCAGTCATCATTCCTTTTACCTATAATATTAATTCTACCATTACTGTGGATAAATTCAACCTATTTTAATTTGTTAATATATTGCTGTTCACTATTAAATACTTCATTTTTTTTCCTTCACAATCATAAAAGTACCTACATGGAGAGGAAGATCATGTTGATAGGAAAATACTGCTAAATACCCTTTAGTCTGTGGATCATCACACTTAATGCTCTTAACCACCATAGTTTATCTCCCAGATCATTGATAATTTCTGTCCTTTAAGGGGGGATATACATAAATGATAAAATTCCAGAAGGGCAGCTGAAGAAGTCATTTGCTCTCCTTCATTTGAAATGGAATTTGTGGTTATCTTTGAGGTGTGTCACTCATAGATAAATAGGAACATGTTGGACTTGATAAGAGGTCACAGATGTGTGGCCCACAGGCTGCATGCTGACCACAGATGTGTTTCTTTGGCATGCACAGCGGGCTGTGTGTCAGGATGGTGTTTTTATCCAAATTCGAATGCCTATGTCCATGTTTCCTAGGATGCTCCACTCTCTTACTATCTTATCCATGGCCCAGTGCATACATTCACCTTACCGATTTGACTGCTGCCAGTATTTGAATTAGGAGCACTACAAAAAGCAGTCACATCTCGGGGGAAAGAGAAAAATAGAATCTCAGAAAATTACAATATGTACAGTGATAAAAGAAATCATCTAATAGAACATTCTTTGACAAGAATATATAGTTACTGACTCTAGAATGTATGAAAGAATTTTATAACTTTAAACCTAAGTGGGAAATAATGATTAAGAGGCATGCCTCAAAAGTGCATTTATTATATAAAAATTTTTAATAGCTCAACACAGGAATTGGCACATAGAATTATGAAAGGGGATTGTGTCTTCCTGAAAGAGGTAACCTATCAAAACTTTGCTTTTGAATATTATTTATGTGGCATTGGTTTACTTATCCAAAATATTTAATGTACAACTAAATATATAGAATCAACCATACAACTAATTTGTCAAGTGCAGACTTTTGCAGGGCTGGTTTATCTGGAAAGTCCCACAGCTCCACCTAGTGCCCTGGATTTTATTTTGCATAATATTTTATACATTTAGAAATTCTAATTACATTTTAAATCCAGTGTCACTGCATCATAAATATGATTTAAGCAGTACTCTAAATACAATAACAAAACTAATTTTTAATTCTAAAAATTTAAAATAGTGCTCTAAAAATGGTGTTTATATAACAAGTACTATAAAAATTTCTCAGTTAAAAAAAAAACTAGTGTTTGCAAGTCACAACCAGAGATAGTCTTTAAAGACTGGTACATGTATGTGATCAAACAGAGCCGATGGTAAGTTCTTTTGTTCAAAAGAGAAGGTTATTCGTTTTACTTTTTATTTGTTGTTCTATAATAAATTAAAATCCATAATCCTAAATCATCGTAGATTATGCTAGTTAACAGGCTTTATCAATTTTAAACAAAATTGTATAACCACCTTTTAAAATTGTGAAGTAATTAGAAATGGATAAAATACTTCTACTTTAAAAAAAATAAAATGAGTCAAATAGAAGGATGAGATGTCTTCATATATTCTTTTATGAAAGAGCTCCAAGATATATAGTAAAATAAGGAAAAATAAAGCTATCCCATATGTGAAGAATGCTGTTTATAGTATGATTGTCTTAAGAAAACTAAATTTGAATAATTTATGACAGCTAAGTGGATGTTTAGGTGGGTGGAAGGATATACTGATGTGTTATTTCTGTAGGTAGTCACAAAAAATTGTTAATGTCTTAGGTTGAGCAGGGTGCTAGAAAAATTTACTTTTTATTTTGCACTTTTCTGTACAACTAAGATTTTCCTCATAAGATTCATGTATTATTTTGTTTAAGGTTAGTAAGGGTTAGTCAAATATTTCTCCTTGTAGTATTTCTTTGTATTAGAAACAAAGACTAGCTTTTTATTTTAAAAAAGAAACTGGTGTTATGAGATAATGTAAGCATCTATTTTACAGGCTTATAACATGAGAAGACTTTATGATACATTATGATCTTTTTTATAAAGTGTGTAAGCTCCAAGATGGCAGAGAATTTTGTCAGTTTTGTCACATTGTATCCTTGACTTCTAGAGTATCTGCCACAACACAGTAAGTGCTCAGGAAATAAGTGTTGAATGAGTAAATGAGAATATAATACATATTTCCAAGTACTATGCAGTCTGTAATGAGGTGCATTATAGTGGAATTGTACTCTATTTCCATATATGTGAGTTATATTCTTATGCATGATGTCATTAAATATGAACACTGATAAGAATTAAAGATTATCTCAAAAGTCTTCAATTATACCTCCAAATGTTTGTTTGTGTCCAGTTTTTTGTTTTCTGGCTTTTTTGGACTAAATTAAAGAATATGCATTCATATTGACTGTATTTGGAAATCCACTGTAATGAAATTCAATCAAAATAGTTATTAAAGAATAGTACTCTGATCATTTCCCTTTTATATTTCAGTTGCTGACAGTTCCATCTAATGTTGCTACTTTTAAAATTCCTGCAATTATATTAATCACTTATAATTCTCTTTTTATAGCTACCTGCTATGCAATCCCATTCATTGGCCTAAATTGTATTATTTTATTTTAAACATACAGTGTGTTTTTACTGATTGTGGTGTGCGTACATTTTGACTTTTTTAACTAAGTGTGTAGAAGTTGCCCTCTACTGGGGAACTAGCAAAACTATGTTGACATAGATTTTTCAGTTGTCTTAAAGACTCTTAGTTAAATTCACGGATATGATTTACCAAATTGTCACTTTTTGCTTTTGGTGTGCACTTTTAAGTTCGAAAGATGTTGAAGTGCTTACCAGAGTACATTAAAAAATAAATGTTTGATGTGAATATACCTATAGCGATTTCTTATTGAAAAAAAATTCCTTACTTACAACACCAGTAGTTAAAGTCTAGAAGTAATTATGTTGAGATGAGTCTTTCCTGAAACATTAAGGGGAAATAGCTGTGTGCAATTATACAAAATGAGTCAGTACTGCTTATAACACTTCACCATGGGAATTTGGGAATAGAAGTCTAAGAACTCTAAAAATTCTTTTAACTAACTCCTTTGGCTTTTCCTGGGTTATAAGATGAAATTTGTTTATGGTAAAGTGATTACTTGTTCTACTAGTTGTTCAGCTATTCTCTCCCCCCTCCCCTGCCAAATCTCATGCTTCTCAACTGGCAAGGTCCATTCTGCAGTTCTTATAAACTGAGAAGACAGTGCTTGTCCTTCTGCTTCCAGGAGTTTGGCCAGGCTCTGGGTACCACTGCCATGGAGGACAGACCCTAGGATCCAGCTCTAAGTTGTTCAGTTCCCTGAGTCACATATTTCTTTGTCTACTCACTAGTACTTAATAAACATAAATGTTATTAAGTAGAAACCAATATAAATTGACATTGATGGAGGGGAGTGAGTAGGGAAAGAAAAGACTCCTAAAAGTCACCCTGAATACCTAGATCCTACTGCCTCCTTGCCTTGCAGATGGGGAAGAGAGCATCTGGGGACTGACTTTATGCTTACATGAGGTGCAAATCTTTCTTAGGACCATTGGTTACTCCGCCTCCTTTTCTTGACTAAAACCTCTGAGTCAGAGTTCAGGGCCAGTCTTCTAAGAATGGTTCTGGCTAAGAAATATTATGAGAACCAGAGCAAATCAGACCATGGATGAGACGAGGTGAGTGGAGTGGAGTGCAGCTGCCTCCATTCACTTTGTCCAGCTTATGCTTAGCATTGATCATCACTGCTGGATCTAACAGCACTGTGTGCTGTCATTTGGACACATCCAGAAGGAATAGATGAGCTGTGCTCTAAACCCCTTCGTTCCACATTTCACATGGGTTTTTGTCTGTTTATGTTAAAGGTCTGTAAGAAATCTGAGCACTAGTTTTGAGTAAACCATTGTTTTAAATGTCTTATTTAAAAGAAAGTAAATTTTAATTACTCTAGAAGTATAATTTAACATCCAGAGACCTGCATTACAAGCCCCTTTCCCAGACGTGTCACACGCCACTCCACTGCCTCTTTTTCTATCCTCATTGGCCCTGCCCTCTGTCCTTCATTTTCCATATATCTAACTTGCTTCTGTACAGTTTTGCAAAAACCTCTCTTCCACTGTATTGTTGGAAATTCACAACCATTTTAAGGGGTAGAGAAAAGAGAGCACCTGTTTCAAGATTTCATCCCCTTCAGAGAATCTTTCTCTAGTCCATTCTAATTTTCCTATGTCTTTTTTTCTTTATGTATATGATAAATAATAAAGTGCAGGTAGTAGGTTTCAGGTCCTCTACATGTGAGCTTTGCCCTACTCCAGGGTTTGTAGGAGGCAATGTGGTATCAGAAATGAAGAATTGGCCTGGGAGTGGTGGTACACACCTATAATCCCCACATTCTGGCAGAATTAGGAGTTTGAGCCCAGCCAGGACAGCTAAGAAACTTAGCACCCCTGTGTCAAATCAAAAAGTAATGTACTGAGGATGTAGCTCGGTGAGAAGGTGCTGGTTTCAATCCCCAAAGCTGGGGGTGGGGGGGTGCGGGAAGAAGGAAGGAAGGAAGGAGGAAGGGAAAAGGGAAGGAGGAGAACTTGACAAGACATGAAAGAGTTACATGCTACTCTTTGTGTTTCCTTGCATTTTCACCAACTCTGAAGCTGTATGTGAGAGATACTGCCTCCCTAGGCTTCAGCTTCACAATCTGTAAAATGGGGTAACAAATTATCTCTAATAACGTCTTTTTTTAGATAAAATTCCTTGATCTCTATAAATCAAAGAACTCTTAACCAGTATATAAACACCTAATGGAGGAGACCATGGCCATGACTTGCTTCCCAATCTGCCTGATTGCTTGGGATTTCTGTGCAGTTCTGTCTGTGCACTTCATTTTGTCCTCTGTAAAGTGGAAATCATAATGGCACTGTTCTCATTGGTATTTTATGGGACTAGATGAGTTAATACACAAAAGATCATAGAACATTTCCTAATACACAGTAGGCGTGCAATGAATACCAGCTGGTCTCATTATTATTAACAGCATTAGGGTCTTAAAGCATTTCAGAAAGTGAATTCTTATCAAATGAATATGCTGCTCTCTGAGAAAAGCATTTCTTACCACACATTCATTCATTCATTCATTCATTGGTTCAGCAAAATTTATTAAGTGTGTAGTATCAGCCAGGCACTGTTCTGTTACAAATATCATTGAATACAGTGGCAGATATGAATTAAATCTTTTAAGCCAATAGGAATAAATATCCAGTGTTACTCCAGTGACCTAAGAATGTTACTTGGTATGTTAACTTCCTTCACTCTTACAGACATGGATGGATGGGTGGATGGATGGATAGATATCCCATTTTTATTTTGTATTTTATTTACTTTATTGATTTCTTATAATCCACTTTTTGAACATCTTTTCTTCTAAATTCTCTACTTCTCCCTCTTTTTCTTTTATAATCCTTTTGTTTTAGACCATCTTCTAACCTCTCAACCTGTATTTTATTTTTTTATACTTTGTTTTTACTCATAATACATGTTTGCAGTACAGTGTGTAATGCTTGCATTCATCCTGGGGAGTTCGTACATGCAATATACATAACACATCTTAATTCTTTTCCCCTTCCCTCCTATGCCTTCTACTTCTTGGTCCCCTTCCCATTTGCAAAAGTGCTTCTATTTCTTTTGCTGAGTTCTCCCTCCTGATGCTTCCTGTGGTTTAGCGTTGTTTCTATTAGTGCCTTTTTTCTCACCTAAAAAATTGGGGTACTGTAATCAATTGACCTATTGAGATTTTAAATGAGGTAATGTTTGAAAAGCTCTTAGCATGCTTCCTATTCCTAATATACCCCAATCAATGTTAACTATTGTTAGGATAGTGGTATGTGGTTATACTGAAGCATGCATTCTAAAGTAAGTGATGCTACAAACTCCCATATACAAGTTTCAGACCATGGGGCCTTTGGCCAACAATTGAGCTGTGTGAAATCATTTCTTTATACATAGTGCTTCTTGTGCATGATATTCACAGTCCGGTAATGAGATAGGCTGCCCCTCAGATTGCAGTATGTGCCCACGGTGGACACCTACAGGCCAAAATGAACCTTTCACGGGTAAGATCTTACCTTAGCTATGAAAGCCTGTGTCTTTATACTTAGTCATCAAAAAATAAATTTCAATTTCGTTTTCTCATTGCCTCATTGGTTTATTAAATACAGATGAGCAATTTGAAGAAGTATCTTTGGAAAGTTACTTTTTGCATTTTAAATCTATAAAGAGATTTTCATGAAAATTTCTGAGGCAATATAGAAGATTTCCATATCCATCTTGTTTTGAGTTTCACTGAATTTCATAGGCCTTTTTTTTTGTCACTCTTAATCTGGATAGAAAAAGCCAGGTCAGTGGTCAGTAGTTTAGTACAGGTCAATGAGTTTACATAGCTTCAGAAGAAGTACATTTTTTTGGTTCAAAAATAAAAAGAAATCATGAATTTGGATGCTGTTTTTCATCTTTGACATAGGTCACTGTATCAGCTGTAATTGGTAATGTACATGTTATTTCTTTTCTGTGTTGCTGTGTTTATCCTCCATCTGTCATACAGCTGTGAATATTATGACCCTAAACTTCACTCATTCTGTCTGCTATTCAGCATCCTAATTTCCTCTTCCCCACTGGCCCTTCTCTTTGCTCCATTATCTTTGGCAAAGAGAACCATCTATAGATTAAAACTGGTAGTCAGTACTGGCCAAAGGAAAGGAGGGGGGCCCAAGATAAACAAACTCGATCTGTTGGCCCAGACAGGTTACTTCACGGAGTCCTGAGAAAACTGTCGGTCAGGATTGCTAAGTCACTGTCTTGACAAATCATAAAGAAAAGGAGCAGAGTCAACAGCTAGGGATGTGCAGATGTCGCTACTAAAAGGGCAAAGAAAGTGCATTGTACACACTATTAAGTAATAATTTTGATATCAGTCTGAGAAATATTAAAGATTGGCTAATTATACAGTGGCTTATCCGGAGTTACAAAGGAACATGCTGTGATGTTTAAAAGCCAGCACAGGTTCACCAGAAGCCAAGTTATTATAAATAAAGTGTACTACGTGTGTTTCTTTTTGAAATGTAATTTTTAATTCAGAGCAGTACTTTGGAGCAGAGGCCTGCCAACCATGGCCCTTGGGGCATCTGTGGCCGTTCCCATTGTTTACCTATTGTCCTTGGCTGCTTTCCAGCTGCAACAGCAGAGGGAAGTAATTGCAACAGTATGGCTTGCAAAGCCTAAATAATTATTATCTGGCCCTACACAGAATACATTTGTTAGCCTCTGCTCTAGTGTCTAAATCCAGTCTTTCCAAATTTTAGTGTGCCTACAAGTTACCTGGAGAGCTTGCCAAAATGCAAATGACAGTACGGTGAGTTTGGAGTGGAGTCTGAGATTCTGCAATTCTGACAGGCCTCTACATAAGGCCAGTACAACTGGTCCTCAGATCTCATTGCAATCTTGTGAAATTGTTTAGATTTCAAAAATGCTTTAACAGGGTCTCTCAGTTAAGAAATTGAGAGGGCTAAAGATTTAGCTCAGCAGCAATACACTTGCCCAGCATGTGTGTGGCCCTGGGTTCAATCCCAGCAGCACAGTCAATCAATCAATCAATGGATTGATCAGTGAGTCAGCAAGAGAAAGAGTAAATTGTGAGTTGGAAATCAGTTCAGTTGGTTAGACTCTTACTTGTTTGAATAACATTATCCAAGGAATATTAGAGAATCAATGCCATCTTGGAGGGAAGTTTGGAGGCCATTTCAAAATGATGATCTGACTATCATTTCTATGTCTGAGGATGTTGCTAGCTCAGTGATGATAGGTAAATGAAGCAGTAGTGAACTTGATAATTCCTATGTTTAGATGTCCAATATTAACTGAGTTTGTTGGATATTTCCTCTATTGAAAGACAGTTCTCTTTGTATCTCACAGTTTTGTTCATTTTTTTAATAGAACCACTGGTTTCCCTTTGTTCTCAACTATCTTCTCAAGGATGTGTGTATAGCAAATAGCCCCGAAAAACAGAAATAGAGTCTTCCTCTGGAGCAAAGAGCAGGATTGCTTTCTGCCCATTATAAAAGATTTGGGTTCCCAAAGTTCAGCATTCCTTTCCTGTCCTGCCCCCCATTACTCATGCAAGTTTCCACTGCACCTGCAGGAAGCTGGCTTATGGTGAGAATGGGTAAGCCCATTGACATCGCTCTGCTTGACAGGACCAAGAGATGCTGATGCCTGCATCATGTGTAGGCTCCTTGGTGTGCTGTGATTGTTTAAATCCTTTGGCTCTGACCCAGAAGTCTTATGTCTTCTGCCAGTGTACAATGAAAATATGGCAGGCAAACTTGTTATCGAAGTATAGTAAAGTTCAGACTCTTCGCAATTTTAGACATATTCTCCATTTAGTCGTAACACAGATCCATGATCACTAATTTTTCCCTTCCTTTACACCATCTTCCCTTGTTTTAATAAAACTCCTCACCTTTTATTTCATCAAGAGAGGCTCGTAGTTGAAAATTCCTTCACCTTTCTAACATCAGGCATGCAAGGCTATCTTCATTTGTACCCGCTCTATCCTTTTCTTTTGCAGTGAAGAGCTATCTGTCCTCCCGCCCCCCCCCTTCTACAGTTACCCCTTTAGCTGTGCCCAGGGACTCCTTTCTTGCTGCTTCTGTAAGTGCAGTAGAAGGTATCATTCCTATATATACATTCCTCTGATCCATTTTTCTCTTTTTCTGTGAATTCTGAGAATCTTCAAAGTTTCTCCTTTCTTATACAAAGCAAAGCAAAACAAAACAAAACATGAAACAACCAACTTCCTTCACCTCACATTCATTCCCCTCAAGTATCTGCTCTATTTCTTACCTCCTCATTACAGCTAGACTTCTTGAAAGAGATATCCAAACTTTTTTTCCTTCCTTCTCAGCCATCTGTTGACTCCTGTTGAATTTCTACTCTAGTTATTTCATTGAATTTGCTTTTTTCTTGGCCTTTGATGCCTTCTGTGTCTACATTCTGTATTTCTTAACTTCGTATCTTCTCGGTAGCTGTCAACGATGTGCTGAGGACTCACATACATCCACTATGCACACTCCATCCCAAGCTTCAGTCTCATGTCCCCACTGTCTCCAATTGGCAGTCTTGCAGATATGTTAAATGTATCATCTTTCCCAAGAAAAATGAATCTATTCATCCCCAGTGCCTCCATGGCTCCTGTTTTCAAGATCACATAATTCAGAAAACTGAGGAATAATCCTTTCTTCCTTTCTATCACCCTCTTCATACTCAGTTGACTAGTGCCTTCCAAGTATTTTTTGTTATCTTTTGTGTCTCTGTCTTGATCATTAAGATTTCTCACCTTAGCTCAAATCAACTCCTGCTTATAGTACCATACTGAACAACCTCCAATTTAGTCCCTGTCCTTTTAGTCTTCTATTTTAACCTAAACTCAGAGTGATGGTTACCTAACCACAGATTTCAGCATACCATTGCCACAGCAGGCTCCTCTCCCACATTCTTTCAGTGGCTTCCCTTGGCTTGAATGAGCCCCAAACTCCTTACCACGGATTACTACGCCTTTTACCTTCTGCTGACTTTTCACTACATCTCTCTGGACTGCACCCTTCGCACCATAGTCTTCACTTTCAATTTCTGGGTGTTGTTTTTTGCTTCCAAAGCCTTTATGCGGTCTCTCCTCCTGCCTATGCTTTCTTCTCTCCTCTGATCTGCACCTCCTCTGCCTGGTTAACTCCTACACTTCTTTCAGTGCTCACCTCCCTGTGGATCACTTCATAGTTCCCTGAGACTTTTATTCTGAAAACCCATCATTTTAATGTAATTTTTTTATCTGTCTTCTCTGAAAACTTTGAGGGCATCAGTAGTGTTTGTGTCATTCACCACTCAGCCTCACCATCTACCAGGGTGTGGCATAGTAGTCGCTGAGTAGGTGTAGGGTGAATGTTTCCGTGACAGTTGAACTCTAAAAACGTGATAGGCCAAGTCTAGTAAGATCATGTTTAATATGAATAAAATGTATATTTGAATAATATATCTATATTATTTGGTCTAACAAAGTCACTATCTTTGGAGAATAACATGGTAGATATATTTCTTAATAGAAGTGTTGAGATTAGAGAAGCACAAGGTCAAACTGCTGTCTAAGTAGGAATTCCCTGTAGGCAGGGACCATGTCTTCACCTTTCCTCCCTACACCACCGATGACTATCTGACACATATTACCCCATAAAAGTTTGTTTAAATCAATTCGGTGCCATTGAAACAAGCCCCTGCCATACCCGTAGGCCTCACAGCGTGATACTGCTTTGGTGGAGTCACCATAAATCTAAGAATAGGGCCTCAGCCTTGCATGGTCAGGAACAGTTTTATTAGCGCCCCTCCGTGTGGCCGAGTTCTTTGAGGTATATGTCAGCTAGTCGGTACGTTTTCTCTCTGTCAGAAACACTACTTGAAAAACAAAACTAGTGTTCAAAGTTTTCTCAGCAGGCATGGCCTCAGACTTGAGAGAATGAAGTGGCTAGTATCATCTGCTCAGGTGACCGTATGCATCTGGCCACACTCGGATGCACTGTACCTGGTAAACAGACCATAGTGCTCCTGCCGGGTGCTAGGACACCCTTTTCCCTCGACAGAACTATAAACATACTACTAAATGTTTCATTTGGGCACATTACAGTCTGTGAAGGTCCAGTTTTAAAGACAGATAGATAAGCAGAGCAGGAGGAAAGTGGCCTTCACTTATCAAAAGACACACTTTCTTTTCTACCACCTTTCCCTCGGCTCCTCATGCATCTCTCTTTCTTCTTTAAGTTTACTCAACCCTAGGTTTTGTCATCCATGCTTACACGATCATGTTCCTTATTGACTGTATGCCCTGACCATTTTGTTTAAATTTAGGTGTCTTCAAATTTTCCCTTACCATTCTTTTGGAATTTATTGCTTAGTGTCTGCTGACCAGTCTCACTCATTACATACTGGTTTGACCTAATTTTACTCTTGAAGAATAAACTTTTCTCTAACCTTTTAAGTTATCACAGCATACTGTACTGGTCACAGGACAAAAGGCAAAGACAGCCTGGAAATTGTAATTGTCATTCATCTTTTTAAAGTGATTTTTGCATTAATATAAATGCAAGGCTCAGAAGAAAGGAGTTGTCAGTATAATTTTCAAAAAGTTAAAAACATGACTTTCTTACATAGAATGAACATATTTCAAATATTCACTTAACTGAATAATGATGGAATCAGCAGGTTGGTAAAATTGGTTCTGAGGAAATTATAGAAATGGGGATTATATAAGCTATCAAATGCTTACTGAAAAAGTTGGCTACATTAGAGATAAAACTGTCTAGTTTTTATTACAGGACAGTGAAACTATAACCTTTATAGTTATTTTTTTTTTCTGGTACACAGAAAGCATTTCCATCTGTGCTGGTCAAAACTCTGTAAGATAACATGGAATTCCATAGTCTGGTTCCTAACCAATAGTAAATAGAAAGCAAAGTACATCCCTCTTGGTAGTTTAAGTATCCTTGGTTCACCTGTTAGTGCACCAGGATCACACTGAAGACATGTAGTCTTCTTTTTGCCATTTGCAAGTTTCAGTCAGTTTTTATGAAGTGGTACTGGGGCCTCCCACGTGTGTGTGGGTGAGTGTCTAAGCAGGAAGGCTCAGAACTCTGTCCTAAGAGGAGGAGCTGAGGACTTTTAGCCTACAGAACACTTAGTATGCAGAACAAAGTGCTAATGGCAGCTGAACTCTTAAAACCAAAAGAAGTGACAGAAGAGGCAGAGATTTTGTTTACACTATTAAAAAGCCTCAGTTAAAAGCCCATCACAAGGAAGGGAGGTGAGACTGGCCCTAAATTGCTCCAAGGAAGGACCGGATAACACTTTCAGTGACTTGGAATCAGTATAAGAAAGAGTTTCCTCCTTGTGAGAGAACTTTAGCTAGGCCATTGTTTGCCTTAGGAAGAAGAAAGAGCATTTTCTATGGAGAATGTTCCTGACAAAAGCACAGCCATCTCAGCTCATACCATTGGTGGAGATGTGGGGGAGGTAGGCAGAGGGACTCACACTTCAGGGAAGGGGAGGCTGAACCAGAAGTTCTCCCAGATCCCTTTCAAAGCAGCACTTTTGTCACCTTATGAGACCTAAATCAATGTAATATGAAGCCTAAAAGTCAGTTGCAGTATCTGTGTGGTCAATGTAGTTGTTAGATAATGTTTTCTACTAAAAATATAATCAGGGCTATGGTATAGCTCAGTGGTAGAGCAGTAGCCTAGCATGCACAAGACCTGGGTTTGGTCCCCAGCACTGCAAAATAAACAAACAAATAAGAATTTTACTTGAAACTGGGCATGATGGCACACAACTGTAATCTCAACACTAGGAGGCTGAGGCAGGAGAATTTAAAGTTCGATCCTGGGCTAGGCATCTTAGTAAGAGCCAGTCTCAAAATTTAAAAAAAAAAAAATTCTTAAAGGGCTACAGATGTAACTCAGTGGAAAGACCCTGGTTTCAATCACTACTGAAAAAAAAAAAGCCAGGCACAGTGGCACATGCCTGTAATCCCAGCACTCAGGAGGCTGAGGCTGGAAAATAACTGAGTTTGAGGCCAGGCTGGGCTGCATAGTAAGTTCACAGCCAGCCTAAACCGCATAGTGAGACCCTGTCTGCCAAAAAGAAAAAGTATGTATCAGCTTTGCCTTTTTATAAGTCATATTGCCGAGGGAAGTACATTCACAGTGTTATTATTGTTTTAATGATATTTGGGTGTCTTATTTGTGTTTTAATGTGACTACATCTCAGTGTATCCAGTTTGACATGTTTTTTCTTGGAAAAAAAATAATAAAGTCACCAAAGTACCTTCACCCAGTCATTCACATCAAAGGCATGAATGGGTTTTCTGAAGTTTTTCAGTAGACAGTGAAATTCATTACTTTGTGACTTCAGTTCTCCAGGTGTTACAGCCCAAACCTTTACATGCTGTTCTGTTTACAGAGGTGCTAAACACTGTGTCTTGGCCCTGATCTCTAAGAGGGGGAACATCCTTTGCTAGAAGTGTTCATCCACCACTTTTCCTCCCATTTGTACAGAATATAGGAAACAGAAAGGAGACAACATTAAATTGGCCATTTTACAGACCCGAGAGAAAACAACATATTTATTTTGACTTTTCCACTTTCAATGATTAGTGTTGTCACCATTTAAATTTTCAGTTCACTCTTTTTGCCATTGATATTTGCAGAAACTTGACTTAGAATGTGTATTAGCTATATCATATGATGGGTTCTCAATTTGTTTCATACCATCAAAAAGACAAACTGAGCCTGAAGCTCCTCTCAGATACTCTTAAAATATAACCCCAAAGAAATGCTTGAGATTGCAGAGATTTCAATTACACCCTTCAAAAATATAGGCCCTGAAATCAAGGAGCAAAAGCCTCAATTTTAGGCTTTGCCACTTCCCACTTCCCTCAGTCTCTCCAAGGCTCATTTGTTGCCTAGTACTCAGGGGTAGTAACAGAACCTGCTGCTTCACAGGAGGATTATGTAAAAAAGAGCATTACATGAAATCCTTACCACAGTGTCTACCGTAAGTACTTCATAAGTATTAGCTATTATTATTTTTATAGTATTTATGATGACTTCACCAAAACTTCAGTTTATGATGCTCTTGTCAGAGTTTATGGCATCATGGCTGACTCATTTCCTAACATAACTGAAAAATAGGTTTCAGCAGTATATAATATTCAGTCTTAGTTAATGAACTTAAACAGCCAATCTTGAGACAATAATGAGGAATATTTAACCCAGAACTTAAACATACGTTCTGTTCAGTAGCAAGTTTTTAATATTTTAGGAAGAAATACTGTAAATCTTTAGTAGAGCTGCAAAGGACTACTCTGTGTTGATGACTATGTGTTTAAAGCATTCAGGCAGAGAAACTTGATCTACTTGCCCAGATGAGGTTGTCCCTAAGAATTACTTGTCAACTTGAGACAAAAATCATATGACAGCAAATCACTGCATATATGTCATAAGCAGAACTCTGTAGAAAATTATACCGGTAGCTGAGATCTGCTTCCCAGTGGCCAATGATACATGGGTTCACCTTTTGTCACTAGAATGAAACACTTGACATTCACAATTTAAAGGAGGAGAGGTTTATTTGGCTCATGATTGCAGAGGGTTCCATCCATAGTCAGCTGGCTCCAGAGCAAGGAACATCATGGCAGAAGAGTATGGTGGAGCAAGCTTCTCACTTCATGCCTAGCAGGAAACAGATCACGGGGAACTGCACTAGCAAGAGATATACCCTCTAAAGGCATAGCTCAGTAACCTACCTCTTCAACTGGATCTTACCTCCTAATAACACATTCAGCTGTGTATATGAGGGAATTAATTCAGTAATGAGTATAACATCTCCACAGTCCAATCACCTCTTTAAAGGTCTTAATCCAGTCATGCTGACAATTAAGACAACTGGCACAAATGGTATAATGGAGTAGGTTTTGAATTTAGAGTTGAATGAAGCCGACCCAAGTCCAGGACTTGCTGTTTATTTACCATATCACCTTGGGTTTGATTGCTTGGCTTTTCTGAACCCCAGTTTCTTCATGTATAAAATGGGGCTGGTGTGTGACCTAATTCCCTCAATAGAAGAGGGTCCAATTTTAAAATATATGTGAAAGTACAAGATACCACTAATAGTACTGGTATTATTACTAATACTATTACCATTTCATTATTACTAATACTATTTCCATTTCATTATTACAAAGAAACATGAAATGGAAAGATATGAGTCCCCATGTACAATATGCACCATCATTTCCTCCAGTACAAACAAATATCCTCAGAGTGGTGACAGCATTCAACCTTCTTCCTGGGTGAAAAGTTTCACACTATGACAGATATTGTGCTCGTTTTTCACACGTGTTATTATTGCTATTGATATTCCATAAGTAACATTAATACAGATGTCTCTTTTATCTGATTTTAAGTGATTTGATAAAGCTCATTAGCTTATAAACCAAATTAATTCTATTTGTCACATGCTACATTATTTGCCAGCTCATTCTACACTTATTGTTTTAGTTGCGCCAATAGTTTGCTATTGTTGATAACATCAAGCCCAAGCTCCTCCTCCTGTCCCTGGGAGGCCTTTGGTAATCTGGTCTCTGAGCCTCCACTTCATGCTTTTTCCTACCCTCCTGCACTTCTCATAGCTTTCTGAGCCCCTGTCTTCTTGGAAGGTCCCTTCCCTCTCTCTGCTGAAGTAGTTTCTGGTAAATTCTTCAACTTGTTCATATCTTCTCCTCATGATCTCACAAAGTGAAATCGTCACCTCCTTTCCACGCTACTTTTCCCTCGCCAGTGTATTTAATGCCACCTATCACTGTGTATTGAACTTTGTTCACAGGTCAGCATCCCCTGTTAGGCTATAAGCTATTCAAGCATGAGCACCATGTTGGATTCACCTTTGAATATCCAGTGAGAAACACAGTGCCTTGCATTTAAGTGGATGTTTGATACATGTTTAAACAAATTGTCTTAGAATTGGATGGCTGCTACATACATTCAAACAGCTAGATGGTTTCGGTTTCACATTGCCTTGTAAAGTTTGGATTTCCTGCTAAAGTGAATGTATTCCAAGTCATTGAAGGATGGCTTTCTAAGTTAAAAATTATTTTGTCATTCGGCACCTAGCTTTCCGAAATGTGCCAATGAGAACCTATTTAATGTACGCAATGGAGTTTATAAGTTAAATACATACTTTAATAAATAGATTTAAAAGTATGGGCCTTAAATTGTAGTAAAATTTGCTTAATAAAGAAGCATTCATTCTAATAAAACAAGTCTGTATGTGGATTGTCAAATGTATGTATCCCCAAAAAAGTCAGTTTCACAGTTCATGTCAGGTAAACCATTGCCTCTCGTACCATATCCAGAACAATTTAATTACTGAAATAACATATAAATACCAAAAGGACTGTTTTTCTTAAAGTAATGAAGTGATCCCAGACCTGGTTCAGTCTCAGTCTCTCTCTCTCTCTCTCTGTCACATACACGCACACACACACACACACACGCACACACACACACACACACAGCTTCAGATTCTGAAATTGTAAAGTTCCAAGTAGAATGCATTAATAAAAATAAGAAATGCTTTTTCTTGTATAAATCCTATTGAAGTGTTGGTAGATAAAGGAAGAACTAAGAGGGGCGAATAATCATCTGCTGCTCTAAAACTGAAACCTGTCATGTTAATTCCCAACTCAAACACTTAGTTTTAAAGATTTACCTTCAAGAAACCTAAAAGCTTGTATTCTGCCTCACTGGCAACAGCCTCAAACTGTTCCCTGTCATCGAAGAAAACAAATCTTTTGCTCATTTCTGCCTGGGGGAGGCAGAGGGACTGAGGTAGTCCTGTGTGGCTGAATTAGATGAAAGACTTGCCTTCCACCATGGAGACATGGAGTCTAATCAAGTGAAATGAGTTTTGAGATCCTGGCTCATTTCCTGGGGGAGATCAGTTCACATTACAAAATCATGACATCTCATTCATCACAGCTGACGTGGTCTTTGCTCAGGAGAGGACCCCAACTGGGACTGAACCACCTGTCTTCTCTTGAAAGGGGGCACTTTATCCAAGTTAGAGTTGAACACCTTGGAGTGGGAAAGCTTGCCAGTCACCAACTTCCATGCGTGTGACACAAGTACAGTGTGAAGAGGAACTTAGGTTTAAAAGAGGAAAGACAGACGAGTCTAAAGAAAACTGGTGGTTATATTTTTAATGACACTAAACACAAATAATCGAAACTGAGCTGCTAACTCATGACGGTAGGAGAGTCAAGACTGAAGCTCTGTCTTCTTTATCGCCTATATTTTATTAAACAGGAGTAAGAAGGAGAGCATTTCCAAGTATCAGAGTTTAAAATGGCAAAGAAAGTATCCTGCTTTCCAGGCTGATAAGTAATCATTATCTCTGTTTTTGGTTTTTTTCAGGGCATCGTTATAACACCTCTGCTATTGCTGCTTTTTGTAAGTATTTTGATGTTGTCTCTAATATATTTTATTAAAAACCACCTACAACCCTTCGAGGAAGGTCATAGAATAAAACAGAAACTTGAATTCTTTTGTGCCACTTTTGCAACATCCTTCCATTGGGGCCACGGAGACACCCCATAATTCTGGAATCCCAGGACGTCATCAGTTTCCAGCTATACGAGCTCCAACTCCTGGCTAAATCATTAATTACTACAACTTGATGGCTGTGACATGGCTCACAAATGTGCTCTTTATTTTCTCATTAGTAAAAACTAGTATGATTAATAGTGAACCAGTGACCCAAGAAAGAACTTGGACTGGGGATCAGAGGAAGCTTGGGTTCTGAGGCTGGTAATGATAATAACTAGCTTCCTCGCTGTGGGGAAGACTGCCTCAATTTTCTCTTATGTAGAATGGGCAGTACCAACAACTACCCCAGTCTGACCCCCAAGGACAATGAAGTGTGCATTAGAAATAAAAAACTCTTAAGTTGATACAAGCCACTGCTTCACACTACAAAAATTGTTCAGAAAACAAGAAATGCTAATTAACTGTCTTATTTCCTTTGGCGCTAAGCATATGAGAAATTAGATGGAAGATTATAATAGGAATTAATGTTATCTCATGCTGAGCAAAGCATATGTAATCATGAATGATACCTAAAATATTTTATGAACTGTGCATTTTTTTCATACATCCATCTTCCAAATATAAATCACTCCACTTATCACTGAAATATAGTGGGAATGCATTTCTGGGAGTGAAATGGAGCTGTTTGACTAGCACTATTTGTCAGTGAATTAAAACTATGGGGAAAATTTATTTAATTATAGTGTAATTACCCAAGTTGGAATTCAATTAAAGTAATAGAGTGAGGGACTTCATTTCTTACCAGCTGTGTAGGAGATAGAGAGGGATAGATATCCTGCTAAACAGTTGGATTCTGAATCTTTCATGAAAGACATTACCTTCAAGTAATAAACTGCAGCCTCACCCCCCTCTTCTAAAATGCTGGCTCCACTCTGACAAGGTAAGGAGAGTCAAAGATCTGATCAGTTCCAGCAGTGGTTGTTCTGTTCTGTTCTGTTTTACCAAGACTTGGGATCCCATGGGCACAGGCACAGACCTGTGGGTCGGTGGGCACAGGGTGCAGGCCAGTGTGAGAGTCACAGGCCTGGCAGAGAGCTCAGCGTCCAGTAGATGCACAGTAAATGGCTGCCTGGCCTCGGTTTTGTCCATTGCGGAAGAAGAAGGCCTTACTCTTGTGACTCACTTAAGAAGAGCAAGGGAGAATGAAACCCAATAGGTAGCAGAGATGTGGGGTAGCACTTCTGAATATTTTAGGCCATGGAATCTCTGGTACCCTATTTTAGCTTGTCAGTAAACAAGAAAATGAGGACTTTTATCCTTCTCCTTCCTGTCTCCATCTCTTCTCAGCTGACTAATGGTACAGCATCACATTAGTGCCAGCCATGGACCCCTGAGTCTGTGAGCTTTAGTTAATTCGACATTTAAAAATAATAGAGCTATGAGATAGTGAACGGGACTTCCCTCAACTTGAAGATGAGCTTTCTTTTTGAGCCAACTGAAGTGCCCTGTCAAGTTCAGTGGCATCAGTACACACCAATACATCCATGTGATATGACTGTAAACACTCACAGTACATGCTTTTTTGGGTCTGTTTAGGTTATCATGCATTTTACACATGTGAGAAACCCCCAAACACACATAGGAGCATTAACCCAGGGCTCCATACATGTTGGATAAACTCTACCACTAAGATACACCAAGCCCTTTCTTTTTAAAAATTTTATTTCCGAGAGAGTGTCTCACTAAGTTACCCAGGCTGGCCTCATACTCACTCACCATCCTCCTGTTCAGCTTCCCAAGTGCTGGGGCTACAATGAGAATTTCTTAAACCCTTGGGTTACCAGGCCTTATTTACTGAGTAAGACAAGAACCCGAGTGACGTAAAATATGAACACATTCCACAAAAGAGGTACTGGTTTTTTTTTTCTCAATAGCCCTATTATAGGTTGGATTATTGCCCCTCAAAAGATATGCTGAAGTCCCAATCTCCAGGACATCAGAAGGGGCCTTATTTGGATATAAGACCATGGTAAATGTAGTTACTTAAGGCAAGGTCATGCTGGAGTAGGGTAGGCCCTTAATTCAACATGATTAGTGTCCTTATAAGACAAGGAGTCAGGGATTAGAGAGCTGCATCTGTAAGGCAAGAAATACCAAGGACTGCTGACAAACTCTGGAATCTAGAAAAGATGAGGAGCAGGAGGGACAACAAATCTGATGATTTCAGTGGGAGAATTGTTCTGCTTGATTTGAGACATTCAACCTTCAGAGCTATGAGACTGTACATTTCTGTTGTTCTAAACTGCCTAGTTGTGGGCTTTGTTACAGAAGCCCAACTTGATGCAACCCATGAGCATGCTATTATCTTATTTTATCATATTTTAAAAATGGAAATTTCTCAATATTCAGGCACAGTTGCTCATAAAGGTGGGTCTTGTTGATGGAGTCACAATTCCCTGTGTTATTAATGTCTCAGTATTTCCATCACATTTGTGTTCCAGTTGAAATCTGTCTTCTAATTTGTTTCTGCTGTAAGCATCTTTCCTGTCACTGAGCCTTGAAATGGGATGAGGTGCCTTCCTTCCACCTCATTACAATTCCAGATCACTTCCATATAAAATCCCCTGCTTCCTTTGAAGGTTATGCCAATACATACGTACTATCTGCTCCCTCTCCTTGTTGTAATTGTCAATAAAACCACAAGTCATTATCAGGCCACAAAAGCGTTAGTATCTTGCCATTGTTTTCTTCTTTGTTGTACTTGGTTTGACACTTGGTGTTTTCAGTATGCACATAGTAGATCCTTCCAGTACCCTGGCTTCTAAATTCTTTTCCTTTTCTCCATCAAGGTTGCCTTCCACTTAATTTTATCCAACTATCCCAATTGTCAGGCACTTGACTTTATTACTATTAATAGCCCAGATCCTATTATTTCATTTATAATTTGGTTTTTTTACATAAACTTTTAACAGTCATGCTTATCTTTTCTGCTTCATATTTGCCTGGCAATGCACCAAGCCTACCAAAATCTAACTTGATTATACCTTCCTACATATATATCTGAACACGCTAGATCAAACACACTACAGCGATAACTGTTCCTGCATGAAATTCATGACAACTGACCATGAGTGAGGCCTGGCCAGCCTACTGTCTTCCCCTAATTTGTTAATCTCCAACTCTAGAGAATCATTTCCCACCTTCTCCTTGTCTCTGGAATCTTTAATGCTTCTCTTCATATCAACTAATGCAGAAAGAAAATAAAATGAGGAAATCTGAAGCAATGAGGGAACTTATGTAAGATACCACCTATCTGAATCTATATTCATATCTTTGCCATATCTCCTGTTTTCCTAGGTAAACTATCTTTTCTCTTAAGACCAGTTCCTCAAGTCCTGCTTGTATTGCCTACTTAAGGATATAATTCACACAGATTTCCCTCCTCCTGCAAAATCAAATTTTCTTTCTCTTCTGGGTCACTTCTATTAGCAACAAACATTCAACAGTATTATACATCTTAAAAATTAAGTCTCACTTTATCCAGCCTGCCCTCTATTTCTGTGCTGTCTTTGTAAAATGTTATTTAAACCTAAACCTATTTACCATTCCTTTGATAATATGTATTGAGTTTTTTCCCTAAAGACCACGCACTGTCCTGGCTGACAGTGATGTAACAATGTACAAAACAGATATGTCTTTAATATCATTAAGGCTAGGTAGTAGTGAAAAGAAACAACCAACAACTAAGTAAAAATACTGATGCGTATTTTTTTTATAGACGTGTAAGATGGGTCACAAGTACTGCAGAGAAAAATAAAATAAGGAACAGGAATAAGAAATGCTAGAGTGAGCTGGAGAAGAATGCTGTTTCCATTAGTGTGGCCACCTTGTGTCTCACTGAGCAAAGATGAGACAAGGGAATGAGTCTTCTGATATCAGAGACATAGCAGGCACCAAGTGGTATAGGACCTTAAAATTCTTTGTGAGGACTTTGAATTTTAATTTGAGAAAGATAGAAATTATTAAATAGGTTATGATCAAGGAATGGTGTTCTGATGTACCTTTAAAAGGATGATTCCAGGTGCTAGTTTTAAAGTAGATTGTAAGGGAATGGTAATAGAGGAAAGAAAAACATTAGAAAGCTAGGGCAATATCAAAGCAAGAGACTATTAGTTTGAATCAGAGTCCCTAAGCAAGTCTAATGAGAAGTAGTTGGAAGTGGAACTTGAGGTTAAAACTGAGAGACTCAGTGAAAGTGACAAGGGAGAGGAGAGTCAGGAAGACTCTGAGCCCGAGCAGCTGGAAGGGTAGACTGGTCATTTTCTAAGATATGGAAGACTGTAGGGCTCAGCAGGTTGAAGGGATCATACTGAACTTGTTCATAATCTTGTTCAATACTGGACATGTTTAGACTGAGCTACCTTTTTGACATCCAGGTAGAGACATCAGGTAGCAATTGATTGTGCGAGTCCAGTTTACAGGAGAAGTTGGAATTAGAGATGCTCATTTGGGAGAGGACAGCATTGAGATGAATTTCAAGTTAGACTGGAATACGGTGATAGTAGAGAAGGAAGATAGCAGGGAACCAAGGTCTTGGGCACTGCAATATCGACATCAGTAAATAAGGCCAAAGCATGACATTTTCCTAAGAAGAACACCGAGACCAGTGTCCCTGAAATCTAGCAGAGAAGGTATTTCAAAAGGTCGAGGATAAAGGAGAGTAATCAACTATTTCAATGCTGCCAAGAGCTCAAATAAAATGAAGCTTGAGAATTGACCATTAGTTTTAACAAGATGGCGGTCAATGGGGACCTTAACGAGAGCTATTTCAGCAGAATTGTGTAGATGAAAGCCTGATTGGAATGGGTTTAAGAAAAATAGAAGGAGAAGGCATTAAAAACAGGAATAATTGATGACTCTTTTACGGGAATTTTGCTGTAAAGGATGCCGAAAGTGGGGCAGTAATAAAGTAAATTAAGTATCAAGAGAAGAAAATTCTTTAGGTTGAATGTCAAGACCTCTTGAAATATGTACGGTCCAAATTTGACCACTGCTGAAAGCCATGTCCTCAGAGTTCATAGATGATCCCATTTTCAATATGTGATAGTCAGGTTAGTACCTCAGGATATCTGACATTCACCTACTGCTTACCCACTCAGTATCTAGTTCTGAGACTGTGTCAGTCAATTCATATGACTTGGTTTGTTAGCCATTCGGCCTCTCATCAAGTAGATCAATATTTATAAAACTTTATGATAAGGGGACATACATACACAGCTGCATGCGTGCGCACGTACACAAACGTGTATACACAGTGCATACATACCAGGCTCTATTTCTAGTTTCACCTCATAGGTCATTTTTGTGATGCTTCTCTTCAATTAGCTTCCATTTCAGAGGTTCTTACATCCAGCAGATTTGAATTCTTCCAACACTGTATAAGAAACCTTATTTTTCCAGGGTGGGTAAAGAAGGTAGAATAATGTTTGTTGAGTAACTGTCATGGGTACTTTATACATAATCCCATGTGACAAGCATGGCTACCCTTAAAGGTAGGCGTTACCCTAGCATTATATGAGACAATTTAGATTCCAGAAATTTTCATAACTCAGTTTCATAACTGCACAATGGGAAGGAACACGGGGCTTTTCAACATAAGCATTCTCACCACGAATGATCCTTGTAGGTTGTGCCTACAAAGTCTGCCTCTTAGGAGACACCATTTTAAGATGTATTGCCAATACTCAGTTACTATTTCTTACTATAATCTAGGTAATGTAAGTGAGACAAAAAAGAATAAGGCATAATCATTTCCTTGAAGAAACTCAAAGTTTATTCGGGTAAACAAGAGTGAAGAATATGAAAGAAATTGAGAGGAAAAACTATGTGATTCAGAGTAAGTTTAATAGGATTTCATCAAAGGGAGAGGTCCAGGTCAGAGAAAGAGAAAGATCTGGGTAGCCTTTGAGTCTACAATCATTACTAGTTTCCCTAGTAATTGGCTGCCTGTGATAGAAAATTCTTCAACTCTTGATCTCATCACTATAAACAAAAGCAATGTATGTAGCCATTAATGTCATGTGTAATACTCTGATTACTTTTATAATGGGTTCCCAATTATGGTTGCATAATTAATGGTTACACGTGTGCGAGATGCAGAAAATGTTAATAACTATCATAAAGCACTTGAAGAGGAGCTAGCTATCTGATTATTCCAGTTACTTCACACTAAGCCACTTTTCCACCTTGTGCCTGGAAATGTTTGTTTCTAAAACAAATGAAGATGATGCTTTCTTGAAGCTGAGAGTAGCTTTTCTTCTCACTGTGTGTGTAAATTACACAGAGGTTGTTCTCAAGCAGAGAGAATTTTGTGAAGCAAAACAATCCATATAACCTGTTGCAAGTGCTCATGCCAGGATCGATCTCCCCCATACACACCCTCCCTACCTAATGGTTATGGAAGGGGGAAAGTAGGGAATACGACTAGGAAGCAGTTTTTAAAGGCTCAAGGGGTGACAGAAGTGACATTAATTCCCTCCTCCCCTCTTAAGGGCCACTGACCCGTTTATGCCAATTCCCCTCTGACCAGGGACTTCTCAGACCTAAGTGGGGTAAACTTGATACAGCACTCTGGTAGTCTGGCTTCCTGTTGCCCTGTGGCCCACCTCCAGCACCAGGTAATGATGCTGCTCCCAGAGCAGGTGGCTTCACTAGAGTGGAAAGCCACTGCTTCCTGGCTACCCTTTGGCCTGTTGGTAGCCAATCCTAGAGCACCCTTTTGGAGCAATGTAAACATTTGTTCTATTCAAGGGAATATTTAGCAGGCTAGATGATTCCTGACCCAGTTCAGATTGGCAAGTTTTTTGGTCAGAAAATAGAGAGCAAAGTTCATGCCTAGATTTCTTTGAGTATCTCTGCCTCTAGCTCCCCATGTCCTGGAAGCTTTCTCCTCTGGGTTAAGAGAAGCCAATTTACAGTTCACTTGGGCACATTTCACTGGTCTTTGTGGTTTGAGTAACCAGAACTCATGATTATACACGTTAAGTTTCCATCGGGGCTGGGTGTAGCTCAGTAGAGTACCTGTTTAGCATTCACAAGACCCTGGGTCCCCACCAGCACAGAAAAACAAGAGTAGTTTCCATCAAAGTTATTAGAAGGTAGTCTTTTCACGTTTTATTTTAAATTAGCATATAACACAGGTGAACCAGGAAGATACTAAGCAAAATTAAATAAGCCAGATACTGCATCATCTCACTTGTATGAGGAATCTAAAAAATTCATACTCACAGAAGCAGAGTGAAAGTTGGTTACCAGATTTTGAGGAATGAGAGAACTGGATACAAACTTGTAGTTTTAAGAAGAATAAATTCTAGAAACCGAATTACACTGTGGTGACTCTAGTTAATAATAATTTACTACATGGTTAATTTGTTAAAAGATTAAATTTTAAGTATTCTCACTATACACACAGAAAGGGAACCACATGAATAGCTTGATTGGGGTAATCATTTCACAATTATATACACTAAAGTATCACATGCACGCACACCTTGAATGTATACAATTTTTGTCAATTTACCTCAGTTAAAGCTGAAAAAAGATAAGTTAGCATATAAACAAAAAGTAAAACTATTTTATAGTGTTTTAATCTTTTAAAAAAGACTTTTGAAGTCTATTTTGTGCTTTTTCTCTGAGAAGAAAAAAGACCATGCATTTAGCTATAAAAAGATCACTTCCTCTACTAAATACTACACTTTTTGTGAAGAAGACTGATTTTAGTTTGATGCATGCAGTTGAATCAAAATGGCTGTTTAATAGCCATATGCCTAATGTTGATAAAAATCAGTCATTTTAACAGTGAGTCGTGGATGTATTTAACAATTTTGTATAAATCACCAATTTAGTTTGCACGTATCCCTGTGAGATATAAGAATAACAGAAAGAATAAAAGAAAGATAGAACTGTACTTTATGGTTAAAGGGATAATTCTGGAAGAGTTTTGGGAGATTGTTTTTCTGCCTAAATGCTGCCCTATGTGACAGAAAGAAGATATGAATATTTACGCGTGTGATCTACAAAAACGCAGGTACAAAAAATTAAATCTAATAGTAAGCAGATTCCTCTCCTCCTGCTTACCCCAGGGCTGGGCTCTGTGATGATGTGGGGAAGATGGAAATCGGGCAGGAAGGGAATAGATCCTGCCCTATGTCGGAAGCTGCTGCCTCCTGGTTTTCTAGCAAAAGTGGTTTCACATTGGCCATTCCACCGTATAAATTTTAAATATCTATTCTTATTTTTCTCTGAATGTGGTGCTAATGAAAGTGAAGACTAGTCATCAAGGGTGAATTATTTAATGCAATAATGTTTTAATAGCTGAGAAGAGACACAAATAGTAGCAAAGCCCGTGGCTAATGGGTTTCCCTGATAGGAGATAAAAGGGCGATTACACAGCAGAGCGAGTGAAGGCCTGGTGCATTAATGACAATTTATAGGTCAGCTCACTTACAGGAGTGATTGAAAACGCACCATCTGTTTCCTAACGGTCAGTTGATAACTGTGATTCTGCAGGCAGTCAGTGTCTCTTCATCCCAGTTGTCACTAATTTGTCTTTCCCAGTCTGGTTAGTTTGGCCCCATAATATTTGACTGACTGGACTCCCAGGTTCTTTCCAAATGAAATAGTTTCCAAATTGAGTGCATTGATGGCAGTCAGTCCTGCTTCCCCTCAGCCTTTCTCTGCCAGGTTGGAGAAGTAACCCCTAAATTAAATTAACATCCCTCTGGCCATCCCCCTGCTTCCGGTTACCTACCATCCTTGGGAATGTGGAGAAAATAGTCACTGAAATAATCTTCTTTATTCCAAATCAGGAACCTCAGTTGTGAAGGGGTTCTCTGTGCCATACACAATGCGCGCACGCGCGCGCGCACACACACACACACACACTACTTTTCTCTTTCTCACAGAGGCAAAAAAAGGAGAGCCCAGTTTGGGCTTCACGTCTGTCCCCTTCCTCCTCCTCCTCAGTGCTCAGTGCTCTGTGGCACTAATATGCACTCGGTGGGACAGATGAAGTGTGAGGCCTCTGAAACCGCACTTCTGGGTTTAGATCCTGGTCCTGTCACTTTCTAGCTACAGTGACCTTGTGCGAGTTGTTTGACTGTTCTGTGCCACTGTTGCCTGATATGAAAATGGGGTGATAATTAGGTTAACCTCAAGGAACTGCTGTGAGAATTGACTGTTCAACACACCTTAAGCATTTGAAACAGTGTCTACCACATGCACAATCGGTGTTGCTGTTGTAATTGTAGGAGACAGCTGGGTGGGTGGCCAGGCTGATCTTTTCTCAGGTCTGTGAATTAAGTAGGATTTTGTGACTTACCTGAATACAGTTGGAAGAGTGGAAAGGAAACACTATCAAACCTTCTTTTCTACCTATAAGTTATAGTCATTCATTAACTGGCACGCTTTTGTTGGGCACCTACTGTGTACTAGATTAGTGGTTCTCAAAGTGTGAACTCCATCACCTGAAATCTTGTTAGAAATGCAGATTCTACCATCTCCCATCACCCTCTATAGGCTTTCTGAATCAAAAACAGGATGGGACCAAGCAGTGTGTGTTTAACTAGCCCTCCAGATGTTTCTTGTGTTCTAAAGTTCGTCAACCATTTCTCTGGATGTAAAACGTGAACAAGACAAGTGTTCTGACCTTCAGAAGCACACAGCCTCCTGGGAGAGACAGATTCGTAAAGAAAAACAACCAAGGCTTCTGCAAGACGCAGTGGAAACACAGAGAGCAGTGGTTCACAAAAAAGAAAGGGGGCAATTCAGCATTTTTGAAGGAGGTTTTGGAAAGAGTTCCTAAACGAGTGTTACTTAAACTGTATCTTGGAAAAGGACCAGAACTTTTACAATTATACGTAGGGAAAGTGACATTCCTAAGAGGGCACTGCATGTGATAGGCAGATGTGTTTTGTCCACCATTGCATCCCCAGTGCCTGGAGCATTCCCTCACTCATAGGAAGGACTAGTAGAACAACTGGACACAAAGATACTAAATTCCTTTATACTGAACTTTCATGAGTCAGATCTCAGCATAAGATATTAAAACCAGCAAGGCAACCTACTTTTGAGTTTTCTACTTTAAAGTACTATATTTCTGCAAGAAATTAGCCAATGACTGGGTTGTTTCTTTAATCTGCTACATCTTAAAGCATTGCTTGGCAATACAAGACATATTACCTCTAAATCTGCAGGTAGTTCAGTGAAGCCCAGAGGAATTGCTTGAAACAAGCTGATTTTGCACCCACATATTTTACCTGCAAATTAGTGATGCTTCTTGTAAACCTATTGGTCTTCTCAATAGTTGATCTTCACAATAGTTTCCTCATTAAAATATGAAGAACCAAATATCCCAGGAAGCATATTTCTTTCTGCTTTAGTTAAGATCAACCCTGCATACAAAATGATTGTATCTTGTACTTTGTGAGTTGTGTTCTCATGTGCTGTCCTGTGCCAGATGCTGCTCTTCTTTCTTCTGGATACCAGGGCACCTCTGCATCTTCACACTGACCACAGTGACAGGTCTGGTAACCAATTCAAAAGAAAGGACTTAGGACAAATTAGACTCCAGTAGTAAGATTCTCTTCCTTTCAGAGCCACATCTAAGGAAGCCACCCTGTGGGTCTTCCCCTCCAGCAGCCCCGCCATCCCTCCTCTGGCTCTAGGTACGCAGTTAATTACATCCCTGGTCAGCTTGTCCTGGTTCTCTGATCTGAAAACACTGTTCAGGAACTGTACCTGGATTTCCGATCAAGTGGATCAGAAGTCACAGGCATTCTGAACAATAAAGGGAACTGGGGATCATGGACAGCCTCCTCCGCGATCATCGGCTTGTACTATTGTGTTATAGGAACGGCAAGTTTCCAGACATTTAACACACCAATAGTCTATGATGTGATGGGGGAAGAGATTAAAATACATAATGTTTTTGAATCCCAAAGTTGAGATGAGTTTTCCTTTATTTCTCTGTGCTTACTTAGGAAACATAGCTACATATGGCTATTCATTTAAAAAAAAAACAAAACTAAAAACATTTATCAATTTGAGGTAGAAAGGGGAGCTAGGGACACATGAGATTCCAGATAATAATTGTTACCTTTACATGGAAGCTAAAACCCTGAATCCTGCTGCCTCTCTCCAAACATTATAACCCTCTTGAAAAGAGCACTGAGCTTGAAACCTTTGTTCTTTAAAGCTTACTTTTCTATATATCCAATGCCTTGATTTCTTCATAAAATCTTTTTCTCTGTTTCAATCTTTGCCCCAAGAACACATTTAAGGTTAATATTTGTGGAGAGAATATAGTTGTTAAGCAACTTATACATCAAGACATAGTTGGCATAAAATAGTGTAATTATTAGCTTTTAAACCTTTGATTTTGCATAAAAACAAACACCTAATAACTTAACAGTTGATACTTCAGGAATCCTACCCTTCATCAATTTAATTTTTTTCTGCTTGACTTTCTTCATTTCTTTATTTTTATTAGTTGTGGAGGAAAAGGGCCAGAGGCTGCAATGTGGGGGTAGAGTTGACAGCTGGGGTCAGTATGGAAGCTGGCAGTAAATGACCTCAGAGCACAGATGGGCAGACATATTCGTGGCGTTTTGAGTGCATATAGATTGGTGTGAGTGTGGGAACAGACTTTTATAAATGTACAAGGATAGAGAAAAGATCCTGGTAAACTCCTGGTAATTTCTGTAGAAATTAATGAAAACCCTGACCCATCATTGTTGTACCCTGAGATGCTAGCCTCATTTATCTAAATATTTGATGCTACTTTGTACTTTCAGTCATCACCACTTCAATATCCTTTCACAAAATTATTCTCCAAAGTTATTTCCAGTTTTAAGTAAGCATAAGTAAATCTGAAAATTGAGATTTCATCTGTACAGGCAAGATGAAAAGTAAGTTTCAAGGGCCAGGGAGATAATTATGGATGGTTTGAGAGAACCATGTTGCGAAAGGAACTCACGAAACAGATAAACATTTATGGACGAGGCTCTTATTTGTCCAGGTTTGAATGCTGGAAGGAGATACTAAAAAGTACTAGAAAATTCATAGGAAGATGAGCACTTCTTGATGGTTGAGGGTACTGAGTGGGCAGCTGTGTGTATAAACAGTCTTGTTCTGTAGGCAGCAGAGTCTTTATGAACCTGAGATTGCAGTTGTTAGCAAAGAAAGAATCAAAAAACAAGAGAGGAGAGAAAATAGGAGTTATGAACAATGGTAAGGAATACACATTTAAGAGAAGTATATTGAAAGTTTAGAATGTGGTCCTTAGAGACAGCGGAGTACTGCCGTGTCATAAAGAAGGATAAACTTTGAGACCACTGTGTTAAGTAAAATAAATGAGACACACAAACTTCAATATCACATGGTTTCTCTTATATGAGAAACTCAAAATAAAAGACAGATAATACTAAATAGGAAGATAGATCTTGTGCAAAAGGGAAGAGGACCAAGAGATGGAGGGAGAGGAGTGGGGGCGGGGGGGATGAAGACAAATAAGATGTGCTGTGTACATGTGCCAATTCCCCACGAGGAATGTAATCATTGTGTACTGCACACGTACTCATAAAAAATAAAAATCGGGAAAATAAACAAAAAGAAGTTATGTTTTAGAATTCCCCTTTTGCTAGACCTTGTATCAGAATAAATTATAAAGGATCTGAGATTCATTGTCTTTGACTTGAAGGAGTAGGAAAGTTAGAAATAATTTCACTTGCATAAATAAAACTATTATCATGAAAAGAGAATGAGACGTTTGTTTATATGTTTCTGCAGATAAAGTAAAAATCATAAATTATGATTATAGGTGAACTATTATACTATGTGACAGTATGGAACTACTATTCAAAAATATATTTAATAATAAGTAATAGGCTGATTACAAATCAGTAGTAAAATCATTTTTTCTTTATCATAGTCTCCCAATAAAAATCATTTCTTAAAATACTTACCAGTCTATTTTGTGTAAATTTAGAAAATTAGAGATAACTTTACTTATGAGGTGTGATCACAAAATATAGTGAATGTTTAAATCCCAAAATATTACAGTAAAACACATTGCCATTAATCCAATCAAAATCCCCTCCTCACTTCAGACACACTTATCCCATTATTCTTGTCACTTTCTGGAGCAGTTCTGGATGTCTTCTTTTATGAGTGTCTTTAGTTGCACTATCATGACTACCTTTATGTCCTGAATGGATTCGAAACATAACATTTACTTTTCATAGTCATTTTGACTTTGGGGAAGAGCCAGAAGTTGCACAGTGCCAGATTTGGTAATTGAGGTGAATGAGGACACACCGTAATGTTTTTATTTGACGAAATTGCTGTAAACATTTGAATCAATTCAAGTCATCAAGGCAGCCATGAAAAGACCCAAAAGAGAACTTCCAGAACTACTTCAGAAAGTGGCAAGAAGAGTGGGATAAGAGTGTTCAAAGTGAGGGGTCATATTCTGAGGGGATTAACATTCCCTATGTTTTTTTATCATACCATGAACTCTTTATTGATCTATACCAAAGTTTTGGTGCATGTGACCAAATTTATTGAAATGAAATTTATTACATTATTTGATTAACAGCAATACTTGATAACTCAGAGTAATTCTAACTCCTGTTTTCTGGTTTTACAGCTTGGCTCATCCTCTTCTGTGCCTTTTACATCTATTTTTTCTCAGCTTTTTATGACTGTTGTGGTTCCTCTCATTATTGGACAGGTAAGTTCTCCAATTTCTAGCCCTTTGTTTCTTTATAGATCAAATTGTGAATTCTTGTGTAAGGTCAGGGAAATTGAGTGAAATGATATTCACAGGGAAGAAACAACGAATTGAAAATAGATGACTGTGAAAAGATAGCTTCATCAACCACAAAATTCCTATCTTTTAATTTGTAAATTAGCCGGGGATTTAGCTCAGTGGTTCTGGTGCCTGCCTCTCAAGAGCAAGGTCCCGAGTTGATCCCCAGTACAAAATAAACATTTTGTAAATTAATATTAATCTGCTTTGAGCTATATATAAGAATTCCTGAACAGAATATTAAAGTTAGACCTTAGAATATTTAGTTTCCTTTTTTATTCTTATTCAACAGGACTCAGAAAAAACGTTCTTCCAACTTCTTATAACAAGTTCCCAATGAGCATATAATTTAATTATAAACATATAAATTGTAAAGCAAGGTTTTTGTTGGTTGGTTGATTGGTTGGTTTGTTGTAAATCATAGGAAGCTATGGTAATAGAGAACAGAATTTAATGTACTACTGCAATGAGTGAATCTGAGAGCACCAGTACAAATGACCAAGAGCACAGATTTTAGAGCAACTAGACTGTAGACTTAGTTCTACCTTTCATTTGCTGTGTGACCTTGGGCAGGTCATTTACTTTTCCTGTCTCCAGGTTCATAATGTGGTAACTATTACAGCGTTAGTAACAATCTTAAAATGTTGTTGTGAGGATTAAATGAAATAGGAACACATAATAAAGTTCTTGGCATGGAGCTGATACAGGCAGATGCTCTGTAGCTCCCTTCATCATCACCATCACCATCACAATGATCACCAGAGCGTCTGCAAATACTAAACAGGAAGCAGTTCTTTGAAATACTGCCTATAAAATGATGTATGAATAGACAGTATTTATGTGCTGGTTTTTGTCAGTTTCTGAGAGGTTCCTATGTGGGAATTGTGCAGGGCTGTACCCGTGGGCAGGATGAGAAAGTTGGCTAGGATGACATCTTCCCTGCACAGTTCCCTGGGAACTGTGGATCAGAGAGGACCCCTCATAGTTGTCCTGCTACAAGGCAGGAGCACCTGGATTTTGCATTCCTGCCCTGACCACTCAGGAGTGGCTGGCTTCCATCTCACCCACCGACGGCCGTGACGAGAGGAACTTCCCTGTGATTTTCCATCCAGGCAACAGTCCCCGTTCTTTCAGGGATCTCTCGGTGGCTGAGTCTGCCCACCACACCGTAGCATCCACTATACAGGCATGGTATTTAAAATTTTTAATTTTATGTTTACAAAAGGGGCTAAATTAGCAAAAATGGACAAGATTTAAAAGCACTCAAAGAATACTATTCAACTAAGTATAAAATAGTACTTGCCAAAAGTTCTTCCTCCACAGTGCTGATCTGATAAGGGGAAGTCTGGGTAGATACATCCCCTGCCTACCTTTCTAATCTCCGCCTCGTTTCCTACCTCTACTTTCCCTGGCTTTTTCTCAATTTTTCCTATCCTGTCTGTTCAAAATGTCTTTATACTCTCCCTCCCACCCCCGAGTTTATTACTCATTTGACTCTTTAATTCAGGCTCTCTTTGAACTACCTAATGTATGTTTCCCTAGTTATTCTCTATTGCAGCACATTATTTGATTTCTTTCTTGGCCATTCTCATAATATATATTACCTTTTGTATGCTTGCTATTTGTCTCCTCCATTAGGCTATAAGCTTTATGAGTATAGGAACCATATTTGCTTTTTTTACTCTTACATTCCCAGACTATAGGTACACAATAAATTGTATTGGGTGAGCAAGTGAAGAAATGAATGAATGAGGTTCTGTGATTCATATGGGATATTCTCTCGTATAGAGGCATAATTGAATCCACCTGTCCTTCTCATCTTGATGCAGTTGAAGCTTTGGTTAGCATTAGTTTAAATACATACTTATTTTCTTGGTTCATAAAATAACTCCACATAATACTTTGAAGGACATAATTATTCTTCCTTGGAAATATCTCTATTAAGCAATGCTTGTCTTAAAACAGGGACAAAAAAACAAGAAACCCAGTGCCCAAGTTATTCAATTTTTTATTTATAGGGTCATATCATATATATAATTAAAGAATATTTATCCAGAAAAAATATGAACTGTTAGCTTGCTCATCCTTTGTGTGACCAGTACTAGTCAGTAAACTGAAGAGTAATAAAGGTAGTCACAAAGTAACGTAAGTAGTTTCTTTAAAGTACTGTAGGTACCAACATACTTTAGTGCCATTCTTCAATGAAGAAACCCATATGCTTTCATCTACCTGCCCCTCCTCTTTGTATTTTATTCTTAGGAATTAACAATCACCGGCTCAGTCCTGGAGCTTCCAGTCAGAGCCCAGTCCTGCCAGGATCCCGCAGCTCCGTCACCCCCATCTGCACCAGGTTTCTCAGGATGACTACACAGAGCCCACTGACTCTGTATGAGCTGACCAAGCAGAGCCTGCTGAACAGTGAGACCACAGCCAGCACTGCTCTGCATGACCTGCCCCCTTGATCTTCCATAAAATTTTCATGGAGGCCTTCATGGGGGAACACAATGAGGTACTGAAGGTGATGGTGCAGCCCTGGCCTTTCCCCTGGTGACTTTGAGGAAACCAAAGACCCCACACCCTCAGCTGGGAGAAATCACACTGCAACAGAGAAACCTATGGACTTTGCAAGCCCTACTGGATGGAACTGACATGTAGCTGTCACAGAAGGTTCACCACAGGGGGAGTCTGCAGGTGTTGGATTGGAGGAATGTACACTGGGACTTCTGGACTGTAGGGCCCAGAGCCATGAGTACTGCCCACTCAGAAGATGCCAGCAGTAAGGAAGCAGGCAAGCCTGGGTTGAGGAAGAAGAAGCTGACCTTGACAATATTCGCGTACCTTTGCTTTGAAGCCTGGAGTAGGTCTTGTGCCACCCGTGATGAATTGCAA
Source organism: Heterocephalus glaber (assembly GCF_000247695.1). The sequence goes on along the minus strand of NW_004624853.1, from coordinate 5,162,613 downwards.
CTCTGTCGCTTGAAGTGGGCCAGGAAGAGAAAAGCTTCAGTACTCCTGAGCTGTGAGAAGGTGATGATCAAGTCCCACGCTGTCTTTACAATCCTGGAGCTTCTTTGTGCTGTGCAACTGGACTCTATCCAGGAGCTGGACGTGTTCAGTGACTGGGGTCGGGAAAGCATGAAAGCATTTGTTCCTCAGCTCAAGAAGATGACAAACCTTCGCACATTTCCCTTCAGCAGGCTGAGCCCAGAAGTGTATACTTCAGCCTGGAAAAACAAGTGGCATTCCGGCATCTACACTTTTCACTTAGGACAGATGCAAAGTCTCTGGGATATAGATGATGTCTTCTTCCTGGAAGGAACTCTGCACAAAATCTTAAGGAGCCAGACCCCCTTGGAGGCCCTCTCCTTGAGTTCAAGTCCAGTGAAGGAATGTGACCTAAAGCATCTGGCCCAGTGTCCAGGCACAAGCCAGCTGAAGTCCCTGAGTCTTAGGAAGTTCTCAATGAAGTCATTCAACCTGGAGACCCTCCAGGCTCTGCTAGACAAACTGGCCAGCACCCTGGAGACCCTGGTCCTAGAGAACTGTGACAGCACAGACCCCCAGCTCCTTGCCATCTTGCCTCCCCTGAGCCGCTGCTCCCAGCTCAAGACCTTCAGTTGCTATGGGAACCCCATTTCCCTGGGCATCCTTCAGGTCCTGCTGCATGAGTGTACCGCACTGAGCCAGTTAATCTAGGGGCTGTATCCTGCCCCCCTGGAGAGCTATGAACCCTGAGAAATTTCCCCAGGTCTGTGCTAAATTGGCACAGGTACTGACAGACATAAGGCTATCCCTTAGGGTCCAGATCTGTACCTACTGTGATTGGTGCATGGTGTACCAACTGTATACGCTGGAGCCCAGTGGGAACTGGGAAATCACGGAGGAGTTTCGCTATCGAAGTAGGTTTAGATGTGACAGTTGTGTGAATCCCCTGCTTGGTGATCATAGCTTTCTTCTGTAGGGGTTCCCTCAAAGCTTCCAGTGCTCACAGGTAGGACTTTTAGAAGTGACTGGATCATGGGTGCATGATAACTCATCAGCGGACTTCTCTACTGAGTCTACAGCTCAATGTGATGCAGGGAAATGAGGCGAGGTTAGAGGAGGTGGGTCACTGGGGACATGGCCTAGAAGGCTGTGTCTCTCACCCTCCTCTGTTTATCTCCCTCTGCCGTACCAACCTATGAACTGAACTATAAGACCAAGTAAACCTTTCCTCTTTCAAATTGTGAGTGTTATCTATAGTGTATCAGTGACGATGGAATAGTGAATTCACATGCATATGTCTGAAGTTAGTGTTGCATAGATTGTCAAGGAATGAGCATAAAGGGACTCTTGGCAAGTAAGGTAGAACACGTCCAGTGTCTGGGCACTTTGGTGAGTGCCAGCCTGAGCTACATTGTGAGACTATCTCCCAAAAAGAATAAATACATAAATAAATAAATCCTCAATATAAAAAAACACACAATTACCAACCCCAGTCTCTGTGTCCAGAAGCCACCAGTCAACCTTGCCTCCTCCCTCTCCTTGCATCCTTACCCTGACATCCAGGAAGACGCTACATTTTAGCATTTCTGCCTGAGAAATCATTCACATCTGGCACCTGCAACTCTTCACACTGCCAGAGAGAGTGGTACACCTCTAAATTATCCCACCTTCCAAACTTGTTTCTCTGCTGTGAATCTCTCTGATTCCTGTCCACTGTCTTTACCACCTCCAGGGTGGTCATAAAAATTGAATCAGATCATGTTATATCTCTCCTTAACACCTTCCCTGTGGCTCCCTGTCACCAACTGTCTGGCCCACAGACCCCTTCACAGTTGGATCCCAACCCACATGGACTCCTCTTTTGCCGTGCCATGTGCACATCCTTCCCGCAATTGAACATGCCTTCACTGCCCCCTGCCTTTATCATGCTGTCCCTGTCTTCTCTGTCAGGAAGCTCCCTCAAGCTGAGTGTGGTGGTACATGCATGTAATCCCAGCACTGAGGAGGCTGAGGCAGGAGGATAACTGCATGTTCAAGGCCAACCTGGGCTACATAGTTAGTACAAGGCCAGTCCAAACTACACAGCAAGACCCTGTCTCAAAAAAAAAAAAGGAAAGAAAGAAAAGAAAACCGCCTATTCCTAAAGACTCACTGTATAGCTCCCCTCTGAAGTAAAGCCCACCTACTCACATTCCCCTGGCCTACCCTAAAGTTCCATCTCTCCATGGTACTTAATTCACAAATATAGTTTTAAGGACACCATCATTTGCAGTCGCAAGCATTTGATCCTCTTCTAGCACAGACAAATAGAATTCACCTGGCTTATTCACAGGTGGATATTGGATTCATTCCTTGCAGTTCAGGTATCTTTGAGGTTCGGCAGTAATGCTCAAACCCTTTTGAAAATTGAGAAAGGTGATTATTCACCAGGTAGGAGAAATCCCTGGCTCAGTGTCTTTCAGAATCTCTGCTAATGTTTAAAACATGTCAAAATCCAAGTGTTTACTTGTCACCCCCATAATTTCAGTTTGCCTTTGAATGTGGCCACTTTATCTACCAACTAGAACATAGTTGTTATTCTCCTCTGAATTGACAATGTCTTAGTCACTTTCCTTGTTGCTGGAACACAATAGCCAATACTCACAACTTAAAGGAGGAGAGGTTTATTCTGGTTCACATTGACAGACATTTCAGTCCATAGTTGGTAGGCTCAGATACAGAAATGACATGATAGAGGGGGCTGGCACGGAGGAATGTGGCTCACTTCAAGGCAGTCAGGAAGCAGAGAGCAAAAGGAGAATGCTTCCACGTCATCGCCCCAGCAAACTGCCTTTTCCAACCAGGCACCACCTCCTAACAGTACATTTGGCTGTGGATTAGGAGTACTGTATGTCCCAGATCCAGTCATCAGTCCATACACATGAGGTTTTGGGAGGATATCCCAAATGAAAATCATACTATGACCCTCAGAAGAATCATAGCCATCTCATTATGCAAAATGCATTCAGTCCATCTCTAAGAGTTGCCAAACTCTTAATCATTTCAGCATTGCTGAAAAGTCCAAGTCCAAAGTTTCATCTGAAACTCAAGGCAAACTCTTAGCTATGAACTCCTAAAAAGTCGAAAAGAAGGTTAAGCACTGGCACCATACAATGGTATAGGTAAATATTCCTATTCAAAAGGGAGATATAGGGACAAAGAAAGTAATAAGACCAAAGAAAAACTAAAGCCTAGCGGAGCGAACATTAAATCCAGTAGAGCCATGTCCAGTAGATCACCTGGGGAAAGTTGTAGCAAGATATGAACTACAAAGGGCTTGGGTGGCCCCACACCCTTTGTAGCCCTCATGGTCTCTCTTGGGTTGGCTGTGCTCACTGCCTGTAGCTTTCCTCAGACGTTCAACATTCCTGGCTTCTCCAACTTTGTGGAGTCTACACTGCACTTTCAGTTTCACTCTCACACCTTCAGGCACTGCCCTCTCAGGGCACACTGGCTAGCTTCTCAGGTCTTCCTTTGAAATCTGGGTGGAAACCTACTTGACCCCACAACTTTTGCATTCTGCATGCCCATAAAACCAGCACCACATGGATGATGCTGAGGTCTGCCATGAGCTCAAGCAGTAGCTGGCCCTCCTTTGATCATGGTTATAGAGGCCTCAGATTGCCTGGATGGCTAAGTACTGTGAACTCAAATCTGGGGAACCAATTCTTTAGCCATCTCTTCTCCAACAGAGGCTCTCTTCTCAAAGCAAAGTCTTTCACTTTTGCACCTTTAAGCCTGTGAAAAATGAGGTTATACTGATTCTTAAGATACCCTCAAACCATCTTTCATGTTTCCTAATGCAAAGTACATGGCTTTTTTTTAATGCTAACTTTTTTCAGCAATCATACTGTCCTTTGCTCCAACTTTTCAGGTGCTTCCTTTCTGGCAAAACTGAAAAAATTTAAATGAGCTTTTGTTCCTCCTTCTTACTCTAATCCTGACTGAGAAGTACTCATACCAGAGCCTGAACATTGGGCTGCCTTGAAATTCCCTCTTTTAGATTAATTGGTCTAGTACCCTTAGTCTAAGTCTCCTACAAAGTCTTATAACATGAGCAAAATGTAGACAAATATTCTAACAGAGTGTTACATACGTGTCTCAAGTCCAACTGCTACTGGAGTCCTTGTTCCCAACTGAAAGCTCCTTAGCCTGGCCTTTACTACCTAATTCCTATCAGCATTCTTTTCTTCTGAGCTCCAACCAGAATTTTCTGTCAAGCCTGGCTTACAGCATTCTATTGCTTCTCTGGCTGTTATCTCCAAACCTTTCCAAACCCCTCCCACAAGCCAGTTCTCAAAGCTTCTAATGTTTTAGAAGATAATTGTCACAGCAACACCTTCACTCCTAATACAAAAATCTATCTTAGACACTCTCCTCATCACTGAACATAATACCTGGTACCCACAATTTAAGGGAGGAGAGGTTTATTTTGGCTCACATTTACAGATGTTTCAGTCCATGATTGGTAGGCTCAGACACAGAAGTGGCATGATGGAAGGCCTAGCATGGAGGAAAACTTTTCACAGGAAACAGAGTAAAAGGAAGATCCAGGGAGGGAGATGTACCCTTCCAGACCACACCCCGGGGAACCATCTCTTCTGACCAGACCGAGCTCCTAATAGCACATTTAGCTAGGATTCATCATTGGATGAATCCACTAAGGAGTACAGTGGCCCCATGATCCAATCATCTTCTAAACACATGAGCCTTTGGGGGAACACCTGAGCTCTAAACCAAGACAGATTGAGTTCACTGAGCAAATTGAATATGTCACACAAATAATTTAGTTTTGTGACCCATTCTGAGTCACTGAAAAGTGGTGGTGACTGTTTTTCTAAAGGAAATCTCTGGAGCCGCTGTCATAACTCAGAAATTCTGGCCAGTGATCTACCTTTAGAAAGCCATCCCACCTTGGTGTATAAGAGAAAATGTGTGCTCCTCTTCTGTCTCTTCACAGAGCTGTGCAAACTATATGAGTCAGAGCTCAGGCAGCTGTGCAGTTGAATGAAAGTGGCCATATACAGATGAAGCTTCACTTGCTCACCTGCTGCTCACTTCTTGCTGTGCAGCCCAGTTCCTAACAGGCCACAGACTGGTACAGGTCTGTCATCCAAGGCTTGGAGGACCCCTGCTTAAACCATCTCTAGAGTACTTTTAATACCTAATACAATGGAAATGCTGTGTAAATAGTTATTGTGCTATATATTGTCTAGGGAATAATGACAAGAAACAAAAAAGTATACAAATTCACTATAGAGGCAGGTTTTCTTTTTTTTTTTTTTTTATCAAATATCTCCAATCCTAGATTAGTTGAATCCACACATGTGGAAACTATGGACATAGAAGGCCAACAGTATATAACTTTTTAGAATATCTGTTGATGGAAAAAATAGGTTTTTAAAAATATATGTGAAAGAAAAGCCACATGTTCAGCACCTTCTCGTGGTTTCGGTCTCTGGTGCCATTCCTAGCCCATGGGTACATTAAGACAAGGGACAGACCATATATAGGAATAGATCCTGTTATGTGGATGCTGCTCCATGAGAATGATCGTCAGGTACCTGAGGATGAGCCTCTCCACAGACAAGAGTTTCCAGGACCACACTGCCACCTCAGCCCCCTGCTCCTATGACCACACCCTCACAGGGTCCTGGCCTACAATTAATTGTATAGATAACCTAGGGTGCGACGATACTGCATTTCAAAGATATATACTCACCTTATAGCGACCATAGATTTGTACATTTATTACTAACGCCTTCCTTGGCAGGGGGTACATATGGTATATTAAAGCAGGAATTCCCTTTTCTAATGCACAGTCAAGTGTCAGCACCCGCCACCGCCGGAGTCCTGTTTGACCTTAGTGATAATCTCAGAGCGCTCCCTTCTGAGGTACTACCTCCATACCTTATAAGCTCATTGTCCTCTTCAGTAACTCTTAAACCTCATCAAGAACCCCAGTCAATTGGCCTTACTGTCTATCTCCCTTACCCAGCGGAGTCTCCATAGTCTGGCGTCATAATCACTCCTTTGCCAGTATTCTCAACTCCTTCACCCTTTTTTCCCTTTACTGTGTTGCTCAGAAAGGCCCAACCCTGGTTAAACTCAACTCTGCCTTCTACCATGAATGCAGCCGAGCTGCTTAGTTTCTATAGTCGCTCGCTCAGTGTCATCCCCTCCTGGCAGAACTCAGCTTCCTCACCTCACTGGCTCTCTGTGTTACTTACTTCACAAAGGCCGAGTCACGTTGCTGCCTGAGAGGCAGAGCTGTGCTTCTAGGAAAACAATATGCTTCATTTTAAATTCATGACCCCAACTTAAAATGCCATGTATCACCTCCCAGAAGACCCACTCTTCTTCCTTATAAGATTTGCTTTCCTCCCCTTCAAAAGGATGATTTCACCCTAACCTCTGCTTTTAGGTCCCCTTTATTTCCTAGCACTCTCCCACCTCTCCTTTACTCTTGAGGCTCACTGACTTCCTTTCTTAAACATCACAGGCTCATTCCCTCCTCAGAGCCTCTGCACTGGCTGTTCCCTGTGCACGGAACACCTCGCCACTTTGGGCTCCAGAGAAAGGCCCTCCTCAGTCTCCTCCAGTGGCCACCCCATTGCCACTCCATCACTTCCACCAAGTTTAGATTTCTACTTAGTATATTTCGGTACCTGCATCTTATTTGCTTGTTGTTTTACTTTTTATTTTTCCAACTAGAATGTCAGCTCCATGTGAACAGGGACCTTGTCTGCCTACTTCATGTCTGTACTGACCCTAAATGGTGCAGTGTGACCCCTGACCTGCTCATAGGTTCCAGTCTGGTGAGACACATGCCAGGTGGCATAGGCGACATAGTTTCTCAGTTGTAACTACCATGCCAAATTATAAAAATAAGAATTTCCATAGATTGTTATGTACATTTTTCAAAATGAGATTTTTTTTGTCATTATCTCTTGAACAAACAATAGCAACTGGAGGGAAAAGAAAAATACTAAGGGTATGAGCTGAATAAATTTCCCCTAAACTTTTAGTAATAATACAACTTTATCATTCATCCTCTGATTTATATTTCTGAGCATGAATTTTATTTTTGAGTGTTGTTTTCATCTAGTACTTCATTTTGCATTTTGGTTGAGGTCATCTTGTACTGGCTTCAATGTGATAGGAAGCCTCACCTGGTCTTTATCACTGCTCGCTGTACACAGGACCTCTAGGCTTCACTTTCTTTTTCTTTTTTTTTTTTCGGTACCAGGAATTGACATCAGATCCTTGCGCTTGCAAGGCAGGCGGCGAAACCACTGAGCTAAATCCCTGGCCCTAGGCTTCACTTTCTTTCTCTTATTTTATTTTATTTTATTAGTACATATTTGTAATTCATGCAGTTTACAGTCAACTTGGGGCGTGGTTACGTGCACATATTACAGCCTGTTTTACTTTCTTGTCTTGTCATATCCTGTATCCCAAAGGTGCCATGACTCTTAGATGAGAGTAGTCTTTCCAAAGATGGTTAAGATTGCTTCTTCTGAATTCTAGAAGGAAATAAACTTTGTGCCATGGCAGCATTTCCCATGCTCTTCAGCTAAACCCGTTCAATACATCTAATGCTCACAACAAATACTTATTTCATGCATTATATTTGCGAGCATTTTATAAATAAACATTAATAAAATAGAATTTCTACTGCCTTTCATTATTTTCTGCCACTTTGGCTATAGTTTTCAAAGCAGTACACTGAAACCTGCTTTTTCCCCTATATGTGAATAATTGAAAAAGCATATTTATACATTATCATTCATGCATTCTTGGGTCTTCCATTGGTGATTAGTTTCACAGCTTGAGATTGGCCTTTCATGTTAAATAAGATTCAGCTAAAGCTGAACTTAGTGTTACTAATGCTAGTAAAATTTTGTTCTCATAAAATTTGATACGAGCTGTTTTTACTGCTTTGTATGAGTTATATTGGGAGAAAAGTAGCTGTTACATTATGTAGTTGGGTAACAGAAACGTCACCCAACTAGAACTTGGATATAAGAATGGGGATCATTTACTATGTACAAACTCTCTTTCTAAAGCATTTCATAATTATTTAATCACTTAATTCTTCCTGTAACTATGTTATACCCATTTTACAGATGAGGCAAAGGTAAGTTAGTGAATTTGCCCAACACTACAAAGGAGTGGAGCTAAGACTCAGGCCCTAGCACACCTGGCTCCAGAGTTTATGCCTTTACCCCTATGTTGTACTCTCTCTGGAAATAGAGGTCTTATTTCTACTCATCCTCCCGACTAGTTTTTTAACATTTTATGCATGCTTGGGGACCCTCTGTGCCTCTATTTTCAAATATAAGCTTTGCAGGATAATATCTGCAATTATTTCTCATGTGAGTGAAATCAAATAGAAATTTTTTTTCAGAAAGTAAAGTAGGCAATGCATGTTTGTTGAAACGATTTTTTTTTTTTGTTACCAGGGATCTAACTCAGGGCCTTGCACTTGCCACTGAGCTACATCCCCAGGCCAACCATTTTTTATTATTTACACTTTTTACAATATATTATTTTGAATTTAATAAATATTTAATAAGTTATTTTAAAAGAAAAGTATATAAATTTGGTTTGACTTCACATATGTCTCAACAGGATATTAATGAAGGACAAAATACTTTATGAAAATATATAGGTTTAGTGCAATAGAAGATAAAAATTAAAGGAAGATTCTGAAGCCACCTTGAACAAAAATAAATTTAAAATTCAGGCTTAACATGAAAAATTATATATCATATATCCTCACTCAAAAACTCATTTATAAATGTAAAGATAGAGTAGAAATAAAATGCAGGGAAATACTCTGACAAAGAAATTAAGGAAAGTAAAATGACAGATATTCTACTTCACAGTCACCTTGGCGTATAGACATTCCTCATGTAAGACGTCATTTTTACAGATTCTCAACTTGGAGTTTATGTGGTATTTGATAGATAACTCAGCTTATTAGAGTTACAAAGAGTCAAATTTAAGTTTCCCTTTTAACTTTTCCTGCTACTTTATTTAAAATAAAGAAAATCAAAATGCTGAAGGTGAGACAATAAAAAGCTTTCTATGGAAGCTTTTTTTTCTTCACAGAGAAAAATTATTGAGGATTTGTCATTTAATTTTTAATGCCTAAATTTCATTTCATTTTAATGCCTAAATTTCAGAATTAGTATAGATTCTGAAGACACCACTGGCTACCTCGTCAGAGTTTCTTTTCTTTCTAATCTGGATTGTCTTTTTTCCCAAGAGAGAAGTTGTATTTATCTCTTAATAGAGCCTTGTTTCCTGTAAGGCTATTAAAATTTTCTATAAGGCAAAAAGAAGTTTGGAGAATTTGAAAAGGACATGAATTCTTAACACATGGAGAATCATCAGGTTGAAAGTTAAGTTAGGGCCAGGGATTTAGCTCAGTGGTTTTGCCACCTGCTGCACAAGCACAAGGACCCGAGTTCAATCCCCGGTACCAAAAAAAAAAAGAAAGTTAAGTTGCTGAACTGAAAAAAGATGACATTCCTGGAGTTTATAGACAAAGCACATCTTTGAAGCATGTCAACACTGCCGCACCCAGTTTTGTTTATGCAACATTTTCACACTTTTCTAGCTACGCAGTGCAAAAGCATCTGCTTTGTGAATTTAATTTTAGAGAAAGATAGAAAAACTCTATGGAGCCTGGCAAGATAGGAAATGGTTTGCTTAGGAAACAGACAAATGCCACCATAAGACTAAAAGTGATGAAAGACAGGTTTTTCTTCTAAGGTTATTGTTTCTCTTGTAGGTCCACCTAGTTCCCAACTCTTCAGTTGTTTTTGTTTTTTGGTTTTTGGTTTTTGTTTTCAAGATTAAGTACCCAGCGTTAACCTATGGATATGTTTACAAGAAAGGCATTTTGGCTAGGAAGATCCTGGACTCGGGAGCCCTTGTTTCTTGCTTATTACAAGAGTCCCACTGTACTGTGAGACTCTGAGCACTGTATAATGGAGAAAGAGGTTATTGGGTTAGGCAAATCAAGTTAATATCAAGTTAATGCACATGTTCACTAATGATTGGCTATTTGTCTTGGTTTTAAAGTGACTTTGGCTTTCAAGATACACCTCACTCATATTTATTTGTTTATTTTGTCAGAAGGGGGCCATGGTGGTGGAAGAGGAAGACACTTTTTCATTGAGAATTGAGATCATACATTATGTAGCCTGTGGCTGAGAGGAATCTTATGTGTTTTAACCATGGTATATAAATGAGATTGAAAGACATCATGGACTTCACTAATTCTATATATTTTCCATTTGTTTTATTTCCTAAAGGAGTTGAGCTGTATTAAATTTAGGACACTTTTGGCTTTCTGTTGCCAAACACAGTAGACTATGAAATGACCCTATAAATGAAGTCCCTCCATCCCCTTTTGTCACCACTCATGGCGACTTATTTGAACATGAGGCCATCTGGGTGACCTATGATACTTCAAACACTGCATCCAAAATTTATGTCCTAACACATCAGTCCATAATACTGTGTAGCAGAACTGATCTTACGTCTCTATATTTTACTGCATTTTTAACCTTAAAGAAATGAACACTAAATAAATTACTATGATGTTGGATCACTTCCCCCATCATAATATTTTATTAATCTAGCTATCATTTTAATTGGATAATACACATTTTTTAAAAAAATTAACTATTTGTCTATATATAACACTCCTTTATCCTCACCCCACCCAACCTTGAATGTTTTATTCCTGTGCCTTGTACCAACTGATAGCCTTTCTGCCAAGACCTCCTTTATTTATGCTATTATTTCTCTTAGTGAGTCCTTGAGAACAGCTGAAGTAGATCCAACAGCCATTTTTTCAAAGGTTCTGTTGAAAGTACGATGTCACCTCTTATCTTTGGGAGATACATTCTAAGACCCCTGTGGATGCCCAAAAATATGGATAGCACCAAAACCTATATATACTCTTTCCTATACAAATGTACCTATAATAAAGTTTAATTTATAGATTAGGCACAATAAGAGATTAACAACAATGATAAAAAAATAATTATAGTAATGTACTGTAACAGAACATATTTTAAATTTATAAATTGTTTATTTCTGGAATTTTCCATGTAATGTTTTCAGACCCGAGTTGACCTGGAGTACCTAAAAGTGCAGAAAATGAACCCATGGATTTGGGGAAATAAATGGAGTTTATTTTGTTTTGAAGTATCGCCACGGCGCTTCTCAATGCGCACCTGGGACAGAGAAAAGATGTGCTCCATTGTGAATTAAGCCTTTTTGGTGACAGAGTTGATGACGGCAGAACCCCATCAGCCCTATCAGGAGAAATTCCCTGACCTCATTATTGCTAATGGATCCATGCTAACTAAACCTGTTGTGAAATCTCATGTTCAATTATGCAGAATAATGAGTGACTCAAAACATAATATGTCTCAACTGTCATCCTTATGATAGCGCTTACACAGCTTCTTTCAAGAGTAAAATAAGATTTGAAGTAGAATGGTTCACTCTTATGTCCAAACACAAGTTATCATCAATATTCAGACTGTCCTGATTTTTAAATATCTGATTTGATTTTGAAATAAGAGAAGATTGCTCTGTAGCTTTTTTATATTTCACTGATCATTTTATAGGAAAGTTAGGACAGGTTTATTCATTTTTAAGTGTTAATTTTGGAATTCTAAAAGCATGCAAATGGCATTTGTCTTTGGATTCACAAAAACTCTAGATAGTCAGAGTTTAAATTATTTAAACTCCCACAACACATGCACTTTTACTTTTCAAGCATGAGTTATAATTTAATTAAAAACTTCTGCTGCTTTGCTAGCATTTTAAATATTAATATGTTCCATGGATCACTTTTGATTATCTACCATCTTGAAATTCTTGAAGATGTCAGATTTTTAAGATTCCCAAAGTTATACTTGGAATTGTCTGTCGAGGCAAAGGGGACTGTGATAATTACACACATCCATTAGGATCAGCAGAGGAGATAAACTTTGGGGAGGCTTAATGGGCATGTCTCGGTGACAGCTAGCAAAGAGCATTTGGCATGATTAAGGATGGATTTGAATGTGGTTGAAAATACACTCTCATTATGGACACCCAGTGGAAGTTGCACTACAAATGTTACATTCCCCAGGAGAAGAGTGGCATGGCAGGGAAGCTTTGAAATCCACTGTGGCCATCATCCAAATTATTCTCTTCTCTTTATGTCTTTCTGCTGTCAGAATCCCTTTGTGATGCCCAGTTCAACTCCCTTCATCTCTGAAAAGAGGCAACCTGTTGCTCTCTGTGTTGCAGATTGTCCGAAGATACATCAAGGATTGGCTTGAAAGAAAGAAACCCCCTTTTGGTGCTGTCAGCAGCAGTGTGCTCCTCATGATCATCTACACCACATTCTGTGACACGTTCTCCAACCCACACTTTGACCTGGATAAGCTCAGCCTCCTTCTCATCCTATTCATAAGTAAGTTGGAAGATGGGGCCCTGATATCCCTCAGTCTTCTCAGGAGCAGTGTGAAGTAATCCGTGTGCCTCAAACACATTTCCAATGTTAATCTCATTAGAAACCCATACTTCGTTTATATTAATACATATTTACTCAGTGACTGTCTTGTGTATTTGTTCTTTAGAAAGACATCACTTATGCACTTAGGATCTTAATCTCCTTTGGGTTTTTTTTTTATGTCCATTACACTGTTTTCTGATTCTCAATAGTTGATGTCAGATGAAAGAAGCCTTAGTATCTATCAAATGCAAAAATCTGATTGAGCACTCTGCCACCAATTTAGTTTAAGTTTAAACTGATCTTAATCCCTATTTTGATTTAAAAGCAGGATTGATAATGTGTGATACCATTATTTTATATGGATAATAATTTGAATACATTGGTTAAAATGTGAACATTTACATATTTTCTAATAAAATATATCTAAAGTAATAGCATTTCATTTTAAGGAACAGTAGGCTATAAAATGCCAGTAACTGCTAAAGCTCAAAACCCCAAAAAACCAAAGACAGTTTTTATTAATATTGTAACAAAAGACAGCTTTTGTTATTAAGAATGAAGATGAGTTATTCCGAAGTATTATATAATACCACATTTGTGCCATATATACTATATATACTCATAGTATAAACCAGGTCTTTCTAAATTAAAAAATTAACTAAATCTTAAATGAAAAAGGGTTTTTAGATTCTCCCTCAGTAGTAATCGTAGATTGTGTCTGGCGATGTTGCCATTAAGAATAGGCTTAATTCTACTGATTTAAATGAATCTATCAATTTAGCAGTGTACATTTGTTCAGTTTATTCATTTGTTTTTTTAGATTTCAGATAAAACTAAGCACATCAGTAAATATACTCCAGATACATTGCTTTTATAATGCTAACTTAGGTTCAATCTTTTTTTTCTCTCTTCAGTAGTATCTATTCAACTGAGTTTTATGCTCTTAACCTTCATCTTCTCAACAAGGTAAGTGATTTGGTATCTTTTGTTGATTTCCTAAGTGAGGAATTATACTCCTTATTTGGCTACTGTGCCGCTATACTGTCCCGTTTTTTTTCCCTCTTGTCTTCGACTATTCTTTTTCACTCTCTGCGACCCCAAAGCTGTAGTCATCACCAGAAGATGTGTCCTTGGTCCTTGTCTCATCTGTCCATGTCATGTGCTTAGACAGCCTCCTCCATTCTCCTGGCTGGAGCTTTCCTCTTCATACTGTTGAGATTCAGGACTATGTTTTCCTTACCAGTAGTTATCTTCCCCTGACTGTCTTAAGATCTTAGCTCAAGGGCCAGGGATTTAGCTCAGTGGTTCTGGCGCCTGCCTCACAAGTGCAAAGTCCCGAGTTCGATCTCTGGTACCAAAAAAAAAAAAAAAGATATTAGCTCAAGATACTCAAAATAGAAAATTAATCTTTTTCCCCCCGAAACTTCCTCTTCCTCTTTTGTTTCTTTTTTGGTACCGGGGCTCGAACTCAAGTCCTTGTGCTTGCGATGCAGGTGGCAGAACCACTGAGCTACATCCCCAGCCCCTCTTTACTTATTTTTAATGGAACTACCATCCTCAGAGTTACTCAGACTGGAATCCTTCCCACCATTTTTTAAATGTCTTGACCCTAATTTTGTAATATTTATTCTGCTTCATAGCCATTTCCCTAATTCAGGTTCTTGGTACCTCTTCTGTCCAGTCTATTGCAGTGTGTATCTTACTGGTAAGTCTACTTCTAGGCCCAACCGTTCCTATCCATTTCATACTGCTTCCAGTGACTCCAAGTTCTGATGATCATTCTCTTGTTCAGATATCCTCACTGTTTGGCCAGTGCCTGCAATGAAGTTAATTTCTTAAGTCCAAGGCCATCCAGTCTAAATACAGTCTCTGGAAATCACCACTGGTATTTATGCTGCCTAAGCATTAGGTTGAGGTAAAATCATTGCTATTCCCTAGAACACTTTTCCTTCCCTTGCTTAGGCTGTCCTCATGACCAAATTGTTCTTCATGTCTTAGTTTCTCTTTCCTGTTCTTAAAGGATCACCTTAAATGCAACTTCTTCTGCTGGGATTATTTATTTAACAATTTTTCTTTTTTTTTTGAGACAGGGTCTCACTATGTAGCTTAGGCTAGCCTTGAACTCATTATGTAGCCCGTGCCGGCCGCCAACTCACTGCAGTCCTCCTGCCTCTCTGCCTCCCAAGTGCTGGGATCACAGGCGTGCACCACCATGCCTGACCTCAACAGATACTTAAGCCTTTGGTATGAGAAAGTTACCATAGTGGATGCCACAAATAAGAGCTGATTCCAAATCCTGCATGAATTTATAGACTAAACATGTGCAGTGATAATAACTAAGTGCACTCTGAGTAGTATAGTAAGCCAACCTGTGCTCCATTCACAGAAGAAGAAAGCAGTTCCAAAGAGTGGTGGAGCCCAGCTTCATGGGAGTGATGCAGTTGGCCTGAGCTGTGAAGAATGGCCACTTGTCCAGCAGACAGAGAGGCAGAGAAAGTGTTCTTACAGAAGAAGCCACAGTGTCTATGTGGACATGTACAGAACAGCACAGTAGTAAAGGAGGATTAAAAGTAACACTAGTCACTGGCCAGGTGGGCTTGAGTCAGGTTGACTGAAAGACCAGTGAGTTACCACAAGGTGAGGGCTTAGGGTATTGAGGAGGCTTTTTGAAATCATGTCAGGGCCTGGGAGGATGGGCACAGGCCTCATGTTAGCACTTGGCCTATATAGCACTTAGTATAGCACTAGGCTGATGTAAACAGTCAATAAGAATGTACTGATTGATGTAATTTGAAGCATTTCCCCAAGCTTGGGGTTCTGATTTATGAAGTAAAAATAAAGCCTGGAGCCCTTGAGTCACAGAGACAATGTGCCTTAGTTGAGTAAGTCAGAGAGAAAGAGCTGTTTTAAAGTTCTTTTTGTGAATGGCTTGTTGTGTCACCTTTCAGTGGCTGTTTGTTCGCTGGCCCTTGTGGAGGAAGTAATAGTCAGGCCTGTTCATCCTATCAGATAAGCAGGATGCAGAGAGCCTGTTAATAACTGAAAAACTCCTTGAAAAGATGCAATACTGATCAGAAACTGCTGGGATTCCTTACTGAAGGGGGACAGCGGGAGAGGGACATCACAACTAGTTGAATTAAAATTAACAATTTTCAGCATGCAGTAAACTAGTCTTTCCTAGTGACCTGGGTTTAAAATCCTTCTTTGCCACCTGATTTTGCCTTTCCTGAAATTCTGTCATACTTTGAACTTATTTGACCCACTGTCAGTCAACACATTCTTTATTAAACCATAAACTATGAAAAAGTGATTATCAGATTCCAAGGTAATGGGTGCATAGCCCCAAAACAAGCCACTAAAAATTGGAAAATTTAGGGCTGGGGATTTAGCTCTGGTTTTGCTGCCTACTGCACAAGAGCAAGGACCTGAGTTTGATCTCCGGTACCGAAAAAAAAAATTTTGGAAAATTTTCAAAGGGACAAGATTTTGAAGATGACTTTCATCTGTGTTGTTGCTGAAAGCCCCCATAGCTGCTAAAGCTTTTATTGGAAGAATGAAAGATGCCTGAGGATGGTCCATACAGTATTTCTGGTGTGGTGGCAAGACTATGATATCTGGCCTCTTTGCTACTGTTTTACTGATGAGGACCCAGACTTATGGTAGTTTGCTTTAGTACTTGGCTAAAATCAGATTGTAGTAGTTTAATAACTTAGCTAAAATCAGATAGTATACCTAGAATTGAAATCCATTTCCGTTTGACGTTTCCAAAAGTATTTGTTCGTGCTTTGCTCATTGCTCTGTTATTTTAATTACTTTTAAAATTCATGACTTGTTTTAGTTAGAGAATTTAACTAAAAGAGTGTTTAACTGAACTCTGAACCATTTCATTGAAGATACTAAGAATTTGAATTAGAACCCATTGATTTGTGCCCTCCTGAATTCCATTTCCTTTTCCTAGTTTTGGTTCTTTCCTACCTGACATTGGTGAAATTGATATCTGTTGTATGTTTTCACTTTTTTTTTCCTAAGCAATCCAATAGGGCCAGGATGTAGCTCAGTGTTTCTACACCTGCTTGGCAAGCGCAAGGTCCTGAGTTTGATCCCCAGTACTGCAAAAAAAAAAAAAACAAAACTAATCAATCCAATAAATCTAATAAATCCAGATGTATTTATTTACTTGGCAAAAAATAAATCTCAGCATAGAAAGCAGCCTGTTTGTTATGCAGCATGCTTCAGCATCGCAATAATGGAAAGTTCAACTTTCTTGCCACATTCTGCTTCTCTTCGCATTTCTTAGATTTACTGTCTCGGTGTGTTACCATATCAGTGAGCATTTAAAGTAGATTTAACAGTCATATATCTGTCTACAAAATAGTATCAGGATTCAAAATTCCAAAGCTAGAGCCAGACAGACGTGGGTTTCAGCTCTTTTACTAACTTTGTGACTTTTGTCAGCCTCCTTATATGTAAAATTGAAACAGTAATAGCACCTGTATTATAGGAACATTGGAGAATTAAATAATATGCACATAAACCCCTCAGCATTATGCCTATGTATATATAGTATGTGCTGAATAAATGTTAGCTACTATAGGATGCTTATTATTACATCAAAATAGTTTATATCAAAAACTAACAAGAAAAAGGAGTTAGCTGTTCTAACTTTGTAATACAGTCTATGTCAACAGTTGCTAGAAAATGTGAGTTACTCATCAAACCAAGTCAACTATCCATAGTGACCTAAGTTTTAGCCAATATTGGGAAATGGTCAAAGATAAAGAAAATGTTGAAAAATTTAGAAAAAGCACAAGTTGAGAATCTTTAAAAACTATGTAAAAAACAGTTTGGCAGGCTGATAACTGGAGTAACAGACACCTAGACTCACTAGAGTGACAAAAGAACTCTTTTAGAAAAGATGAGGAGAAAAACAAATATTCAAATAGTTACATAGAGCTGTTAATCCTGTAAGGTAGTGACTCAGTGGGCCTCTCACCACAGCCCTGGGAGAAGGATGGTGGGGAAGGAGGGAGGAAGAGATGGAGGAGAGAGGCAAAGCATACCAGACAGGCAATCTCAGTGGCAAGTCTGTACCATCCCGATTAGGCAGCTGAGCCTGGGAGCTCTTGGTTGCCTGCTTACGGTCAGACAGATGAGGTTTCCCCCCAAAATGAGCAAAGACAAAACAACAGCACAAAAGTATCTCACATGTAAGTTTCCTCCTCTAAAAAAGGTCCCTCCGAGGACCTTTTCTGCTCCACATTCTGTGATTCTCCTAGTAAAACCTGACATGTTTTCCCCTGTGAGTACCACAGAGGAAGGCAAAATAAATATAATGTGGAGAACCCTGATTGAAAGCTTTTTCAGAGAGAATAAAAAGACCACTTGGGAAGAAAAGGAAATAAACATCTCCAAGGAAGCCAAAGTGATCAAAAGAATTATAAAAACAGGATAAAAAGAAAATCAGTATTAAAAAGAGATAAGGTAGAGTTAGAAAATAAATAATAATGTGATTCCTTTCAAGAACATGAGCAGACCCAATAGAGATGTTCCTCACTAAAAATAATTGTAGTCATTACTATTTAAATATAATGTTCAGGACTCTGTCTTTCTGTCTTTCTGTGCATTGTGCTGACCTTGTCCCGTGAAGCCACCCTTGACAGATGATGGCGGAGAGCAGGTTACTGACCGAGATGGCCGCTCTCACCCATTAAATTATTTTGTAGTGGTTTGTTTGGGGTTTTTTTCCTTTGTTTTTTTTTTTTTTTTTTTTGGTACTGGGGATCGACCACGGGTCCTTGCACTTGCGCAGCAGGCAGCAAAACCACTGAGCTAAATCCCCGGCCCCTTTCCTTGGTTTTTATATTGTCTTTTTGAGAAGGCAAATTGGCCTCCAAAGTTTGGGGCAGCCTACTTGCTTGTTATGTGACATTAGGGAAGCCACTTACCCTCTCTGTGCTTCACATTTCCCCTGTGGAAAAAGCAAGGCAAACGCCTTCTAAGGCTGTGCTGCAAAGGAGGAAATGCAGGCTGCAAAGCATTTAGGAAAGTGCTTGGTCATGTTCACTGCTGTGGCCTCTCTCCATCATCAGGAGTGGAGGGCTACATGGGCATCTGCTCCCCGAACTCCCCCTGTTGAGATAGACTGTGAGGATGTGGTGTAGACTGTTCTTGTGTGGTTAGGGTTCGAGTTAGCCCTCTGAAGAGGGACATGGCTTTAACTGTAAATAAACATCCCTAATCTTGTGATCCTCCCTTCTACACTGATGGAATTTGTATCAGCAGAACCGTAGAAAAATGTTACTCTTTACCCAAGTCAGAGGTGTCCCTGTGCGGGCCTAGCTTTGGTCCCCTTACCTGGAATGGGACAAGCAGGCTAACCCTGTAAGTAGCCTCTTTAGCCACGCTCTAAGTGATGCTCTAATTGGTGACAGCACCAGACCTATCGAATCAGAGCCCCAATGACCAGAGACTTTGACACCCTGGAAATGTGCAAAACTGGACATGAGCAAGTTCAAGTGGAACCAAGTTCACTCGAGGTGAAGTACACTGCCAGCCTCTCCAGGAAGAAAGCCGAACTGCATAAATCCAGATGTGGTCATGACTGGTCATAACCAAAGGTAGCAAAAGACTGCAGAGGCCACAAGCCTTTCTGGGGATCATCCCAAACTCACTTGCTCCATGTCCTGCAGTCACAGCTGAGCCTCCCCGCTGCAGAATTCACTGTGACTTGACGCTGTCACATTCCCCAGGTGGCCTGTTTCACACTTCTCTAATTTCTTTAGGTCCCATGCCTCAGTATCACCTCAAAGTCCATGGATAAGTAAAATGCCTCACACTTTACAAGAGTAAAAACTGACTGAAGTTACCTCTGCTTTGCCATTCTCTGCCTAGGAAATGTCCATAGTTTTGACCTATCTTACCTGCTTTTGCTTCTAGTTCAGACTGTGGGAAACTTCTCTGTGCAGTTCAGCCTTTAGTCACATCCTCTTGGGCCTCTCTGGGCACCTGGTTCATTGGTTAATTCTTTCTGCTGTGTCTTCACTCTCTTTGTAATCATGTTCAGATCTCCCACGACCCTTCTCTTCTCTCCACCAGGTTGATTGAAAACTTGGTCCCTTTTCACTGCTACAAATCCAACATTCTCTCCTTGGCCTCCTCTCAAGCCCCACTGGGCTCCCTCTTCCATTCTCTGTTTCCATTAAAGCTTTCGTGTTCCTCTCAGTCCTGTGCGCTCAGAGTTTCCAATGTCTCATTAATTCCTCCTCTTTCCAAACAATAACAAGAATTAAAATATCAACCAGGGGCCGGGGATTTAGCTCAGTTGGTTCTGCCGCCTGCTTTGCAAACACAAGGTCCCAAGTTCGATCCCCGGTACAAAAAAATAAAAAAATAAAATGTCAACCAGCATGCATTAAACATTTATAATGTGCCAAATTCTTAACGAATATCAGCATTTATCTTTACAATGCCTAAGAGGCAGGTAGTATTCTCCCCTTTTATATAGAAGCAAAAGGAAGGTCTGGATCTAAAATCAAGTGTGCTTGCCCCCAAAGCCTCTACTGTTGAGGGAATGTTGCATAAAAATTAACAATTGACAAGTTCTGTTTTATTCTAACTCCATGTCTCTTATCCCCATCTCCTGCCCTTCTTCAAGCCCTTCTAGCTCCCTACTTCCTGAATGGCCTTTCTTTAGTTTTATACCATGCTGTATGATTACTTCTGAAGAGCAAGTCTGATCGTGTCACTCTACCGTCCCAAGTTCTTCCACAGTTCCCCTTGTTCCAGTTTACCAAGCCCACACTCCTGGTCATAAGCAAGAGTCCCTGTACACAAACCAGCCTGAAAAATCTTCCCTTTGCTAGATTTCCCCTGCACCCCCATATTGCAGTTCCACCTTCCCTTACCTCCTGGAAGGCTGTGTGCTTGTCATCACCTCAGTCCCTGCCACATTAGAGGTGATGATCCTCCTCTAATGGCGAATCTCTCTCCCCCCCTCCCTCCCTCTCTCCCTCCCTCCTTCCCTTTCTCTCCTGCTCTCCCCCATTCCTCTCCTCTCCCCTCTCTCCCATCCCTCTCCATTGCCGTCTTCGTGTTTTCTTCTCTCAGCCCATATATTTACAGAATTATAGAGTTCCCTCCCCATCAGGTCTACCATGAAGAATAAAGAGATAAATATGTCAGAAATGTAGTGCAGTGTTTAAAAACCAAGAGTAACATCACAGTGTACATCAGGATCAGATGTAGGGACAGTCAAGCAGTCTCATTACACTCAGGTGGCACACATCTGTGGAGAATCCTCACCTGAGGTGAGAAAGCAGAGATCCAGTTGATACGAAGAAAGGGCTGGGAGGAAGGTGGTCTGGAAGCAGAAACATGCTTTTTCAGAGTGAGGAGAGCAAGGGCCATTTAAATATCCTCCTGACACCTCCACATGGGATGAGGGGGAAGAAAGGGTTCTTCTTCCCTCCGGTGAGAAACCAACAGAGAAAATGGTGTGGAATCTTTTTAGGGGTTTTTCTAAATAAGGGTTAAGACTTCTTGCAGCAAAAGTCATACATGGTGATGAGATTTCTAAGGGAAATGTGGGCTCTCTTTCATTAGAGATCCTTAAAATTGGGGAGATTGTTGTAGCTGCAGCTGCATGCAGTCGGTTTCCAGCGCATCGTGTTTCTCTGAGCTGTTCTGTCAGAGCTTAGGGCAGGGAATGAATACACTCACTATACCATCAAACCCTGGTCCTACAGAAAGGAATCGTTTCTGACATATAAGGGCACAATAATAATAATAATGTGGTCATGATTCTCTATGCCTTTAAGATCTAGTGTAGGAAATGAGATTATGATATCCAGCTGACTCTGCTGAGCCCCCATAACATTTAATCAGTTTTGATGAGATGAGATGTTCTGTCCTGTTTAAACTTATTATAATAGTAGGACTTCGAAGTTAAGAGCACAAGCAAGGGAACCAGCCCTGGCTTGGATCCTAGCTTTGGCACTTACCAGTGATGGGCCCAGAATAAGGCAAGTGATTTCTGTGTGCCTCGGTTTCCTCATCTGTAAATTAAGTGATGTTTCCTCTACTTTGGGTGGTTACTGTCTACACTCAGGTAAAGACCTTTGAGAAGTGCCTGTTACCCCCAGTAACTGCTCAAAAAATGACAATTGGGGTTTTTTGCTCCAACATCCTGTTAAGATAAGAGTGTGATTGGTTCCACGAGGATGTGTTGTTCCTGGAGAGAAGCATTTTTGGAGACAAATAAATCCTTTCAATGTGATGGGTAATGTCAGGTGATAATCTAAAGACAGCTGAGAAAGCGCCTTGCTGGATTATTTTCTCAAAGTCCTATACCACCATGGACTGGTTATACGTGTGATCTTAGAAGCCCCCCACCACACAGTAACTATTCTCCTTTCCATGGATGAATGTATCAGAAATGTTCTCTAAAAAGAAATTCAGACATTTCTGTACATTTGGGCCCAGAATTACTTCTGTCACCAGGATTGATCAAGGGATGTTAATGTGAAGGTTAGGTACCACGTTTTAATTCAGCATTTGTTGGGCTGGGGATTTATCCCAGTGATTCCGCCGCCTGCTTCACAAGCCCAAGGTCCCGAGTTCGATCCCTGGTCCAAAAAAATAAAAATAAAAATAATTTGCCAGGGATTTAGCTCAGTGGTTCCGGCGCCTGCTGCGCAAGCGCAAGGTCCCAAGTTCTATCCCCGGTACCAAAATTTAAAAAATTACTATGAAATAATAGTAACCAAAAATAGTATGCAATAAAAAAATAATTTAGCATGTGCTGAATAGACTTTTTATACAAGTACTGTTTTTAAAAAATGTTTTATTCTTTTTGGTCCCTAGGGATAACTCGGGGTTTACACCAGCAGACACAGTGGCTATCATTTTCTGCTCTACACACAAATCCCTCACATTGGGTAAGTGATCCAGAGTTAAAGACTATATATTACCCACAGAGAATTACATTTTAAGATTTTGAAATGCATAGAACTCCATATTACATGCAGTGGGTATTGTCCCTTCCGTCAGGTAAAGAATGGCAGCAAAGTGAGGACGGGTCACTGCTTTAAAATAGTGATCTGATCAAACCCATTTCTGAGGGGCTGCATTTCACAGTGTGGGATTTAGTTTGATTTATAATCATATTTCCAGTTCTCATGAAAAACAAGAACGCAGAATCGCTAGCGTTAGAGCCAGTGTGGGGTGAGGCTGTCCGTGGGAGGAGTACTACTGAACACTGCTTGGGAATCTCTGGAGTTGACTCTGGAGAGTCCCACTTCTTTTCTGGGAGCTCAAAGCAAGGTGAACATACTGTTACCTTAACTGGATATTGATGTTACTTTGAAATTCACTTTCAAATGGTATGTGTTCTAGTAGACGCAGTATAATTAGCTTTAGCTCAATTGGATTAGCACTAAGTGAAATAAGTATTTAATGGACAAAAATAGGTTAAGAACAAAAGTGCTGTTTTCTACTTTGCTTTATCTAATTTAGTGCCGTTATCCTAATAACCTCTTAGACATCCAGAATCTATGTTTTTGTTCATTAAAAGTCATTAAATAATCAGAAACTTTATGGAAACGTACATCATTCACAAACTCCTCAGGGTAGTAGGCAGATTGTGGCAAAAACTCCTGTTAACAGCTCCTCTGCATGTGGCACTCACTTAAAAGAATGAAGAATCATGACATTTTTCTTAGCTTGCTCAGATTAAATTCCACCTATAAATTTTTTTAATTCATTAAGTTTATTGGTACCATTTTAGGTATACAGTATGATGACGTTCATCATTGGGATCTTGTACCTTTACATGATGCATCTTGGTTCTTATTATTTTCCCCACTCCCCTGCCCTCCCTTCAACCTTCCCTGTTTGCAAAGACTTTGTTTCCCTTATTTTTTTTTTGGTACCAGGGATCGAACTCCCGACCTTGTTCTTTCGAGGCAGGTGGCACCACCCAGCTAAATCCCCGGCTCCCCTATTTTTCTCTTTTCTCATATTTATTTCTTTCCCTTCTTTCCTTTCCCCTATCTCTCCCACTTCCACTTCCCCTTCCCCTTCCCCTCCCCCTTTGTACCTTTTCTTCCTATTTCACATTATCTATTATAAAAAGAAAAAAATTCACAATTTTTTTACTAGTTCTAAACGTATTTCTCTGGTAGAGTCTTTGTCAGTCTTAGCAAGTTTGCAAAATGATTTGGGAATTGGACAAGCTCATTAAAGAGCAGTTCCTGTTTGCTATCTAGGGCCTCAGATTACTTAAATAAATTAACAGGGTGTTTGTTTGGTTTTTCTTCATCATCATTATTAAGTTGAAGTTGAAAGAGCTTTGAAAGCCATAGTCCAATCCTGATTTTCAGTTAACTTCCTGAACCTTAGCTTTTTTATCTGTAAAATTACTCTATAAGTATCATTAAAATTAAAAATACAATGTGTTAAGCACCTAGCAGAGACCCTGGCGATTAATAGGTAGGCGATTCATGACAAAATGTGTGTGGTAATTATGCTGCACATAGATTGCTGTGAACTAAGTGAGATGCCTCCTTAAAGGGCTTGCTGTGCTTCCTGGCCTACAGTGGGCCTCAATAAGCAGTAGCTAGTATTCATTTTTTTTTTTTGGTTATTCATTATTATTAACTAGGTTAGTTATAACATAATCGTGTTACCACTTCTAGGGTTCCAGTTCCCTGACTCCTGTCTTATAGATTTTCATCTAACAAGTGTGATTTAGTTGTTGACCTCAAAAAACTCATCTCGGTACTTCTTCCCCATGTGTTGTTGTGGATGCCATGTGTGGTGTTCCAGGTCTCCTAAAAACTATGGAGGTAATAGGAAGGAAGGGAGTCTAGGGCTAGATGTACAGAGTGCAGAGCTGAGGTCCTTGAAGCACACTGATCCATGGCTGCCCAAATGCATTTCCACATTTCTACAAGAGCTGTTCAGCCTGAACCGCTCTGAGGAACTTGCTTTTGACAAGAAAACCAAAGTGGACGTTTTTGTTTCTCCAAGATGTTCCATGTGCTGCAGGTGGCTGTGCTGAACCGAGTGCAAGAAGCATACCCAAGATGCACACTGTAGTATGATCAGTATTCTTTTTTTACATAAGTAAAATACCTCTGTATTCAATCCTTTTCTCTTTTTTGCATTTCATTTTTCTTGATCTCAGAGTCATACTCCTTTTTCCTTTAAGCTTTCTGAAAGCTAATTTTCAAACAAGCAGATCAGTGCTCTAAACACAGAGATAGTTGTTTTGCTGCAAAAGGGTTGGATTTTTGTTTGCTTTTGTAGTGTCCACCCATCAAATAGATACTTAGATCCACTAATATGATTTCCCAGTACAATAGTAGTGTGGTATCTGGTAACCACTTAGTATAAATACTTAGCTGTTCGTAACATGGCAGACTTAAGTTCTCTTGGAACTTTAAGATCTAAATACTTGATTTGGCCTGTTTCTTTATCTGTAAGGTTAGGGAATTTTATTTTCAACCTTAATCTCCTGCCATTTCTTGGTCATATCTATCTTCCCTCGTGTTAGCATTTTTGCAAATGGCCTCTTTGGTGCTTCCTTGAATGAGAGAGATCACCTTTACTTCCACATGCCCCAAGGGGCATTTGGATGTGATTGCGAGAATAGGCTTGTTGAGCTTTATAAACTTACTGTATCCATTTTCCCAAGATCCAATGCATATTTTCCTCCACTGGTGACCTAATGACACTGGTACAGAGGACCTGCCTCGGTAGTGGCCTGAGCTACAGGCTAAGCACTACCCTAGGGGAAGTCCTTATCTGCATAGAGGTGGAAGAACATCATGTTGAGTATGAAAAATTCGTATTCCAAAAAGAAAGAGGAAATATCACTCAGTATATTTTCTTTCACATTTCACACAAAAATGAAATACAACAAATTATAATATACCTGTTTGCCACTTTAAAAATATCTTTCTCTTTTGCAATCACTGCCTTAATATTTCTTCTAGTGATTTTACCCATACATGCACACAAAGAGGCATGCACATATATCAAGTAGAATACATTAAGCAAAACTTATAAATTGCTATTTATTATTATACCTCGTATTTGTATTTAAGAATAAATCCCTGTAGGCCAAGTGTTATCCATATAACTAATGAAGCAAAGATGAAAACTCTTGCTTACGAAGCTTCCTGCAAATTCTCTCGATATATACCTTTGGTTTATTTTACTGTTTTTGCTTTTGCTCTGTCTCAGTCCCTTCCAAGAACTTGCATCTACACACATGCTGAATTTGATTCATTGCTTTTATTAGAGCATTTGCCATTGATTGATTAGTTCTTCGTATTAGTACTTTTTCTATTGATTGATTGCAGATGAAGTGACTATTTGACCTTTAATTATGAGGCTTCCTATTGAAAATGACATTGAGCTATGGCTTCACATAATCCATCTGGAAAGCCTGACATGATGCCATTCCCTGGAGTTCATTCAGTAAGGAAGAGGAGGCTTGAAGGAAGCACAGGGCTCTCACTGTGCTTCATCTAAAACAATACTACAGGGCTTGTGTGCTGCACTCCTATAGTTTCAACTCAGTGTTAGAGGCAATTTTATATTTTGTCAAGACAGTGTCCCTTGCTGTGGGTTGCCATAAAAGCCATGAATTCTCCCAGATTATACTCTAGTTTAATGACAACACTTGTGTAATAATGTGAAGCTTTTTTACATAGCAGAGATTGAAGAAACAGCTTATATCCTAATTAAAAATGTCTCTGCATTTCATCAGGAAGAAAACCTGATCCCAGATATCCCATGGACTTTATTTATTCTTTCTCTTGAGTATTCAAATTACTTTGCTTACATGGAATTTCAATATATGTAGAAAACTTTCTCACTACACCTAGAAAGATAATGTTTTAGGATATTTGAGGTCCTTAAGTCAAGCACAGATGTATATTTTTAATGGTTTTAAGTACCAGAATGAAAGTACATAATCTCAGAGTGTGGCTACTGATTATTGGTGGCCAGTAATGATAATCCCAATTTTTCTTACTTGCAAAAGTATTTCTTTTTAAAAATGTTTTAATTGATATATGTTTGTGATACATAATGAATGTGTTCATCATGGAGTATTGGTACGTGAACATGTTGCATTTTGATCAAGTGCATGCTATTTAAAAATTAAATCAGTGTCATGATCAGCGCTTACTAAGCGTTCAGCCCTGTGTTTGCAGCACACTTGTGTGAAAGGCAAACTGAGGCATTCAGTCCTCATGTGGTTCACACTTCATTATGGATCCGTGGCCACAGCCAAAATGTGACCAGCAGCTATGCATTAAGCTGAAGTAAAGTTCCTTTTGGGTAAACAAAAGATTTCTTCCAGCTTTAAGTTCCTGTGAATCTACAACTGATACTTCTGCCCTATTTAATAATGGTTTCTCTATTATGTATGCAAAAGAAAGGTGTTCTTGAAAAGAATATTTATGTAAACAGTGTCACTAATATCGCTGCAAAGGAAATATGGCTACTGCTGCTGCTGCTTCCTAAAGAGGTTAAAAAAGATCTGCACATTCTCCAAAGAATGTCATAGGAGAAGTAAAATCTTAAAAGATCTTTTTTATTTCAATTGGAAGATTTCAAAGAATGTTAAAAGATGACCTACAACTTGGGCTGAAAACATCATTTGTCAATATTTGGGTCATTTTTTCAAGATGGAAAGGAACTGAAATATAAAACCTTGTGTTTCTGATACTCTTTTCCCCCAGAGCTGATCTGTGATCCTATTGAAATGTAAAGATTATCTTCATAAAACTACCCAATAAGTGTACAGCACTTTTTAAAAAGCATTTAATCCATGTTACCTAAACAACCTTGAATTATTAGCAAGTCAGTAATTATCTTATTTGTATATGGAGAAGTGAAAGCATAGAAAAAAATCCAAATTTATCCCAGATCGTATAACTAAGAGAAACTAGAGCTCAGGCCTCTTAACTTCTAGAAATGCAAATGGTGAGATGATATGAAAGCACTCTAAAGGCCAAAAAAGTACTATAGTGGTTCCAAGTGTTGTAAATGGGAGATGTTGCCATATGTTTGAATTGTTTTATTAATTGTTTAAAAAGAAAATTTCTTCTGAATACATTGCTGCTCTAAGACAGTTTCAAAATACTTAACATCTATAATTGTTCCCATAAATATATATTTCCATGTGGCCCAGTCATAAATTGGCACTTCTTTCTTATATTTCTTTACTATAAACAAAAATTTATATCCTGTTTTATGTGGGTCTTGGGAAGCCAGCCCTACCTTTCATAAGGCCACACTGTATCACTCCATTGTCATCAATGAAGAGCCACTGTGCTGTTTGACAATGGGCTGTACAAGTGGAAATAGAAATCCAGAAAATAGAATCTCTGGAGTGTAGCCATAAATATATTTCTGTCCTGCATTTTGCCTCTGCTTAGAGTTCTGGAAGGAAAGGCAGTATAGGGCCTCTGCCATTTGACAGATTCTTAAAATTGCCACTGAGATTATGCCAGTGAAATCTATTGCCAGTAGATTTTTACCATCATATAAAGAAAAGTAAAGATGTGTCTGTCATTTTGTGCAATTTTCTCATCCAATAAAGAAAGAGAGAGATGTAATTTCTCAAACAAAATGATGCATCTATGTTCTGTAGAGATTTGTGGGCTATTTTGGTTTGAATTTTTTATTCTGAATTTAGTATCTGAAAATCACTGCTAGTATGTCCAGATTTTTGTGATCAAAATTTAGGAAGACCCAGAGGTTGTGGTTAGCAAGTGATAAAGATAATATAACTTTGAAGGATTCCCAGCCTAACCTTTAAGAACCATCCATCTTAAAGATTTACCAGGTGTTTACCTGGAAGACCAGTGCCTTGATGTTCCCACACCTGTCCTCCTCTCACTGTTCTGTACCAGGGGCTGCCAAATATTTTAAACCACGATCTACACCTATAAGCACATTTTACTGGGTGATCCGGAACTGATTTCGCAACTCACTAATGGGTCATAACCTAGCGCCTGAAAAATTTGCTTTATATGTTGCCTAGGAGAGGTTTCATCCTTTCCTCAAATAGTTACCATGTAGACTCTAGCTTCAGCTTCCTCCTTTTTACTGAGCTTCAACCCAAATGTCTGATTAAAAAAAAAAAATAACAGAAGTTAAATTCTGACTTACAGTCATTCCTGACTTAAGTAATGTAAAGTTACTGTCATTTGGCTTATTATTTTATTCAACATACATAACAGAGTTTCTATACCTTTTGTAGATTTATCCCATGTGTTTCCAATAGTAATAACAGCTAACGTTACTAGGATAGTTAATCCACAAACACTGTGAAGTAATTCACTTTAAAGAACTTTGGTGTTGACTACGGCGATTACCAGTGTGTTAATTGAGACTTCAGCACCATGAACAGCCAGTTGCTCTAATAGAAATTCTCACTGGAGTGCTCAGCTTCTGTTCCATCAGAAAGGAAATACTCCAGGAGCAGCTACAGCAGATACTTTTGTTATCCATCTATCAACTAGAGATTTACTGATTAGCATAATGATTTTAGAAATAGGTCTTGACTGGTGAAATTATCGACTTGTTACTCTGTATGATAAATGTCATACATGGATACCTGGACGTCCTAAAAACTTTAGGAACACTTCCACTTGCTGAAAGAATCTATCAGATCAGGAAGCATGCATATAAAATACTCAGGGATGTGATGGGGCTTGATCCCTGCAGGTTTTGTGTCCATCTAATGTAATGAGGATCTGTGGTTGCCTGGGCCCGACTGCAAGGGTCACCAGTTGTGTCCCAAAATGTGGCTGTGAGTGGGCCTCAGGAGACCACTCATGGGAGGTGCTAGAGAGAACCTGAAAGGACAGAGCTGGGGTTGCCAGTTTTCAGGCTGCACCAACTACTTTTGTGCATGACTGCTAATATATATTAAGTTAAACAGTCCCTGGATGAAGACAACTTCCTCTCATTAAAACCTTCTGGCCAGGTTGTGGACCTAACCTTCACCTATCTTAAACTCTACTGGCCACTGTACATCAGCTGCCTGGAAGAATCTGGGAGTTATGGACCAGTTCACATCACTCCTACAGTTACCTCACATAAGAAAAGTGAGGTTCAAAATCACTTATAACTTGCCAAGTCCCATGCTTCCTAGTGCTGGCCACTGTGCTGAGCCTCGGGGAAGTGTCCAGAAAGCCCTGTGCTTCCCAACCCTGAAGTCCTGGGGTCTAGCTAGGGAGTATTTGAGCTGGATGATGGCCAGGGTCCCTCTAGTTCTGTCATTCAGCAATTCTCTCGTTTTGAAAGGGCCAAGAAATTAACTGTAGAATCTTGGGCCCTTCACGTGGACACCATAAAATTAGCAGTCTCCGAAGGAATTGTCCTCAAAATTACAGCAAATTGTTTCCTCAAAAAATGAAAGTAACAAAATAGATTATAGGGTCTTGGCTCAGGCCTACTGATTCAGAATTAAGGATAAGACCCTGGAAACACACACTTGAAAAGAATATTTTACATATTAAAGTACGAAAGCTGGCCCATTGTCTATCCAAGGCTCACTCTCAGCTTCCAAAGGTGCTGGCTCATGAACCCAAGCCCTTCAGGAAGTGCTTGACCTAGCAGGGTGGTTGTTGTTTGACTTTAGCCTGGCTGTGGTACACCCTACTTTTAGATACTTTTTAGCCCATCAGTCAAAACGACATAGTTAGGACATAAATGCTCCTGACACACTACTAAATACTATATAAAAATGAGTAAACAATAAAAACTTTTTGAAAAGAAAACAAAACGAAATAGGCCTGGACCCTGAATTCCAGGAATCTCCTTCCTCATTCTGAGGTTTCTGACTAGGAAGGATAGAAGCCTGGCTCCAGTTATTCTGATCTGTAGGTGGAGCGCCCAGATTTTTGGCTAACCTCCGACTTCATTTCAAGTTCTTTGTGTCCATCTGGTTAGACCACAGCATGGGAGTTGGAAGGGTGCCAGTGCTTCATAAAGCAAGATCCAAATAAAAGAAAAGCGTGTCTGTTGTGGAATCACTTGCTGCTGAAGAGAGGTTCGTTTTCTTCCTGGGAGGCAAAGAGTAACATTGAAACTTATTTAAAATAATTTCAGAATGCTTGCTATTCTAAGACCGTTTTCCTTATATATATTATAGTTATCCTTATATAAATCCCATTTTGGAAGGATATATACATGATTTTTCAAAGACTCTCACAAAGCAGTAGATAACGTGGACCGATTGGAAAGGGGAATAAGAAACAGGATTGCTGCTTTCTAGAAGTCAGAGCATTATCCAGAATACTCATAACCAGATGACAGCACAGAGGTTTGGGCAACGTCGGGTAGGAGGGTTCCATTCCCACTGCAGTCTTCAGCAGTTGCCACACTCACTTTTGAAGGGCTTCAGGCCTCATCCTGAATGCTTCAGGGACAGGCCCCTTCCCTGGTCAGTCTGTAGATGGCTACATTTGAACTGAACAATACTTTTCATAATTCTACTAATTTAATAGTAACAACAACAATAATAGCCCCAATAGCTATCATAGCGGGTGGGGTTTGCTCTGAGCCAGACGCTGCACTGGGCACATACACTGTCTCACTTGGGCTCCAGCCACCCCCTGAGATGGACGTTCCAACCTCATCTTGAGCAGCTGTGGAAACTAAAGGTTATGAGGGTAAGATCACTCAATTACCTAATTCAGTGGTGGCGAACCTGTGGCATACGTGCCTCAGCCAGTTGTTTGTCATCATTGAAAGCTCTAAAAGGTCCACCATCACAGACCTAGTTGGTAGTTGGCATTTGAACTCAGTTCTCTGACATGAAAGCCCACATTTGGAGGTGGTGATGAGTGTTTTCCTGACTTGCCCAAGGCCCTTGGTTCAATCCCCAGCACAGCAATAATCAGTTAATTAATTAAACAAGCCCATGCCCATATCCTTTCATCACACCACCAGTCCTCTGGAAGAAGGTGAGAGTCTCATTCAGCTGTCTGCTGCTCTGGCAGTCTTATGGAGCAGGGACAAGAAGGGCCAAGTGTCACCTCTACGTGTCACCTTCACCACAGCTGAGCTCTACCTGCCGTTGTTACCTTATAGCTTAGTGCCAAGGAGACATGGAAAATCCCACACGTTGTACAGTGGCACCTCAAACTGTATAACAGCTCTATCACTATATGCTGCTTCATGTCAGCTCTCAATGTCAGGAGCTTTTTGTTCCATGCTTTTGTATTTATTTCAAATTAAAACACCCTGTGGTAGCCAAAAGTAGCTATACAGAGATGACCTGTACACATTAGTGATTAACTCATGTGCCCTAGATCATAAATGCCCCATGGGGAAATTCCATAAGGAGTACAGAGACACTGTCTATTATCCTACATCTGGTCCTTTCTTTCTTTTTGCGGGGGGCGGGGGGCTAACCTGGGACTGAACTCAGGACCTTGCGCTGGCGAGGCGGGCAGCAGCACCACTGAGCTAAATCCCCAGCCCCTATCTGGTCCTTTCTGAGGAAGCTTTGCCATGTCCAGGAGAGCCAGCAATCACCTGCTTCTCAGGACTTCATATTCATCATTACAGTCAGTGTCAGTTGCAGAGGGGTTTGCTTGTTATTATTAATACGTAGAAAGTTTGCCTCTAGAAGTACTAAAATGTGCATCATGGAACAATACGTGTTTACTGTGAAGACTCTTACCCAGGAAATTCCTTTCACTCCATCTCAACACGCAAGAAGAGACGGGTGGATAGCAATCCTCCTTTCCAATTTGCAGCACTCCGATTGTTTATTTCATCACATCCCTTCCCAGAAGTTCCCTTAATTGAGCCAGACACTGTTAACCAGGTTGTATTTATGACAGCATGCACCATGCTTCTTTGCAGTAAAGAGAAAAATAAACCTGCAGCCACGAGCAAGGGGGACACACAACCCTCTTCATCTCCATCTATAGCCACATCCAAACAACTCCCGTCAGCCATTTAAGATAGCTGCCCTTTGGTTAAAGCTGTGATCCACAGTAGGTGTTTGACAAGTCACACTGGGGGAAGGAAGAAACAAAAATTGGACACAAGTCGAAAGATGGCTGGTCCCTAGAAAGCCAGCAGGTTTGGGGATATCATCTATATAAAACTGAGCACATTATTGATATTGTAGTGGTAGCACATCCCACAGCTGACTTTGCTGCAGGTTTGGTTTATAAGGGGCTAATGAAAAGATGCCTCTAAAACCCAGTCATGATTCGTTCATTGATTGATTCATTCATTGATATTGAACAAATATTCATTTGCCTGTAGTGTGCCAGGCCCTTTCTAGGCCCCCAGAGGTACAGTCAGCCTCTTTTTATTTTTTATTTTTTATTTTGAGGTAGAGTCTCACTAAATTGCTTAGGCAGGACTTGAACTTGGGATCCTCCTGGGAATAAGTAGACAAAACTTTGGATATACGGTACATCAGAGGGTAGCATTAGGGAGAGCAAGCCAGAAAGGAGAATAGAGTGCCTCAGTGGGGGTAGAAGAGTTTCAGGGTCAAGGGCACAGTGGATTGAAGACCAAAGAGGAGCAAAGGTGTGGATGTTTAGGGGAAGGAGATTCCATTCAGAGGGTCCAGGGAAGGTAAAGGACCTGAGGTGTGGGTGTGCTTGGCGTGCTGGACGGGGAAAGAGGCCAGCATTCAAGGGACAGAATGAGTGAGAGAGCTGGAGCAGACAGGGTCGTAGGTGATCGGCAGGGGTGGGGGCCTGCAACTGTCATCAGGCCCATTTGGCCGCTGAAAGAACTTTCCCTTTAAAAGGAGAGAGATGGAGGGTCTTGAATGGACAAGTAACAAACCACACTTGTACTTTGAAGGGGTCTCTGTGGCTTCACTTAAGAATCGAATTGCATGGGTGGGAGGATGCAGCAGAGAGAATCAGAAAGACTAGGTAAGGGTTCTAAATCCAGCCAAGAGTGTGGGATGGTTTAGTCAAGAGTGTGGGATGGTTTAGTCAAAGGTAATAGCAGTGGGAAAGGTGAGAAGCCTTGCAGTCTGGCTATATTTTGAACACAGAACCAACAGAAGCTGCTGAGGAGGTGGATTTGTATGTAAGAGAGAGAGGAAGTAAAGAGGTCTAGCCTGAGGGACTGGCCAGGTGGCGTTGCTGTCTACTGAATTAGGGAAGGCTGCGGAGGAGCAGATTTCAGTGGTAGAAAAGCGATGTGGGGCAGATTACGAGTTCGGTTTTGAACATGTTAAGCTTGAGGTTCTTTCCCCCATCCAGTGGAGTCTGGAACTGTGGCCCAGGCTGGAGGTTTTAGCCCTCTATTATCACGTTAAGCTAATGGAAAGGATGAGATCACTCAGGGTGTGGGCAAATACAGGGAACTGAAAACCTGAGATTCCTCAGAGGATAGAGGGCATATGGAATTATTTTGATAATAAAATGATGTAAAAGTCTGAATCAGCCAGACATGCAGACATCCAGCCTGGCAAGCCTATATTTTTCTCCTGCCTCACAAGGTAGAAGTGTGCATTAAATCAGAAAGTGGACATGAAGACACTTTGAAAGGCTGAAAGGTGGTGCTGGCATTTATTTGGTTCCTGTTATGTGCTGGGCACTGTCAGGCACTTACTTGCCTTATTTCATGTGATCGTCACAACAACCCTGCAGAAAAGTTAGGATTGATTAGGAATTCAAGCCTCAGAGGGGTCAAATAGGCCATCCGTGTTCACATAGTGAATAAATGGCAGAGCTGCAACACAGTACCTGTCTGTCTGTATCGAGTCCTCTTGCCCCACCAGTTAGCAGACCTGGCTTTCTTACCTGGCTCATATCAAACTCAAGTGCAACTGTCTAGTGAGGGGACAGTTCCGGGGCCCCTGCCCAACGCCCAGGAGTATCCTCCTCAGGATAGACCTAGGCTTGTAGTCTTTGTTTGTTTGTGTTTTGTTGTGGTGGTGGTTTGGTTTGGTTTGGTTTGGTTTTTTGGGTTTTTTGCAGTATTGGGGATAAAACCCAGGGAGGGCTGAGCTACAACCCCAGCCCTTTTTATTTTTATTTTCTTAATTTTGAGACAGAGTCTTGCTGTGTTAACCAGGCTGGCCTGAAACTCACAATCCTCCTGCTTCAGCCTCCCAAGTAGCTGGGATTGCCAGGTTCATAGTTTTCAAAAACTACCCTGCAGTTCTAATATGCAGCTGAGTCTAAGAACCACCACATTAGACTCATTTTCTCTATTTATGCATATGCCATTCTGTTCCAAAAATAATGCAAGATCGGATGGTGCCCACTGATTTGTTAAGCAAAGTTGCCCATTTGTTTCTACGTGTTTTTGAAAATAAAAATTGTATGCTATGATTAGATATGTTTAAGTATTCAAGGGAGAAAATGAACGATTAGAAAAATGTCGTTAGTTCCAGAAAAGACTTCGAGGGTTTTCTTATGTTCTTCCTCTGCCTCAAAGTCTCCTAAATGAGGCTTTTTCTTCCAATTTTTATATCTTTGAGGCCAAATGAAGGTGGAGAGTGGGTTTTCAGGACATCATCCAACCAAGACTAACCACAGAAATCTGACTCAGCCCTTTGAAGAGAACTGGATCTTACGAATAAATAACTCTGATCTTTACTCCCCAAATCAAAGCAGCCATGTTCCTGTATGTCAGAAGACGTCTCTTATGAAGTTTTTAGTCATCATAAACACAGTCCCAGCAAGAAAGAAATTATTAGGGCCAGGGATTTAGCTCAGTGACACCGTGCCTGCCTCACAAGTGCAAGGTCCTGAGTTCAGAAAGAAAGAAGAGAGAGAGAGAGAGAGAAGGACGGAGGAAGGAAGGAAGGAGAAAGAAAGGAGAGAGGGGGAGAGAGAGAGAGAGAAAAGGAAGAAAGGAAGATTACTGCTACGAGATAATTAGATAATTCAAGACTATATTGACCAAAAAATGTGTATCAAAAATAGCTAAAGTGAATTGGGGTCACTCCTTACAGTCACCATTTAACCAAAATTCAGAAGCTTTCTGGAAGTTCCACTGTCAGTTGATAAGATTATTGACTCAACATTCTAGGGAAAGCTTGAGTTTAAATGATAGAGGGGATAGCGGAATCAGTGAGAACTCAGGTCACACTATCAGCTTCTCTCCACCTCAGACTTAAAAAGATTCATGTTTTTCTTCACTTATATAGAAAGACATCTAAAAAAACTCTGTACAAGGCAAGGATTTCCCGAGCTAGTCAGCTGGGGCCAGTTCGGTCTACTGACCATGCTAAATAGAGTCATGATTTGTGTTTTTTGTCACGTGAAATTCTCATTCTATTTGTAATGTTTTCACATCCTGTGAGTGTGAACATTAGCCAGATTTTTTCTTCAGAAGAGGACTAGCAACACTTCTTCATTCACAGCCTAGAAAAGGAAAAAAGTAATGTCACTACTTCCCACCCACCTCGTCACCATAAACATGGCGGCTCCTCCAGGAAGACACAGCCAGTATTTGAATGCAGGCTCAGTTCTTTAATGCATTCCTGAATTCCCTGTCTGGTAATTACTCCTACAGCACTGTCAGACAGGTGAGGTGTACCTAATCTTCTGAGGCAGCAACCTTCAATTGGTAGAGTTAAATGTTTCATTGTCAGCATCTGGTGAGCAGGCTCGGGCCATTCATTAAACATCTTTTCCAATCAGAACATACCTGTTTCAAAACAGAAACAACACCAGCTGCTCATTTTGGGCTTTTCTTGAATCTTTATTTACATAAAACTTTCATTGAAGTGGTAGGACTACAGCCCAGGTAATTGAAAGCTGAAATACAATCTTTAATTTTCCTAATGGGCTGAAAATGGTTGTGAACCAAACTTCATTCAAAGGAGTCAAAAGGCTGCCAGACTTTACCTTTGTTGAAAGAAGCACCAATTTTCTTTTCAGATTTTCTTGCATAAGTATTATTTTGCTCCCATTTTCACCCTCCATTATTCTGTGGTGCTATAATCAAGCATCCCTATTCCAGGGTGCCTAAAGAGACTAATAAATTACCATTTCAGTCATGTAGCTGGTGAAGAGCACAGACTCAGGAGGCAGCCAGTCTGTATTCACATCCCAGCTGCATCCTGTTCTGTCCTGGAGCAAATTTCTTACTTTTCTGCAGCCTCCATTTCCTCATTTGAAAGATTGGGATAGTAATGGTAGCTCTACCCACATGGTGGATATGAGGAGTGGATAAGTTGATTCTTGTATGCTCACAGAACGGTGCCTGGTACATAATAAGCACTGTAAGTATTTGCTACAATCACTATCCTGCCTGACCAGCAAACAATAAAGAGCAAAAATGTCCATGGCTACAGCTTCTGTAGTCCCATGTAAGGTGTGACTAGCAAAAGACTAAAACTCTGGGGCCAGGGATTTAGCTCAGTGGTTCCACCACCTGCCTCGCAAGTGCAAGGTCCCGAGTTTGATCCCCAGATAACCGCCCCCAAAAAACAGACTAAAAAGCAAATACTGCTCTCTTTTTTTCTAAAAGTCTTGATTACTGGAAAGATTGTTCCTTTTTCTTCATAATGGCCTTAGCCATCTAGTTTATAACATTCTATTTGTTACTTTTCCTCCTTTTCCAGGTCTAATTTTTTTTTTCTGAATAAAGGAATCTATTTTAGTTCCATTTTGAAAGATAAGGGGTGAGTCTTTGAGGAAAGTTTTACATAAACCCCTACTTAACAGAGCTTGATAGTCCCTTGTCTACACCACATAAGAAAGATGGGCTCAAAAATCCTTCTAGCTGCAGAGGGAGCAGTGTCTGGAGAACAGTGCTGGGGCTCCCTAGGAATCCAGCCCTCTGGGTCAGCAGAGTGCCTGGATCCAGTTGTCTACAGTGTGTCTGGCTGACACCTCCTGTGTGGGTTTTAAAGTGTCCTTAACTCTTAGATGCCACCTACAGAGATAACCATATGACATTTTCCAGGCTTCAGGGGGTGGAAATAAGAATTCCACTTGTGCAGATCTGTTAGGCTGGTGCAACATTGCCCTGTTTTCCTGCCACAGGGTCAGCACATTGGTTTTGCTAGAGCTGCTGCCCATGGCTTTGTGTCCACTGATTTGGAAATGCTCAGCCTTCATGGATTCCGTGAACCCAGTCCTGGGACACTGACAAAATCCCCAGAGAGTTTTAATTATTTATCATTGATCATTTAGTCTACACTTCATCTTGGATGGCCCTTTGTGTGAAAAGAATGAAAATGTATTCTTCCATGTCTCATAAAGCAACAGTAGAGGCCTTGAGGCTGTGGTGCATCATACCAAAGATGATATGGCAGGAGTTTTCAGTTAAAGATGGAATGCTGAGAAGAACAAGGATGCAAATAAGATGTAAATCACTAACATTATATTAAAATACTTCAGAGAATTTGAGTAAATAACCAGCCATTTAGATGGAGGTGAGGGGTAGGACAGGGCAGGTGATCTGTGACATCCTTCCTAAGGGGCTCAACATAAAGTTCTCATTGACAGCCCTTGGAAGGTTCCAGAAGGTTTGGTGGGAGACCTAGCATAGCCAGGAGGGCATCCAAAATGGAGTTCTGGGGACCATGCATTCTAAACATCTCCTTAAAAAGCAAGACCCTGATTGACAGCAAGCCAAGCTATATCCATCAACCTGGAAGTAAGTAGCTTTTCCTTTTATACCTTCCAAGATAAAATTTCGAGTAACAGGACCAGGGATTTAGCTCAGTGGTTCCGCCACCTGCCTCGCAAACACAAGGTCACAAGTTCGATCCCCAGCACCTAAAAATAAATAGATAAATAAAATTTAGAGTAACAAATTACTTGATGAACCCATTTTGCCCAACAATGTTTTTCCTGGGTAGCAGTCCTGTATTTTCACTCTGCCCTCTGCCATGATTCTGTTACATAGTGGCACTTGCTATGGTATGATCTTAGCTTTGGCATGATGCTCTCCATATTCTCTCCCTGTCTTGGCAGGAAGAAGCTATGCTCCTTGCCAGCAGGGGGTTTGTCCATGTATTCAGTGCACCCAGAAGAGTGTCTAGTACACAGTGGGTGAACAATAACTATATACTAGACATCAAGTATTATTTATTTCACTTACTTTTATGTTAAATAAACAAACCTATAAAGTAGGTCCATTTTAGAGATGTGAAAACTGAGTTCAAATAATTTGCTCCACCGACGTCACACAAGTAGTAAAAAGTACACGTGCTCCGGGCTTCTTAATGCTTCACTGTACAGCCGCATCACATAGCTAGCTACTTCATTACCAAAAACTAGTTTAAGATAATCCCGAGAGCCTTTTCCAACCAAATTTTAAAATTATGGTTGTGCCTTTTTGTGGCATCATTTCATGCTCCAGAAACTACATCTAATTGCCTGTTTGTTTAATGTTGAGATGAATCAGTGCCACTGAGTTTGACTCTCTGTGACTATTCTGTCTCTGAAAAGAGTGGGTGTGGGTGTGTGTCGGTTAGGGGACACAGAAGTTGGTGTTCAGTAATGTCCACAAAGAGTAGCTGTGGTCCTCAGACAGCAGCTGCCTCACTGGATTTGATTCTGACTGAAGAGACTCAGACCATCCTCCCTGATGAATTTTAAAGGCAAACATGAGCTTTTCTAAGAGATTCCCTGAGGAGGAAGAGAGACAGATAACAATGGGTAGAACATTTGGATAGTAAACTTATGGATGTTTCTAACTAAGAACAAACTAAACAAAAGTGGGAAATCACCATGACAACTTGAGAGAGCAGCTACTAGATTCCAGATTAGCCTGCAGCTCCCTCTAGGACTCAGGGAAACTCTGAGAAAGCAAGAGTTTAAATGGAAAACAAGTCATGTGAATTCAGGTGAATGAATCTTTGAAAGATAGGAAATAATCCAGGTGATTGGAGGGTACTATCTCTTAGCTAAGTAGGAAAGTCACTGTGATATTAGACTTCAAAAGACAGTGTTTTTCAGTATATTTCCTCTCTTAGACCACACTTCCATACTGATTTCAAATTGTGTGTTCTTGGTCCATCCAATTTCTTTCCTTCCTCCCATATCTAATATACTTTTGCCTTATGAAATATACTCATTCCTGTCCCACAGGGGGGTGTATATGAGTGCATCATCTGTAAAGTCTCATGAAGGTGCTAGTATTTATTCTGAATCCTTTTCCATTCAACACAGGAAACATTAGCACTTACTCTTTAACAATCAGTCATTTATGTATTGAGCACTGACCCTATGCTTCCCTGTTGCAGATTTAGAGAAAGATATACTTTGCCTACATTCAAGGGAAACCAAAATCTATATAAAAGAAAACAATGGCAACATAAATCAAATGCTGAATTATGGAAGAATATTGATTCTTCAAAGGACAGAGAAGCCAGTAGGAAAGCCACCTTCATGGTGGAGGAAAATACACAACAGCCTCCATGAAGCCCAGGTGGGGCTTGGCTTTTACAAAGACAGGAAGGTGCTAGGCCTGAGCCCGTGACAGCAGTTGACCATTGAAAAGTTTGATTTAAAGGCGTCAGCTTACCAATTAAAAGGGTGTATGCTGGGGGACAATTCTGCCTCTGCCAACTACCAGATGTCTGAGTTGGGCAAGTTGCTGAAACTGTTGTAAACCTGAGTTACCTCATCTTCAAATGGGAAAATTGCCACCTACTTCATAGGGCTGTTCTGAGGGCTAAATGCAGTAATCCAAGCTGAACACACATGCATTAGCACTCACAAAATGGTGGTGAGAGTAATTATTTTTTACTAAAGTTGAAGAGGTAGAGGATTTGATGAATGGGCCTAGAAAGTCACTGCAGTTCTTCAGCAAGGTATTGCCTTTAATTAATGCAGATTTGGGGAAGATTAATCTGGCTGTGGTTTGTAGGATTGATGAGGGAAAGACCCTGAAGACAGGGACTCCTATCAGGAGCCCGGAAGTGTGATCTTGGCTTGATTTTTATAAAGAACTGAATTAGAAAGATGGCAGTGAGAACTGAGGGAAAACGAGAAAGGGAAATGAAGAATAATCTCTAGAATTTGATGACTTGGTCTAAATGTCACAGATGGTCCTCAAGCCTTGAGTTGTAGAAACTTAGTAAGGCACTGACGGCAGGGTTTGCCCAGGGCTCTCACCCAGAGGACAGAGGAAACTTGGTGTGCTTGGGGCAGAGCTACCAGAAGGCAGCAGCCGGGAGCACAGCAGTCTTGTGTGTTTTCCTTATACCCCAGGAGCTTTGCACAGTAACTGACAGGAGAGGCCCCAAAAGCATTTTTTGAATGAATGAGTGAATGAATGAATATTGGGAACATTGTACACCTACAGGTACTATAAGCTCAGAACAATGGTGTCAAGTAGATAATTACATTGTAAACAACAGGCCAACCTTCAGTAGGGCTATATAAAAATCCATATTTAATCTAGGAAGAAAAATGCCTGTTTCTCAAGGAAAAATTAAAAAAAACTATCCATCCAAAAGAAAATAATCATTGTTGAAACTTGAACACAGATACAAAGGGAATTTTCTAATTGATAGAACATAAAATAAACATATTTTAAAATGTGGGGCGGGGGGCTTTTTCTTGTATGTATCGTTTTATTGTCTCCATCCTGGGTATAGGATAAAAGAAAACCCTTACTTGCTTGTTAGAAGAAGAAAGCTCCTACTTGAAGTTCCTACTTGTCAGATGTCAGCTGAAAGCTCTGCTTATGGAATGTGCTGCAGTGTCAAACTCTGTTGGATAATTTTAGACAAATGTGTCGTGTGTGACATGGCAATACGGCATGCTGTACATTAGTGATTTCCCAAGTGTTTGGATCAGGTAGGCATGTGCTGAGAAAGTGCTCTTCATCTAGCCACACGGTGTACTTGCAGAGCAGTGGGGAAATGCTTTTGGTGAAAATTACTTTAGTCAGAAAAAGAATCCATTTTCAATAGGTGCCTTCTAACATCTTTCAGACAATGCATTGTATTAAAGAGGCATTTTTTGATTAATGTTTTATAAACATTTTTCAGCATGACAGCTTAAAGTCCCTGTAAAATTGTAAATGCGTGCATAGTGTTCACTTCCATAAAGTCAAATGCCATCTCATAAAGTCTTGTTGAATCCTGTCAACCATGGTGACACAGAATCAGTACCTGGGAGCATTAAAATTAATTTCCTTCATTTATATTACTGCAGTGATAGCAAGATGAAAAGAATCCAATATTTAAATTTTGCTCTAAAAAGAAAACTCGGTCTAGTAAGTTTGTTTGGGGTTTTTAAATTATTACTATTTTTCCTAATTAATGAATGTAGTAAAAATGGGGTAACAGACTGCATAGTGACTTCATGATGAGATCTGGAAAAAATGCAAATCTATTCATTCAACACACTCCTTTTGAGCACCTCCTGTATGCTCAAAGATAAATAAGAGTTACCGGCTCTAAAGCTTACAGCTTGGTGCAGGAAATGCCAAGATACTGGATATACAGTGAATTCAAGGATATATATATACTGGATATACAGTACAGTGAATTGAAGGATAGAATTGGTAAGCATGGTATAGAAACCAGCTACCGGCCAGCCTGGACATCTTGGCATGGCTTCTCAGAGGAGTCAACCCAAGAACTGAGGGCTAAAGGATTCAGAGGTTCAATCGTGGGTGAGGAGCATCCTAGCAAAGGAACACAGGTGCAAGGCAGGTACGACAAAGGGACAGGCATGGATGGGAGAGAAAGCCAAGTGCTCTTCGTGGCCAGAGCAAAGCTGAGTGGGGAGACGAAAAAAGTTGGAGGCCAGACCATAAGCTCCTTGAATGCCACGCTGAGGAGACACCCCCACGTCATAAACTCCCTGATGATTTGATGTCATCAGATTTGCACTTCAGAATGTTCACTCTAATGGTAGAGCAGAAAACAACTCAGATGGGGCAAACCTAAAAGCTGAGAGCCTGGTTTGCAGACGGTAGGGGAGGTGCAACTGAGAGCCAGTGGTGCCCTGAGGGAAGGTAAGGGCACAGAGGTGTGAGTGCGCTAATGTGCCTGGTAAGTCGCTTAATGCAGAGTGTGTTTGTTTTCCATCGCTTTGAGGAATGCCTGAAATAATCAAGAAGGTAATGCAGGCATATGACATGCTGGAGAGAACTTCCTGTTTAATTTGACAAATGTCCACACAGCTACAAGTCGTCACAGATCCTCTCTCTTTTTCAAGTAAGGCAAATGATTGTGAAAGGCAAAGTACGACAAGGGCCACCAAGACCTGTTAGGAAAACAGAATCTCCCCTTTTGATACAGAGAATTGACTCAGCACTGTTGGAAAACCAAAGGGAAGGGGCCATGAGGAGACACCGGAGTAATAGCTGCAGGAAGTGCCCGGGGCTGGGGAACAAGTGGAAGGCGCTATACCCAGACCCTAGGAAGAGGAGCAGGGTGGGGCCCAGGTCTCTGAGGAGGGGCAGTGGTGCTGGGGACCCCGAGGGGCTGCTGCTGACAAGAAGCAGTGACACTGGAAGCACCAGCACCCTCCCCTGCCTTACTCCCCTGCCAGCAGAACCCTGCAGGAGGAGCAAGGAGGTTCTTGGGGGAACAAAAGGTGTGTTTGAAGATGAGAGAAAAGAGCTGATAATGCCAGAAGAGAGCTTCAGACAGTTGGCATTAGGGCCAAGGATGGAAGAGGACACTGGTACAGTAGAAGCTTCTCAAGGGCCAAGCCTTGGCTGTGTAAATCTATGACTTCGTGGCATTGTTGTGGCAGCCTGGCAGTCACCTCCCATGTCACCCAGACGGAGGCTCAGAACTCAGTCACCCCTGGAGAGGGGAGCAGAAGGGCAGCAGGGAGAATGAGTTCCCAAAGGACGG
The DNA here is from genome assembly GCF_000247695.1 of Heterocephalus glaber. The sequence goes on along the minus strand of NW_004624853.1, from coordinate 5,119,216 downwards.
CTGGCCTGGAGAGCTGACTGCGTACAGACCTTCTGCTTTCCTGACTGCAATGCCCACCCCACTCAATCCAGAACTGACCCTGCCCACAGCAGACACCTGCAAATGCTGCACCACTGTGCTTTGGACTCCGCTGGGGAAGCCTCCCTGACCACCAGGCCTTTGAGCTCCTCAGCAAAATGGCAAACACGGTGGTTTGCACAGACCTGTGGGTTGACTGTGAGGACCAGCTCAGTCAGTATGGAAAGCACTTGACAGAGCAGGACATACACAGTAAGCGCTCGGGACACACTAACCATGGTTATTGTCATTGCTGTGTGTGCTGCCTGATTCATCGCATGAAAGGGACTTTCTGGTGTTGCTTACATGTAGATGGCTTGTGTATTTTGCAGTGGCTTCTTGGTTTACCTGTTGTAGCAGCAGCACCTGGCACTGTCCATATGTTCTCTGCTGAGCCCACTTGAGCTTGCAGAGAATGACAGCCCAGATTCTTAGCCAAGAACGGGGAACTCTGGATATTAAGCATAGCAGCCATAATTGAATTTAGAATCCAAAAGCCATTCTAAGATTTGTTTAGGGACAAAATATGCCCATATTTCTATCGCTTGCACCCTTTGGCTTCCCTTTTACTATTCCCCTCCACCACCACCCAGTTCCTTGGCATCGCCTTGTTGGGCCAAGGAATGAATAATTTTTCTTGGAAATAGAAGTTCAGGTCTTAATATTTTGCCATTATAATAACTTTCCAATACTATAGTATCAGATGCTGTTTTTCAATAATAAGTGGATTTTTAAAGCTTTTTTTTTAAAGAGTTCTTTGACCTTGTTGTTTTTTTAATATATACATATTGGTGTGAAGACAGAAATTGTGCTAAAACCTAAAGCTACTTTGGAAGCTCGAAGCGAGTTTATGTTGGAACGGGTTAAGTGTTTTCAGTTTAAACACACACTGTATTTGTTTTTTTGTTTTTTGTTTTGTTTTGTTTTGTTGGTACCAAGTGTTTTCAGTTTATAGCAGTGATATCTGAGGCTGTGAAAAAGAAAGCAGCCATGAAATACATTTTTGCATAAGGGTTTGAAATTTATTACGAGGTAAAAATAATTGAGAAGGCCAAGCCTTTCTCTCTGTGTTATGATAAAAAGTTATTTGTGTGCCATCATCGTGCACCCTCTGGAGCTGGGGTCCTTTTCGGCGGGCATTCTCAGAGAAGCCCAAAGCTGCTCGGCTAGAAAGGCTGACAGAGTGCACAGAAGTTCTGAGGGCCATGGGCTCATTAAAACAATTGGTCATAATGCTTAAACTGCTAGAGCAGCTTAGGAAGTTATGTTCTGTGGCAGCTGCTTACAAAACATATGAACACCCTGCCCTGTTATAATCAATTGGTAGACTCACAAAGTAGTGTTCATTTGTTGGGTTTCCATTAAGACTTTGTGGAGTTTAAGGGCCAGGGATTTACCTTAGTTGTTTTGCCACCTGCTGCGCAAGGACCCGAGTTCGATCCCCAGTACCAAAAAAAAAAAAAGACTTTGTGGAATTTAAACATTCGGAACTAATTTTACAATTCACTCTCCATACACAAATTGTATGAGCTTTGCTTGGTGATTGTAAAGCACTTTGAGATCCTGGATCAAAAGAGACTGCAGGACTGGAGTTAGCTCAGTGATGTAGATCGTGTGCTTAGCATACCTGAGGCCCTGGATTCAATCCCCAGCACCAGAGAAAGGGAGGAGGAGAGCAGGGAGAGAGACAGAGACAGAGACAGAGAGAGGCAGACACAGACAGAATAAAGAAAGAATGAATATGCAAAGATTTTATTAATATTCATGCAGCTATAGTACCTCCTACAGTACCAGTGTGTACCATGTTATCCTCCCATATCTTTTCAACCCCTGAAAGTGAGCTTTGGGGCTTTAAAAAGGAGCCACACTGGCCTCCCCAAAGATCAGCAGACTGTCTCACCACTGAGCAAAAAGAGATCCATTTTTAACTTCTACTCACCAGTATTTTTCAGCCTTCTTAATGCAAGTCCATGACACATAGCCTCCTCCCTTTGATAGATAGGCAGAGTTATTGGTGCCCTTGAATCCTGGCCACCTTTTCACTTTCATCTCTTCTAGATTGAGCTTAGAGCTTTATGTAGTGAAAGGAAGAAAGATTTGTTGACTTAGTTGAGACTTTCCTGTTTCAGTTCCGTGCATTCACATGGGGAGTTAATGGTAATAACCTAATCCAAAGTTCCTGTCTTTTTTAAAAAATAACTTTATTATCAAACACACACACATACAAAAATTAAAGCCATTCAAAGAAGAACAATGAAAGGGAAAAAAACTACAATAGTATTCAAATACAGTAGAACTCAACCAAAACAAAACTGAAAAGCACTTAAACATTTTTCCATATAACTTAAAAAAGCATCTCAAGCACCAGCAAGACACCAGAGGATGTGATTTGTTTCAGAAAGATCCCCTAAACCAACACTGAACAAATAATGATCTGGAAAAAAACTCCAGTTAGTTAGCAGACTCCACATAAGCCCAGCTTCTCCCTAATTTAAATTTCAATACAGTCATATGATATGCAATGGAAACACAATCCAAGAAATATGTTATTAGGCTATTTCATCCATGTGTATCCTTACTTACACTTTCAGTTTCTCACACTAGAGAAACTATTCAGTATTTACACGTGTGTCCTATTTATTTCTCTTAAGAGGATGGCCTCAGTGTGCAGCCATTTAGCAATAAATGTCTCTAGTTTCTCGTTCTTTATGGCTGAGTAGTACTCCATTTTATTTAAAGAAGAAAACCACATCTTCTTTATCCAGCTTCCATTTAATGGGCACTTGGGCTGTTTCCAAGCTTTTGCTATTACGAACTGTGCTGCTATAAACATGGGTGCACATACATCGCTGTGGTATGATTCTTCTAATTCTTCTTCTTTTTTTTTTTTTTTTGGAACCAGGGATCAAACTTGGGTCCTTCCGTTTGCAAGGCAGGTGGCGGAACCACTGAGCTAAATCCCCGGCCCGATTCTTTTAATTCTTTGGGGAAGATACCCAGCAGGTTAATAGCTGGGTCGAATGGGACCTCTAGCCCTAGTTCTTTGAGGTATCTCCATACTGATTTCCACTGTGGTTGCACCAGTCTGCACTCCCACCAACAATGGAGAAGGGTTCCTTTCTCTCCACAACCCCGCCAGCATTTGTTATTGGTTGATTTCTTGATAGCAGCCATTCTTCCTGGGGTGAGGTGGAATCTCAGTGTTGTTTTCATCTGCATCTCTCAAATGACCAGTGATATTGAACATTTTTTCGTATATTTATTTGCTGTTTTTACTTCTTTGTCTGAGAAATTCCTGTTCATATCAGATGTCCATTTTTGAATTGGATCTTTGAATTTGGGGGGTCTGATTTTTTTCAGTTCTTTGTATATTCTAGATAGTAGTCATTTGTCTGAGGTACAGCTGCCGAAAGTTTTTTCCCATATTGTAGGTTGTCTCTTAGCTCTGGTGGTGGTTTCTCTTGCAGTGCACAAGCTTTTTAATAAGATGAGATCCCAGTTGTTGATTCTTTGCAAAGTTCCTGTCTTAATGGAGCGTGTCTGTAACTTGATGACAGCCTGAATTTGCCTCTGGGTTTTGTTTTCCTTGTTTCTCAGGAATTCCAATGCTGAAGATAGTGTTTGCAGGACATGAGCATCTCTCGCTAATCTCCGTGCCCTTGCTCATCTACCACCCAGCTCAGATCCTCCTGGGCAGCATGCTGGTGCCAACGATAAAGTCTTGGATGGTATCAAGGCAGAAGGTGAGACTCCAGAGTGATCTTCCTGGGATCCAGATTAGACAGAAATGTTAGTGCTGGATCCGAACTCTGTACACTTCAGCTCTGCCTAGCACATCATTATTCTTGAATACATATTTTCATGACTAAATACCGTAACAATGGTGCATTGATGAATTTCAATTGGAACAGGACTGAGTGTTTTTAATTAATACAAAAGGCAATCATACCTAGATTGTAGTTTTAAGTTCTCTTTTTACTTCACTCATATCAAAGGGTGTATTTCATGGTGCTCAAGGTGGGCCCCACGCCCTTCTTTGGCACACCATCTCTTTCCCACCGCGCCTTTCACCCGTGCCCTGATTTCACATGCCCTTCTAACCATGGTAGAACCCAGACTTATCTAATGCTTCCTTCAGTTGTCATTTGCAAGACACAGAATTTCTCTGTACAGCACAACTGTTTTTGAGTGATAAATAGAAAAGGAGCCTGCACTTAGTGGGCTTTCACGCGCCTAGTGCGGAGACTTGTTACCCACTAGATCGCTATGGATTTGAGTTCCCAAATCACCAACCGAAGCCAAGTAAGCCACTGATTCAAACAAGTTGAGATGGTAGAACACATGGTACCGCTGTTGGAGCTGGCTCCCTCCCAGCAGCTTGGACTTGCCAGCACTTGCAGTTTTCTGTACGTGAGACAGTGACTGTGATCAGGAGAGATGCGGGAAGAAGAGACATCTGTGACAAGGTGTCCTGAGCCATGTCCCCAGCGTCCTGGACACAGAGGCCACTGTAGTGGCCCCGGTGAGTGTGTGCTAAGCAAGTGTCATTCTTCGCCTGGTTCTGAGGTGGGACCTGACTCAGCTGCCTGAATCACAGCTTATGTACAGTGGCGTTCAGAGCAGACTGCACTGTGTCCATTTTGCAGATCAGGAAGTGAGCTGAGAGAGTTGCCCAAGGCCCTGTGCGGGGCTTTGTTGGTGCTAGATGTAAGACTTAGGGGCCCTGGTTTCTTTCATATCCCAGTCTCTTCCCCCAGCACTGCAGTGACACTGCAGACACAAATAGCATGTTTAGAAGGCTCACGCAGGCCTCCAGGATCGTACTTGAGAAGTTTAGGAGATGCAGTGTATTCACTCATTCAGTTATCAAACAAAATGTTAGTGATGCCTTTCTATATCAGGTGCCATCCAGCTCTGAGCCTCCTGCTCCGAGTTAGGAGAGGAGTGCTTCAGTATCTTCTTTTACTACTCATCCACTTGAAAACTCTCTCTTATATTTATGCATATGTTTATCAATGCATTGTGTGCTTTACCACCCAGAACTTAGAAATTTCCACAAAGGATGGGAAAACTGTCCGAAAATGCTATTCTTATCAGTAATAGCCAGTCATAGTGAACAGCAAATTAATCACCTTTTTTCTTTTAGATGTTCCAAAGCTCTGAGATTTATTCTTCAGAGTAACAGAAGCATTTTCACAAGGGAGACTAAATTGGACAATACTGTTCATTCTACCTTTGCATAGTCTTAGAATAATCCAGGAGGCCTGAAATATTTGACTACTGAAATAAATACAAAGAGTCTATCCTTGCAGTATCCATGATTACCTTCTCTGCTTTGCAGACAGTACTAATGAGACCCATGGCCACCATCTAGTGTAGACCAGAACTACATGAGTAGCCAGGACAGGCTAGGGGAGAAGACACAGTCTGCCGGCCAGGAAGGTGGGCAGGTGAATCTGTATCCGGAGGTTTGGATGATTGATGACATAATGCATCTGTGTGAGCATGTCAGTCAGCATTCCCTTGCTAAAACAAATACCTGAGATGATCTATTTATAAAAAGCTGACTTGGCTCACAATTTGGGAGGTTTCAGTCCATAATCAGTTGGCCTTGTTGCTTTGGGCATGACAACATATGGTGCCAACGTGTAATAGATCAGTACCACTTACCTCATAGCTGGAAATTTAAAAAGAGAAGACCAGGGCTCCACAGTCCCCTTTGAGAGTTTCATCCCAGAGACTGAAGGACCGACTGGAGCCCACCTTGTAAAGGTTCCACTACTTCCCAGTAGCACCAAGCTGGGAACTATGTCTTTAACTCATGGGTCTTTGGGGAAGATTCCAGTTCCAAACTAGCAGTGCGCCTCTTCTTCCTTCTAGAAGTGTAAGTTATCTGGTGTGAACTGATGCTTTCACTTTGCTCATAGACACCGAATAACTGAACAACCTGTTTCCCTTTCTTGCAGGGAGTGAAGTTGACAAGGCCAACGGTATAATGGAGCTGCACTCTCTGTAACCATGTATATATATATATATATACAGGATTGTACATACAAACAGCTCTGAAGACTTGTACTTGTGAATGTTGCTTCAGTGCATATTTTTATTTTTTTATAGAAAAATATGTTATACCTGTTTAAGTGCCTTAAAATTTGTTCAACAAGAGCATTATTTCCAAAACATGCTCCATTGGTTACTGCTAGGGGGTGGTACAGTATTTCAGAGTTAATTTCTGTTTTCCTAATGCAGAAACAGTCCTAAGAGGGACAAAAAGCTACCATACCTTCCCTGTATCACCTTTTGTGCAGTACGACTCTTTAATAGTTACAGTAATGTTTGAAATGAGGTCACACCATCAGGAAAATGCCCTTCTGATGACAGTGAACATTTTCAGAGTTTTCTTCATGCATACTTTGATTCATGGTGTGATTCTTTTTTTTTACAACTGGGACATGCCTCTTCCTTATCAACTCAGCAGGGGTCATGGATTGAATAGATGCTAAAAAGCATAAGATACCTCTGCATTCCTTGACATCATTTTTTTAGACATTCCTTCAAATAGTTTCCACACAGAAATTCTTCAGTTTCATCATAAGAAATTGTGGTGTTGTGTCTTAAATTTATTATAAGCTGCTTCAAAGGAAGGGCCTGATGTTTGAGTTATGAGTGAAGTAAGAATGTGAAGTTTTGAGGTAAACTAAGGAATTTGGTTTTCAGGGTTTTTAATTATATCTCAATGTGTTTTTACTCTTTCTTCTGTAATTTCTTTCTTACCTGCTTCCTACCACACTTGCACACTTATAAAAGCCAAACATGAGGCACACAAAACATGTTCATCAGTTTGAGAACAGCAGCAATTGATGATGGATCATATTCACATTCCACAGTTAAGACCAGAATTATTCTTCTGTCACACAGATGTGCTGAACACTTTCCAAATTTCCTCTTTCAGTGAGAATAGCCTGTTACATCATTGAATTAAGCACACTTAAGACATTTGAGACTTTTTCATAGATTTGAGAAATGTTTGGAACATTCTTTAAAAAGTTAAAATCATATTGCACTTATGAATAAATGAAAACATAGGGGTCACAAATGCAAGCAAATGTTACATAGACACACTCTGTCTAGCCAGATGGGAAGAAAAACTGGCACAAAGAGATATAAGACCATTCGTTAACCAGAATATCAAATATAAATCTGTTCCCAGCTGGACATCAGCTTTCAAAGAGGTATCCAATATTTGCTCTTACTGTGGACCCAAACAGAGAATAAAGCAGTATGTTAAAGCAAGGGAACATTTTTTCTGTGCTTTCCGCACACCATCCTGTTACTTTGTCTCTGTCCTTTCTTGATTTGACACACGATGTCGCGTCCTGGGTATCACTGAGGCCACACTATCCTCAGTAGCTTTCCTTGTGGTTGTGTTGTTGTTATGCTGACAAAAAACCATTCCTTCAAAACTTCCTAAGTTTATCAGCAGTGTAAATTTATGTTATTGTTAGAACTAGGTCTCATGTTTTGTTACTTTGGATTCATTTCTATGTCATTGAACCACGTAGACTTCACAAGAGTCCTACCTGCAAAAACCTATTCTAAACAGGCTGTAATATACAGTTGTTGCATATTACAGTGTCTAAAACGACACTAATTTTGCTTTTTTTTATGCTTATCTATGGAACACAGAAAGGTTTTCATTTTGTTTTTACAAGCTTTCTTGAGTTTTAGAGTAAATGGAAACGTCTGTCTGTCCAAGCTGTCGTAAAAATACTTTTCCCTTTTTATTTGAATACTGATTTTCTTTTCAACTTATCTACCTCTCTTGTCTAACACCTATAGTAGGTGTGATATGGGATAAATTTCAACTGAAAATGCCATGATAACATTCTATCTTTTGCTTTAATGTGTTTTATTTTCAAGTACTCTTCTTTATGTGGTGCATTTTGGTGGCTTAGTGATATGTTTATGGCTTTTTTTAACACAAATGTAGCACATTTTTTCATAAAGAACAAGAAATAAAATTTGTTTTTAATTCATGTTTATTGGGATTTAATTACTCAGATCTTAAAATATTTTTATGTTTATGCACTGTCAATCTGTTCTATGCATTTGTTTTGTCCAAGTGTATTTATAAAAGAAATAAAGTATGTTTATTCATTTTTCCACCTGGATTTTTTTAAAAGGTTGATATGACATTCGATTGTTTAAGGGATGGTAATGTTGATCTTTAACACATTGTAAGTTTTAAATGTTTTGTTTTTTAAAATTCTTCCCTATTCTGTTTAAAATTAACATACCTCTGGTGATGTTCAGTGTTTATGCTAAATACCAAAATTTTTCAAAAGGATGGTTAAGTGATGAAGTAGATTATTTATGATGAATGGAAAAGAGAAATAATTCTATGATTAAACTTCGAAATGTTGAAGAATCACAAGAGAATCTGTGGCTTATTTTTAACCTAATTTCAGATGCACTCACTATGCCTTCCAAGTATGCTTTGGAGTAGCTGCAGCACTGTTGCATCATTTGTGGAAAAATGGAAACTTCTAGACTCTCAGGTACCCAGGCCTCCCCCATTTTATGACATGATGATCCAGACCTGCTCTTTGCTTTTTCATTAGAGATTTATTTCTTGTGCATCAGAGTTGAGGACCAAAAGAGAAACATACATATTTTAGCTACCCTTGCCATATTTTTTAACAATAAGAAAAAAATTTCCACATGCCTTTCCCAAACCCAGTGTTTCTTTGATGACCAAGTTACCTTGTGTAGAACTTCATACCTTTGTGCCCTTGGTTTTTTGAGTCAGGTTCTCACCAGTCCTGGCTGTACCTGTAGCCCAGGCTGGCCTTGAACTCATGGCTGTCTTCCCTTGGCCTCCCATGTGCTGGGATGACAAACATCCACCACCTTGCCCAGCATGCATGTGCTCTTGTCTTTGCTGTCTGACAGAAATTGTCACCTCCTCTGGGAAACTCCTGGCCTCCCAGCCAGTGCTGGACATGGCCCTCAAGTCCCCTGAAACCCTTGTATGTTCTAACCATTAGTTTATGTTTCCGTCTCCTCCAGGGTGCCACTCAACTGCTTTTCTTCTATGCTCCACATGATACCTGGCTTAGAGTAATAGCCTCCCCCCCAAAAAAACCACAAAAGTTTATGGATTTTCCAAACTGTGATCTTTATTTTTAATAGGTAGGATGTGACTACAACATTGTGAGAGCTCTTCCCTACCTATTGATCGTCACTAATTTATAAGTAAATCGGACCTTTTTTACTGCCTTTCCTATCCTGAATAAAACCATGATGTTGGCTGGTGCTGCTCATAGAAGTGCATCACTTTGTACCCGTCCAAATATGAATTCTCCAAGGCAAGACTGCACGAAGGCTGTGCAAAGAGCTTTCACCCTGTATGCTTTGACAGCAGGAAAAGCCCTCAGTAATACAAGCTCAGTCTGATTAGGTTGCTCGGAATGAGTGAGGACATTATTTGCATGAGAAATAAAAGATTTTCTTATAAAAATGTTGATCTATAAAAATTAGGCCAAAAAATTATCATCATCATCATCATCATCAGTTTATATGCTGTATAAAGAATAAAGAAAGTCCTGTAAGACTGTTTTCACTTTCACAAATCTTATTTACACTCTAGGACAGCCTTTCTCAAATGTGAGTGAAACACTAACCTCATTTAAAGCAAAAAGAAAATTCCCACAGACTGGGTGAGTACTTCTCTTGCAACCGGATTATGAGGAGCTCTGACTTCAACGTGCTGTCACTTTCAGTCGGCCGGCGCCAGTGCGGTCAAGGGTGCTGAACTCAGCACCGTGCCCACCTGTCTGGTGGTCACCCTGGAGGAGCCCCGTGGCCATCCCCAGGCCTCTGTCCCCACTGCGCTACCACCCCAGGTCTGCTTGGGCCATGCGTTCACCTTCCCGGACATGGAGTGCGGCTCCCTTCACCTCTCAGCAGATGGGCACACTGGGCGCCTGCATGGACGCACTCACTGCTGAGAGCAGACATCTCCCCACCCGGCTCCTGAGCCCCTCCCTGCCTCTGCGAACTCCCACGGGCCGCCTTCCCCAGCGGCTCCGGAACATGGAGCTGTCTTGGGTGCCATCTCTGCCTTCTTGGATGTGCCTCAGGGCCTCCCTGCATCAGCTGCGGGATGCCTTAAAAAGCCATCTTCCCTTGATGGCTATGGAAGCTGAGAGAAGCTTCAAATTTCTCTCTTTTCTCTAGTTTGGACTGCCTCCCTTTCTTGAACTGGGCACTGGAACAGTCGAGATGAGGATTCATGTATGCCCGGGACAAGACACAACCCAGGGGGGCGGGAAAGAGAAAAGGGGCCATGCTTTTACATCCTCCGCTGGCTCTCTGAGGTGGCCGGGCCCTGTGCTTCTCTCAGGGGCTACTTCAGTCTTCCTGCACATCCCAGCACCAGGGAACCTGTCCTCAGTGTCCAGCACCTCCTGAACGGCTTCGCTGTCAGGCTGTACCAAGTTGCCTTTGTCTGCCTGCCTCTCCCCCTCTTAATGCTTCTCAGTGGGGCCCCCTGCTTGCTTTCTTTCTGTAAGTCTCATAACTAGCAGAATGCCTCCTGCAGAATGTTTACTGAATAAAAGGGTAACCCTTAAGCTCTGTCCTCCATGATGCTCTTTTGATTCTGGAGGACAGATGGCCTCAGGCTGTGAAACGGAGATGGCATGTGACTCCTAATTATCACTCAGTGAATGGAAGTCACCGTACTAATCAATCTACAGATTCTCCTGAAAGGACTTTTTTATAATAAAACAATCAGTACAAATAATGATGAGAACTTCAAGCCCAGAATATCTGAGACCCAGATAATCGCCTCTAGACCCACATTTCTTGTGGCTTCCACTGGCTGGTAGCCATGCAAAGGTCCTGAGGAGGCCTAGGCACCCAGCTCATGAGGAGCATAAGGCTTCAGGCCCCATGTGAATGAATCAGGCCTTTCTTGCCTGCTATTTCTCTGCTTTTATTCCTTATTTCCCTGGATACAAACGCATTCCTTGTTCACACAGGAATGTGAACATTCAGCCTGATGCTAAGCTAGAACCTATCCAAAATTTACCTGCTTGAAGATAAAGCATAGCAGGTACAAGAGAGAAAGTGCTGGGCCAAGAATAACAAGGTGCAGATAGCTGGTTATTTTACAGGGAGCCCTACATCTGGCCTTTTACCACTGGGTCATAGGTTCAAATCCAACCAGGCCTCGCCTGACAGAAAATCATTAACAACTCTGCATCAGGCTGCTTGACAGATGGGAAATGAGTTTCTGTCTGCATCTAGCAGGCAAGTGTCCACATCATGCTTGGCACTAAGCAGCCCTCGACACCCTGGAGTCAGAGTAGAAGTCCTGCAAATGTTGCCCTGGGTCAGGCAGGGCTCTGCGGTCAGGCCTCTCTGCCAAAACGGGGCTGGGGGAGGGGGGCGCTGACAGCTCCCTTTCCTGGCCCTTTCATGAGCATGTTGTTAATCAGTTGGTTTTCTCACTCCCTCGGAAGGCTTTGTTGGACGCACGGTTTGAAATAAGGGAATAACAGAGAAGATCTGATTCTGCAGCACTGAAGGAAGAGCAGCCAAAATCACAAGAGAAAAATATCCAAAAGAGGACATTTTCATCTTTGCCCTCGATTGAGTTACATCACTTAAATGGCTCACAGCTGCCACCATTTTAATAACAAAGGGAAGGATTTTCAGAGGAATCTTTGGGGCCAGGTCTGTCTTCTCCTCCTCTCCCCAGTGCCCCATGTGTAACCGCTCCCTCCCAGAGACCCCCAAGGCCTGCAGTTGGACTTGATGACTGCCTGGATGGTGGCTCTCACAGGGTCTCTGACTCTTCAGTTAATACAGTTACAGGGGCCCTGGGTAGAGCTGGGAAGAACAGCATGGGCTCGGACAACGTCTGGGGAGCACTAGTGAGAGGAGGGCCGGTCTGATCCTGCCAGCAGTGGCCTGGTCGAGGAGGGCTCGTGTCAGACTCCACATTGGCACTGGCTGAGCTCACTCTTGTGCTGCACACAGAAGCCTCAGGTGGGTAGGGCAGGGCTGTGCTGGGCTGGGTTGCTGAATATCTGTCCACATGGAAGCCTCAGAGCTACCTGGCAGGATAGGCAGGCAGGGCCAAGTGGCTTTCACTCTGAAGCTCTCTGGATGAGTACCGCTGGACACAATGCTCTCTAAGGCAGTGATGATGAACCTCTTAGAGCTTTTTAATGGTAACGAACAGCTAGCTGCACCAGGCATGCCATAGGTTCACCACCACTGCTCTAGGGTATTGAGTTACTCAGATTTCTGTTACTATAACAGATACCTGAGATAATTCAACTTGTCAAGAGGAAAGTTTTATTTTGGCTCACAGTTTCGAAAATTTCAGTCCATGGCCACTCGGCCTCACTGCTTTTGGACTTGTAGCAGCATAGTACATCATGGTGGGAGCATGTGTTGGAGGAGGCTGTTCACATCATGGCAGCCAGGAAGCAAAAAGACAGATAGGAAGGATCTATCCCTTTCAATGCACCCCCCAATAACCTAACTTCTTCCCCCTAGGCTCCATCTCCCATAGGTTCTACCACCTCCCATAGTACCATGGTCTGCGAACCTTTAACACACAGGCTTTTAGAGGGCATTTATCCAAATTTTGGTAGGTATGTTGCTTTCACCCCTTTTCTTCTCTCTTAAACCATCTAAGCCAACAATCTTAAAGCTATTTCAAGCTTAGAAAGACCATTTCTTCCCTTCCTGTGCACAGACAGGCCCAACAAAACCCTTATAAGAGAATCTATTCAACACCTGCAGAATGTACTTCTAATGCACCTTAGTGGTAGCAGCTCACCTGCCTGCTGGACCGTTCTGGTAAATACACACAGGACTTAACCAAGCTACCTACTCCCACGGGCTCTTCTCTCTCCTGGGGCCACAAGGCCTGACAACACTGTGTCATTTCAGCCTGGGCCTTGGAGAACTTCATCAAAGAAGCTGTCCTTATTTTTTATTTTTTAACTCTTCCAGGGATTGCTGCAGAGGCTCCTCTCCTATGTTCTCCAAGGAACAACCAGTTACCCAGGACCCTTGAGCCCTGGACAGAGGAGTCCACTTGTCAGTTTGTGTCCAACCCCAAAGAAGGTGCTGCCTGGAGACCCCTGTCAGTCAGCACAGGACTGTGTCTTCCTTTCTGTTGGCCAAGGTCAGCACCTCCCAGTGGACTGGCCCCTATCAGAGTGCTATGACGGTTTCTCCAACACAGCTCACCCACCTCGTGGGAAGCTGGTAGAGACATGTGGTGGAATCTTCTGAGAAACTGCTAGGAACAAAGGGCTATGCCATGTTTCTGTGCGAGGGAGACCCACTTTCTGCTCTGCCCGTTTAGCTCTGATTGTTAAAGGGGAACAAGGCTCCCTGACCTGGGCTCATCTCACACCTACTCGGGAGGGGGGAGGGGGGAGAAAAGGCGCGGGGAGCTCCCAGAAGCATTTATAGCGGCCCACGCCTCTGTTCGCGCCTTTTTCACATCCGGGATCTTCTCACCATCCTCCTCAGAGGTCCCTGAAGCAAGCTAGCAAAAGAAGCGCCCATTTCCCCGTGTGCATCTCCTACTCCATTCCAACCCTCTGCCAGCTGCATGGGAATGCAATTATATAGAGAACATGGATTCCAGAATTTGGAACGGAGGAAATTCCCTGCGCTATCCGAGTTTCTCGGGGTGGGTGGCTCAGGGTCCACGCGTCTCTTCACCGTTGCAGCGTGGCCTTCCTTTCCCTGGGAGCTGGAGAAGCAGCCTCCAACCTTTGCGCACTTCGGGGTCCGCTCCTCAGAGCCCCCTCTTTTATGTTACCCCGCCAACCTTCTCTGCTGGAGGGCCTGCAGGCCGCAAAGGAGCTCGGCAGGGCCCACTGGTGGCTCCTTTGCTTCTCCCAAGTCTTCTCAGTCCTCTTCAAATGCAGCCTTTCAGCTCTCCCCGTGAAGGAAGCAGGGCCCGCGGCCAGCGCCAATGCCTGGAATCTCGCCCCTGCTCACACGGGGGCGTCTGCAGACAGGGCCGAAATAAAGCAGAGGAGAACGGCCCTTAAAAGGGGCAGGACTGTGAAGCAGGCTTGAGTCTGGGGCACTCGGAACTGTCCTGATCGTCAGAAAGCTGTGAGACCCAATAGAGTGTCGCCCCCTGCTGGCCGGGGTCCGTCAAGGCCGCTCTTCCTAACCCGTGGACTTGGGAGCCGCTGCCTGGCGCTGCTTCCTGCCCTTCCTGGAGCTTCTGGAAGAACGAGGAATGTTGCAAGGCGGAGCAAAGGGGTGGCTTACGCTCGCCTTGAGGAGAGCAGGAAGCAGCATCCAGTTCGCACCTGGCCGGGACCTGGGCTTGAGGCAGATGCTCCAGAAGCAAGACCTGGACCAGGGGAAGGAATTCCAGCCCCAGCCGAGCGACCGGGCTCCAGACCTGCTGCTCCCCAGCCTCTAAGAGGGCGAGGCAAGGCCACTCACAGCCTCTCAAGGTGACAGCAGTGTCCAGATGGGAGATTCGACAGCTGCGCCCGAAATGGGCTCCGGAAATGGGTTTCAGTGGCTAAAAAGCAGTTCTCATTTATCCACCGACTTTCTTCTATTCATTGAGGCAGAAACCTAAGCTGTAAATCTCCCCCCAAGCCCACCACCTGCAGTGGAATTCAACCGAGCTACTTTCTTCTAGTGAGAAATAAATAATCATATATATATGTTGTATACAGATAAAGGTAATGCTTCCCACCATCCAGGGCAGCGGAACTGCCCTGGCTACACAAACCGTCCTGCATTTTTCCAGCGCCAAGACTTGGCCGGTCTTATTTACACTTTTTTATATATGGAGCTGCCGGCCAGGAGCCCTATTTTTAATTGTTTGGCTCCCCAGCTGGCCTCTGACCCTTCCTGGCTCTTTTCTGAGGATTTCCGGCCTCTGATATCCTGAGAGGGAAGGGCAGAGGCGGAAGCTGACCTCACAGCAGAGGCCCACAAACCTGCAGGTCACGGCCCCTTCCCAGGTGAGGGACTCGCCCACCGGGCTGGCCGGGCGCGGGAGGAGGGCCTGTGGGGACCCGTCCAGCTGCATCCCATGTGGACCAAGGACAGGCAAGAGGACAGCAGCTGCATTTAGGCTCCCGGCTGAGCTTCTGGAAGAATGAGGAATAGTTCCAAGTGAAGGCAAAGAGCTCACCCTGAAATTTCATGAGCTATTCGTTTGTTTGGGTTTTCTTTTTCTTTTTTTTTTTTTAATAGCATCACTTCCTAGGCAGAGCAATAAAATATATATTTATAAATATTTTCCAAGACTGCCCTCTAGTGGGAAGCTGGCGGCAGTAGCACTTCTAACAAATAAGTGCCCCATCCCAAACTTCTCAGTAAAAATAAGCACATTCAAGCGAGCCCTTCGCGCGTGCTCGGAAAGCAAAGCACGTTCCCCCAACAAGTCTGTAAAACGTCCCGGGCCTTGACTGGAAATGACGGCTGCCTGAAGCCTTTCCGTTTAACCTTGCTCTGCTGCGGGAACTGGAAACCGCGATGCTGCGGATTGGATATTCTGAAGCTGTTCAGAGCGAGGAAGGCCCACTGGTTGCGTCCCTAGACTGTGCACGCGTGACTGGCCCAGTGCTTTTATTTTGGCTGAGGAAGGAGCCAAGGCCGCGAGAGCATCCAGCCCCAAAGGCCACACACGCTGCTGGGTCCCCACCTTGGAGGATGTGGGACAATGAGTCATTTGTGCCTCTTCCTGGTTCTTCCTGGCCAAGGTCGGCTTTCCCACTGGAACCCAGAGGCTTGGCCGGGTGCCCGAGCTGTCTGGAGCCTTTCAGCGCAGAAGAGCCCGGGGAGAGGGTGTGGGCCCCAGCCCGCGCCCCCCAGGCCTGGCTCGGACTCTGAGGCAGCCCTTGTCCGGTCATAAAACCCCATTCACCCCGCTCAGTTTGGCAGCCAGGGCCTCCTGGCGGACGCCTGAGGAAGCGGGCCGTCCCGGTATACTAAGGTTCCCAGGCAGAGCTCTATGAGGAGGAAACTGGAGCAGGGTCCGACCATGCTCGCTCTTTCTGGTGCGCTTTCCAGAAATGGTGCCTTTTTATCCGTTTGGGCTGGTTGCGATATCTCGGCCACAGCACTGCTACTACTAGTTGCAATAAAATAGCTGCTCTTCATGTATTCGTCAAACGGACAAATACATTTTGAGCAGCTACTCTGTAGCTAGCACTCTTCCAGATGCTGATTGCCACGAGAGACAAGGTCCTTGATCTCATGGAAATTACTGTCTCATCAGGAGACAGTGTACGAGTAGACATATCATTTCAAGGGCTCTGGAGGAAATTAACGATATAATGAATAACACTACTTAGATGAAGCAGCTAAGGGCAGACCTCATTCTGAAGTTTACATTTAAGCACCTACTATGTGCCAGATATTTTCTGTATCTGGGGTTGAGAATACAAAAACAAGGAAAATGCAGGCTGTGGGTTCAGTGTTCAGACCCAATGGTGAAATACTAATTCCATTGGATTTCAAATAGCTAAGCCTAAGATCTATTGCTCACTACAAATCTGTCAAGTAAATCATGTCAGCCTTATTTTATAGATGTGAAACTTAATAGAAGAGATATGAAGATACTGGTCAAAAGCTTATCAAAAGCACGCAAAGATTTGATTTAAAGCCTATCTTACTCACAAATTTTTTCTTTTCTTTTCTTATGCTGTGTAGCTTGATGGGAACAGAACACACTCAGTGAAATCCCAACATCTCTTGGAGCCCAAGGTTTTATACGGGTACACTCCAATGTCTTCAGCCCCTTTCCACCTACTTCTCAGTACATGGTGAGAAGGCTCTTGCTGGGGTACTGAGCAAGTGGTACCGGGGATCAAATTCAGGACCTTATGCTTGCCAGGTGCGGCACCACTGAGCTACATCCCCGGCCCATCATCAGCTTTTGGGAGCGGTCCCCAAATCCGAGTGTCGATCCCGGAATGCCACATCCTACATCCAGGTGATACGCTGAGGTCTCCTCCATCAATCCAACTCCGATGTAAGCCCTCACCAGGGTACCTCTTTAGTTTCCCTTCATGAAACATCTGTTATCCAACAACGAAGGGGACAGGTCTCCTGACTCTGGGGCAAAGGACACCTTCTACGTATGTGAAACTCATCACTGACCCAACCCTGAACAGGAATAAGAAGAAAGGAAAAGCCACCAGAAGTGTCCGTACCTCAGCCACTGGTGCAGAAAGACAACAACCACGGCAGCCAGAGACCAGCATGGTGGCTTAAACCTCCCCTCACCTGAAATGTCACACTCTGTAGCCCAGGGAAGCCGGGGAGGATGATTGGATCCACTCCTTGAGTGACAGGGTTGTTGATTTGGTAACAGCTAAAAAGCCTGGATCTGGAGAGAGAAGTGGTCACTCAAAGCAATGGCATTCAATCTGGGTCCCCAACTGCCAAGGACCTGAAGGAAGTATTTTTGAGCAAGGGTAATGAAGAACAGGCAAAGGAGAAGTGAAAGAGTGGGAGGTTTGTCCCACCCAGAGCAACTGTGCTGAGATCTGACGGACATATTGGGCTTCCATGGAGAACGGAGAGCTCTTGGAGAAAGGGCTCCCAATGCTTGAGAGGAAAGAAATGGGTTAAGGGGCTGAACATAAAAAGAATTAAGGTATGTTTTGCGCATGTACCAACTCCCCGAGATGAATGTAATCATTATGCACCAAAACTTACCAATAAAAATAAAAATTAAAAAAAAAGAAATGCTGCATGAGTAATGCTATGGTTTATATCTAGATGTCTCCCAAACCCTCATGTGATCATAGGTAGGACTTTTGGAAGGCGATTGGATTATGAGGACTTGTAGTTGACTTGCTATGAGAAAGTAGGACCTGCTCAGAAGAAGTTGGTCTTTAAAGTATGGTCTCAAGGCACGTCCTTTACCTAAAAATGTCTCATTTATACTTCTTTATGGCAGAGTAGTACTCCATCGTACTTCTTTATTGTATCTTCTTTATCCTTTCATCCACTGATGGGCATCTGGACTCTTTCTAAGATTTAGCTATTACAAATTATGCTGCTATAAACGTGTGTGGGTATATATTGCTGTGGTGTGATGCTTCTGATTCTTTTAGGAAGATAAGAAGGGCCCTAGCTAGGTCAAATAGAACCTCTAGTTTTAGTCTACACTCCCATAAACAGTGGAGAAGTGTTCCTTTTCCCACCCAGCCCTGCCAGCATTTGTTATTGGTTGCTATCTCAATGATAGCCATTGTTTCTGGAGTGAGGTGGAATCTCAGTGTTGTTTTAATTTGCATTTCTTGAATGATCAGTGATGTGGAACATTTTTTCATATATTTATTTGCTGTTTCTACTTCATCTGAGAAGTGTCTATTCGTTTCAGATGCCCATTTATGGGTTGAGTCTTTAAATTTGGTGCTCCCCCGACCCTGTGCCGTGCCAGGGGTCGAACTCAGGACCTTGTGCTTGCAAGGCAAGTACGGCACCACTGAGCTAAATCCCCAGCCCCTGAGTCTTTAAATTTGGTAGGTCTGATGTTTTTGATTTTTTTTTTATATATTCTAGGTATTAGTTCTTTGTCTGAGGAATAGCCGGCAAAAAATTTTTTTCACATTCTGTGGGTTGTCTCTTCACTCTGTTGGTGGTTTCTTTTACTGGATATATGTTTTTGGTATGATCCCAGTGTTGATTCTTTGTAATATTTTTTTGCAATTGGGGTTTTGTTCATAAAATCTTTGCCTACACCTATGTCTTCCAGAGTTTTAACTATTCTATCTTCCAGCAGATTGTTTCTGTTTTAATATTTAGATCATTGACCCATTTCTATTTTAGTTTAGTGCATAGTGAAAGACATGGGTCTAGTTTTAGTGTTTGCCATGTGGAACCCCAGTTTTTCCAGCACCATTTATTAAAGAGGCTATCTTTCCTCCAGTGAGCGCATCTGGCCCCTTTGCCAAAGATGAGATGGCTGAGTGTGTTTGGAGTTGTTTCTGCATCTTCTTTTCCATTCCACTGATCCTCCAAAATAGAAGATAGATATTGGGAAGTAGGAAGAAAATGTTCAAATGGGAGGGGGGGGGCATGGGAAGGAAGGGTAACGAAAAAAAGAGGATAGAAAAAAATGGAAACAAAACTTTTTCCGATAAGGAGGGGAAGAAGAGTTGAAGGGAGGGAAGAAGAATGGGGGGAAAAAGAAAAACCAAGGTATATTATGTACAGGTACAAATTCCCTATGATGAATGTGATCATTATACATATCAAAAGAATACCAATAAAATTAATTTTTTTTTTTGGTACCGGGGATCGAACTCGGGACCTTGAGCTTGCGAGGCAGGCAGCAGAACCACTGAGCTAAATCCCCAGCCCGAAAATTAATTTTTTAAAAGAAAAGAAGAGGTGGGTTGCTGGGGCATGGCCTGTCCGTCCTGGGCTCCTGCCTTTACCCTGTGCTTCCCCATCACCGTGGTTTGAGCAGCTCTCCTCCACCGCCCTGCTGCCATGCCGCCCTGCCCTGGAGCCAGCGGACTCTAGACTAAAAGCTCTACAAACTTGAGCTGAAACAAACTTCTCCTTTAAGTTGTGAACATCAGGTCTTGTGTCTGAGTGATGAGAAAAGTAACTAAGACAAGTGGTAACGTTCAGCTTTGTGAAAGCTCTAGTGCCGACTCTGAAATCAGATAATACCACCACTGTGCCACTGGCCCACTTCTTAAAGGCAGGCTTCAAGCCTCACTTCCTTGTGTCTCCTTATTCTCCCCTATGAAACCTACCACCTGGTAGATGTCTAATCGGTGTTTGCCTAAGTGTCTCAAACTAACTTGGGCTCCAATCAAGGCACTAGCTTAGGACTTGTTTCATCTGAGCTCTCTCTTTTTAGTCCTTTTGCTATTGTTGTTGTTTTTGAGACTCTCACTAGGTAGTTCAGGCTGGCTTTGCACTCACTACATAGCCCAGCCTGGCCTTGAACCCACTGCAATCCTCCTGCCTTAGCTTCCTGAGCGCTGGGTTCATGGCGTGCACCACCACACCCAGCTCTACTCCTTTGTTTTTTGATGTCCAACCTTTCCAAGTCAGAATTGATGTTCCAGAAAAGGCAGGAGCTGGGGCTAAGGTCTCCTCCAGGACCCAAAGGAAGCCTCTAGGATGCGGATTGTGTGGCTGTCTTAGAGCTGTCCTTTAAGGACAACTGCTGGTCCCCTAGCTTCAGCATTCACAACATGCCCAGGAAGAAATGGAAGCCTGCTGGTATCTATCTACTCATGCTGCTGTAACGGCAGACAAATGTGTGCCCAGCAGCATGGCTCGTGGAGGCCTGGATGGCCACGCTCCTCCACAGTTTCCTCACATGGTCTAATTATAGAGATTTGCTGCTAGGACAGAAATGTTTTTTCCATTATCCTTTCCTAGTATAAGCTGAACCAGTATTCAATTTCTATTAAGCACAGTGTCTGGCACATAACAGAAGTTAATGTAGTTCCTACTGAGTGTCAGATACTGTGCCAGATCTAGGGATATATAACCTAAACATGTGAGAAGTCCTGCCCTTGAGGAGTTTATATTCATCAGAAGTCAAAGCAGTGGGTCTCAGCCCTGAATGCACGTCAGAATAATCTAGAACGATTTAAAAAATACAAATGCGCATTCTGGTTCCAAGAAGTCAGATTTAGTTGTACTGGGACTCTGATAACAGTGTTTACCTTGGAAGGATTTGGGGCAGTTAGGGGCTTCTGAGAGTCTGTGAAGAAGCTTCTTGTTTCCAATTGTGCAACTCGTTGATCTTCTTCCTTGGTCACTTATTAAAGTGCCCCGATGAACTATTTAGCTTTCTGTTACTCTAACAACTTAAAAAAAGGAAAGATTGTTTGGGCTCATGGTTTTGGAGGTCTCAGTCCATGGTTGGTTGGCCCTATTGATTTGGGGCTTCCCACATCATGGTGGGAAGCTTGTGGTGGAGCCAGCTGCTTGCCTCGAAGCAGCCAGGAAGCAAAGTAGGAAACAGGGAGGTTCTGGATTCCCACAGTACTCTTTGAGGGCATGCACTGAATGACCTAAGACTTCTCCCTCATCCCTACCTCTTAAAGTTTACACCATATGCCAGCAGCACCAGGCTGGGGCCAAGCCTTTGGGCACACTCAGGATCCAAACTGTAGGCCCCTCCACACACACCAGACTAAAGGAGGAAGAGGAAAAGTATACTGCTTGCTTTACAGTTCTGCTGGAATTCCTCTACAGCTTCATGTTTGACTTTTATTTACTTCATTTTCCACAGCAGGAGTTTTTCTTTTGAAATTCTAATCTTCCCAAGTGTGGTCAGGCAATCTGAATTTCATGGATGTTCAATCTTTCCTTTCAACCCCCCCCCCAGCTACTAATCACCTGTCTTTGACTTCCTCCTTCTTGTTTACTTCCTTCTCTTTGTTGTGTGGTAGTAGCTTCTTGGTTTCCTTTATGACTCTGATAGATAGTAATGACCCATGAGTGGGAATAAAGGACATTTCTCTTTCTAAGCTCCCACTCATTCCTCCTAAACCTCATAGCATCTCATCCTTTATTTTTAATTTCCTCTCTCTCTCTCTCTCTCTCTTTCTCTCTCTCTCCTTCCATTTTTCACCCCAGATCTATCCTTTCTTCTGCTCCAAATCTACTCTTTAACCTTCCTTTAGACATGTCTGCCCCTGGAGGAGAGAGAGAACAGCCCATCATTAAGGTTCTAGAGGTGAAAACTGGACTTCACAAAACTCTTACCATTTTCACTCATGTCTAGCAGAAAACCAGATCTGCAAAACGCCCCATTAACAAGCAAAAACTGCTCTTTTATGTGTTCAATTTAAAGAGGAGTTGATTTGCAGTATCAGACATCTGGGCCAGTTGGGACTCAGCTTAATCAGAGGGCTTGGGCTTACATATGCCCTACAAATAATAATAATAACAACATAATAGTACTAATGCTTGTGCTACATTTGGAGCTTGAAATGATCCCTGGCATTTCCCCTGATGAGGTTAAACAGCCTGGCTCAGAGGGCTGCACATTTGCATAATAAAGATCAGAAGTCACTGCCATCTACATCTCTCAGCACCAGTATCTGGTGTCCTTGGTTCAGGGACACCACATCCTAATGTACTTCCATATTCAGTCCTGTGCAGTGATTCTAATCTTCGGCTTGCATGTGAAATGTCAGGGGTTTTTTTTGGTCTGGGAGAGCAACAAATCATGTTTCCAAATGAGAAGGTGCTGTCTGTAATGGATAATATAATCTGAAAATGCAGAGGCAACATCTGTGACCCAGGATGCTAACCTAGCAAGCTCTAGTCAATTTTTTCCAGCCTATCAGTTGATAGGAAAACATCACTGTAGGTATAATAATTAATCATTAGTCAAAATGGATATCCCCATTGGCTCCTTGCCGCTCAGACAATACCATCTCTCCTGTCTATAAATCAGGGAAATACGCTCCTTAATATCCAATGCAATATATTTACAGGCAGCCTCTTTCCTCTATAAAGTAACAAAACACTTTGCAGAAAACATCTGTCATCCACTGAGGGGGCAAGATGCTCCCAAGGTGCCATTTGAAGGGAGGAAAATGTGGAGCTCAGAGAAAGGCAGGCCGTGACTGGAAGATGGCGGCTGTAAGGATGGAGAAGCATCTTGTGCCATAGGCTCTTAGCTGAGTGGTGGGATAATGGTGATGAGCGCTTTCCCCTCTGGGCCCACTGGCCCTTCTCTCCTTTGTTCTCTCTCCTCTCTTCGCCCCACACTGGGGCTGTCACAGCCTGGTAGGTCCTGCCCATTGGCCTGCCAAGCATGCCAGTCCCCAAAGCCCCATCATCCTTCTGGGTTTGATGGACGCCATAGGATAGATAGTCATTCCAGGCCATTTTTCTGCTTGATCCCAAGCTCTCTCTGGATCTGCTGAAACAGTTACAGCACCCAACAGGATCCCAGAAAATAAATGCACTGCTAAGTATAATGAAACCCAAAGTAGATTTGGGAGTCAGGATGTGGTGATGGAATCCAAAAACTACCCCAGACTTCCTCGTAAGACCTGGCTTTCTCAGGTGCCTTGTTCTCCTTGGTTGTAAAACGGTGTCGTTAATGGGTTTCAGTCTATGCTTGTCGGAGCCCTATATTTCAGTGATTCAAGAGAAGGAAAAGGGAAGATAGAGAGGTGGAAGAAGGCAGGGAAGATACCCACAGAATTTAACCAGAGCACTTAACTTTTATTTCACCTATTAGGTTTTTAAGAATTTAAAAAACACCAAGTCAGGTGGTCTTTCAAGCCACTCAGATTTTCATATCCTATAGTTCTCTGTCTCAATACTGTCCATAGCATTTACCATTTGCCATTTATCTTCCAGTGTCTTCCATGGGGCTGACTAGGTCCTCAGAGAGTTGGACCCCCTCCTCCACCTCCTCCCTTCCTTAGTAGACTAGTGGTTCCTCAACAGGGGTGGTTTGCCCTCCAGGGAATATTGGCAACATCTGGGACATTTTGGGTTGGTCAAGTTGGGGCGGGGGTGGGGGGGAAGCTACTTACATAGGAGGTAGAGGCCAGGACCCTACAGGAGGTAGAGGCTAAACACCCTACAATGTACAGGACAGTCCTCCCACC
The DNA here is from genome assembly GCF_000247695.1 of Heterocephalus glaber. Next base: position 5,095,517 of record NW_004624853.1, on the reverse strand, counting down.
CAAATTATCCAGCCCCAAAGGTCAGCGGTGTGGAGGTTGAGACTCCCATGCCTGACTGTAAATGAGAGGAAATATGCTCACAAATTAAATGAGTCAGAGTGATACCGTTCAGCTTTCCTCCTGTCCCAGCACACTGCGAGGCTAAGTCCTGTGTCTGAGACCTAAGAGCAGCCCTGTCCCAAGGACAGTTGCCTACAGAACTCTAGTCCACCTCCAGGCAGGAGGCTCCGAAGGGCTACATACCCCATATCACTCTCAGCCTTGTCCAACCCGCACCCCAGCCGGCATGCGGGCCCCCAAACCTGGAACCTTTTCAGGTTTTCACGGGCTGGTTAGCCTTATTTTCGGGACTGGATTGTAGGGTGCTCAAGTGGGACTGTGTAGGGAACAGAAGGTAGGGGAGGACACAGCCCAGGGCTAACTCCACCTCCTGCGCCTGCCACACGGTTAAATCGAAACCGCATAGGTCAGTGACAGGCACTGCTGTGGCTTAGCGAGGAGAACACAGTGGTTACTGATTATAGTACTTCCGCCTCCCCACGTGGGTGTGCCTGTGAAGACCAGGTTTATTGTTATTAAGTAGACATGTGAGTGCTCGCGGGTAATTTCTTTTCTTTTTCTTTTTCTTTTTTTTTTTTTGCCACAGAGTCTTACTAAGTTGTTAAGCGGCCAATGTGGGGCTCAATCTTGGATGCCTCCTGCCTCAGCCTCCTGGAATGCTAAGATTACAAACACGTGCCACCACATCTGAGGTCTTCACATAATAAAATGCTGTGGTAAAGGAAGTACAAAAATGTACCCGTTTTTTGCTCATGAGATTGTTATAATTATGTGTACAGTATCACTGATATTAGAAATGTTCTAATGAAAAATAAAGGAATTTTGAGATAATTCCCCTTCACTCACTGCAGTCCAGGTGGCTCAAAGCATAGACAATACAAATATCTAACTTCTCATTTTCTGGATTAACAGATATTTGTTGATTTCTTTACATGTACTAGGAACTGTGTACAGCACTGAACAAAACAATGTCCCTGCCTTTATGAAGCGTCCTCGGCTGCTGGTGGAGTGGAGGGGTCAGAGGCCAAACGCACCAAGAAATGCCTGACTTGGTGGAGGTGAGCATTGAACGTATCAATAAAGCAGTGACGGGACAGAGCGTGTGAAGGGCCAAGCTCCAGGCTCCGGGATGGCAGAGCAAGGCGGCTGAGCGGGCTGCGGGTTCCCGGATCTCCAGGGTCACACTGCCTTCTCAGGGAGGTGGAAAGCCGTTAGACAATCCAGAAACAGTGTAGCATAATCTAAATCTGTCTTTAAAAAAAAAAATTTCAAAGACACCTGGAAGCTGCAGTGGTCCTGGCTGCTCCAACCATCCTTGTCAGTGGAACAGGAACCTTAAATGCTCACGTTTTCTTTTTGCATGTAAAGAACAAAATGAACAAAACCCCAAACACTGGCCTTCCCTTTGTCATAAAGATCTCCCCTGATGCTCTAAATCAGAGTTTGTTATGGCTGATTTTGCAACTCCCTAGAGCCAGATGGAGCAAACTGCTTCACGGTGGTATCTCAAGAGGAATGGAAACGTTTTCAATTTTGATAAAAACAAGTTTATGCAAATTCATTTAACTTGGAAAAAGAAATTCCTCGCTGTTGCACCACTAGAAAAAGAGGGATAGGCTAGGGTGACATAAAATCAAAGCATTCTGCATTCCAGGAAGACTTGGATTGATGATTAATACTGGAAGTTCAAAACAGGAAAAGGGTCTGACTGATCATCATCTGTGATTTCTTCATAAATTGTCAGCCCTTTACAGACAACTTTTCAAGTAAATGTGACACTTGTTTAAATATTTACTGGCTTGGCAACCTATTTTTGTTGTTATTGCTATTAATTAGAGTTTTTTTAAAAAAAGAAAACAAGCATTGTAACAACAAATTAATGACAGACCGTGTCACCAGTGAGGTAGCTCAGCCAAGCTACAGCTCGGCATTACAGTGATTTACTAAAATTGTATCTGTGAGGGAAAATTAACTGGAAATATCAGAAGTAGTCTTTGAATGTAAAAATGTTAAGGCCCACTCTTATCCCTGACCTGTGGTTATTAAATTAGCACAATAGATATAAAAACATTTGTTTAAAATATAGAGTTTCCAGTAATTGTTTTTCCATTATTTTCCTTTAAATGTGTGTTTGGCTCCCAACCTCCTTTCCTCCAAGAGGCTGCAACACTGAACAATTCCATAGCTGTTCTTACAAAACAAGAAAGCTATTCTCAGATGTCACATTTTGAGTCCTTTGCCTTTTAATTTCATGACTTTGTGCTTTAGCGACAGCCTCCAGATCAAGTCAATGCTTCCTACTCACTGTCCTCTGAGGCATCCCTGAGGCCAGGCTGAGATGACCTTCAAGATCAAGTCACTGAGGGGTTTCACGTTCCTGGACCACAGGCCTATAGCCTCCAACTGGCCTTGCCAAAAAAGTTCAGTCAGAATGTGGCAGTAAAAATATCTGATTCATGGCAGGGATTGTAGCCAGTGACTACCATGACAACTTGTATGGCATGAGCACTCCAGTTTTCAGGGGAGTGGGTTGGGGTGGGCACTGCAGGAAAACATCACTTTAAATATAATAATTTTGCTTAATAATTAAGACGTCATGGAAAGGGAATTTTTTTGATGGTCACAGACTTTCTCTAAATGGGCTAGGTGTAAAGACAGTCTCACAGCTGAAGGATGATATTAATAACAATGGCGTGTCAGATTGGTTAGTTACTTAGTTAGTTACAGGTAGATAGCTACCTGTTGTATGCAATGGCCAGAAGAATGATTCTGTCATCAACTTTTCTCTGATGAGGAAGCTGAGACACAGCTTCTATATTGCCTCACTGTTTGCCTGAGGCAGAAGACTACCTGGAGAAGAGAAGATGCCTTTCCCTGGAATCTGAAGATTTCTCTCCTCCCCTTTGATGTTCAGCAGGGAAGATGACCCAGGGCCCCCCCAGGGTTAAATGGCCCCTCCTTCTACCCTCTCATAAGCCCCTGTGGCTGGTCAGCAGTCTAACCAGAGATTGTAGTGATTTAAAGACAGCTGCAAATCCTTTGCCATGTCTCCCATCAAAAGGTGAAGTCAACCGTCGTTTTCTTTCAATAATGAAGGTTGGTCTTGTGACCAGCAGTGACGGTAGAGAGTAACAGATATAAAACCATGTCTCTGGCAACACTGAGTCTTAAGAGATCTGCAGTTTTCAGCTCAGAGGAAGCCAAGGAGCAACTTTCTTCAGTCCTTCCAGATTCATCCAGCACAGGCCACCTTCACCATGCCACCCAAGTTCAACCCCAGCAAGATTAAGTCTTGTACCTGAGTGGCACCTGTGCCAAGTTAGCACCATGTTTGCCCTGGCCCCCAAGATCAGCCACTCTAAAAAAGTAGGTGATGCCACCTGCTGTGCAAGTGCAAGGACCCAAGTTTGATCCGCGGTACCAAAAAAAAAAAAAGTAGGTGATGGCATTGCCAAGGCATCTGGTGACTGGAAAGGTCTGAGGTTTACAGTGAAGTGGGCCATTCAGGACAGGCCCAGACTGAAGTGCTGCCTTCTGACTCTGCCCCAGTCATCCAAGACATCAGGGAGCCACTAAGGGACAGAAAGAAAACATTAAGCACTTTCAAAATGTCACTTTTGACAAGCTCGTCAACACTGCCTGGTAGATGTGGCACTAATCTTTAGCCAGAGAACTTTCTGGAACCATTAAAGAGCTCCTAGGCACTGCCTACTCTGTGTGCTTCAATGTTGATGGCCATCACCCTCATCACATCATAGATGACATCACAATGGTGTAGCGGAATGCCCAGCTAGCTAAGAAGCATAAGGGAAAATATTTCAAAAAAAAGAAGAATGGACACACAAAAAGAGATATCTGCACCTCTGGTTATGTGTGCTAGGAACAGTCATTCCGAGGTTTTTTTGTTTTTTTGGGTACTGGGGATCAAACTCAGGTCCTTGTGCTTTCGAGGCAGGTGGCAGAACCACTGAGCTAAATCCCCGGCCCCAGTCACTCTTGAAATCAGCCACCATGATATTAGAAGGCACAAAAAGAACCAAACTGCTTCCCATATTCATTAATAGACCCAGCCATAGCCAGTATGAACTGGCAGCCATGTGAGTGAGCCATCTTGGATGTTCCAGTTCATTGGCAACACAAGGAGCAGAAGAACTGCCCATCTGAGCCCAGGTCACCGCAGGATCAGGAAAGACAATAAGAAATAGCAGTGGTTGTTTTAAATCTGTAGGTTTTAGAATAATTTGTTCTATATCATAGATAACCAAAATAGTCTGTTTACATTGAAAAATTACCTCTTGGATTGGAAGACTTCAAAGGTGATAGACAGGTGGTGCACCTGGCTCTGAGCCAATGGGGCCAAACAAGAGCATGTCATTGCTGGTATTCCTCATTTGTATTGTGGGGAGGAAGGACATCTTGTTGGAGGGCTGAGCATGTACAAAGGATATCTATGGTCCCCACTGGAGTGTAGCACATCTGTTTCTTTCCCCAGCATTCCTAGAACACATTCATATGTGGACACACAAATTACCTAGGTCACTGAAGCTGGGGAACTCAGCTACCTCATGGTATTGGTCAGTTTTCCATTGCTAGGACAAAATCCACAATTTAAGGGAGGAGAGGTTTATGGTGGCTTACGGTTTCGGAGGCTTAGTCCATGGTTGGCAGACTTCAAGGTAGAGACACTATAGCAAAAGGGGCACAGAAGAGGAAAGCTGCTCATCTCATGGCATTTGAGAATCAGAGGGTTAGAAAGAGCCAGAAAGGAAGGGGTCAGGGCCCAGAAATAGTACTCAAGGTCATGCCCCTAATGATCCACTCCCTTGAACCAGGCTTCACCTCTGAAGAGCCCATTCAGCTATGCACTCACTGATGGGTAAACCCACTGATGAGCTCAGTGCTCTCACAAGCCAATCACCTCTCCAGGAGTCTCTTAATCCATCTAGATTGACAATCAAGATTATCCAGCACAAGGGTCGAGGATCCAAGAGGAGAGATGTGCACAGTTAGAGTAAGCTGGGAAAAAGGAAAGCCTTGAGTTAGAGTAAGCTGGAAAAGCACCAAAAGTTATTTCTTTTCTACACAACTAATTTTTTAAAAAATGCTTTTGTTGCAAGAGTTGCCACAAATTCCTTTCTCTTCTTGAAAAGTCAATGAGCTTATTCTTCATTATGTTATTGCAAAGGCTAACTGTGAAAATTCATGCAAAGTTTCTAACATCCTACTTCTATGAGTTAGGTGCAAGGTAAATAAATATCCTTTCCAAATGTGTGGTGGTTTCTGTTTCTATTTTAAAGGACATGGTGATGCTATAATAGGGTTACCTCTGGAAAGTCAGCTAATTCCAATGTGTTATTTTAGATGAACACACCTAACAGTCATATTCAGCCTGTTGCTGTGATACCATTGTGAAAAATGTGGAACCACTGATCTTTGTCAAGTTGTGAGAACAGATAGATAGTCTTCATCCATAATGCTTTCTTCCTGACATCTCCTGAGAAGACAAGTGAAGGCGATTCTTCAAACTTTGCTGGTAAAATAATTTTTTAAGTCTGACCTTTGGCAAAAGGCAATATTCCTGCTAGCTGTTGGGAAGTACAAGTCTTTCCACTAAGTGTAAATGGATGGGAGGCCCCAGATCCATTTACACCTGATGGAGAGGTTGCTTGTCCTACTTTGGAGCTTATGGCCTTGTGCTGCCTGTGTATTTTCCCAAAGATGCATTCCATCAAGCTCTCTAGAACTGACCCTGCTTTGGATCCACTTCCATGGCAGATTTGCAAGGCTGCTGCCTTTCCAAGGATACCCTTGGAATACCCTTGCATTCACCAAGTCCGAGCTCCAACTGGTTTCCAAACTCCAGTTTTGAAAGGAAAACTTCTTTTAGGGTGGTTTGGAGAGGGACCATAAAGGCTTCCATTCTTCTTCTTACAAGAACCACAAACCTGGCATTTCTATTTTTTCAAAGAGTTAGAAGAGATGAAGCTGAGACCCTGAGGGGGGACAGAGTTTCTATTTCAGTGGTTTCCTTAAGGCAACAGAGGAAGCTTAGCAGCCACAGGAGTCTGGCTAATGAGTGGGTTATACAATATTCATTGCGTTGAGTTTAACTCTTCAAACAGAACATCTAATTGCAAAGAGACAAAAAAGAAGCCAAATTACAGATGTTAAGACAACAAAGCTCAGGAAGAACTCCCTCTGTTGATAACCTGTCCTTTCATGGCTTCCTCCACTGACTGCACACTGACAAGAGGCCTGGAAAGTCCCTGTTCTCATCAGGAATTCTCATTAGCTCCTTTTGACTGAGACACTAGGGTCTAAGGGGTCTAAGGAGGCCACTGAGGGCCCTGGGAAGAAAGTCTTCTCAGGGGACTGTTTTCTTGCTACCCACAGAAGGGGTGATCCTGTTGTATTCCGCTTGAACCAGGACAAAACTGTTCTCCCCAGTCCTGACATGCACACTCTCCCTGGTGTTGTTCCTGGCAACAGCATCAGCACCAGACTCGCTAAAGGGCACTCCTGTCCATTTGTGGCAACACTGAGTGTGCAGGTAGCAAAGGCCAGCAGCCAGGGGCATGCCCAGAGTCACGGACAGGCAAAGCAGAAGTCCCAACCTGGGAGTTCTGAACTGGATCCCCAAAGGGGCACTGTCTTCCTCTAGCCCAACCTCCGGCCTTGGGTTGGTCTTGCTAGGGTGTCCCATGCCAGCCTCTCCAGTCCCCTCCCCCTCTCTGGCTTCCTTGCACTTTGACTTGGGTAGGAAGCTGGCACAAGGCCTTGGTTCTTCTGCATGGCCATCAGCAGCAGGTAGCCTGGAAACGCTAGAAGTGTGGAAGTCAGGGGCTGGGTTGGCTGCCCCAGCCCCATGCCCACTGAATGCTTCTGAGGACCAGAGGTGCTGGGGATGGGTAAGATGGACGGTATATACAGAAGGCCTCATCAGGGTCCTATTAGAGGCCACCATCTTGTCCTAGAAAAGGAAAAAATAAAGGAGTCAAAGGGGCTGATCTTCCATCCAGTTTGCCACTAAACTTTGCACCTGACTCATGTTCTTTAAAGATAACACAGGCAACAACTGAAAATCCAGACTCTTGCCTGCTCCTAAACGAGCTCAGAGTAAAAGGCCTGTGTAGATAAACACACATTTGTAGTTGATGGAGATGGAGTGTCTAATGGAAAACCCACTCAGTGTGGAGAAAAGTTACAAGAATAGTTATGGCCCTTAAGGGGCTTCCAGGCCCATATAGAGGGTTATGTCCTTTCTGATGACTAAAGCTTTGAGTGTCTTTAATGGTAGGACCCATGCAGGAGAGATCATTTACTCTTACTGTAGGTTCCAAAAAATTTAAGCCAGAATATTATGCTGTGTTTTATTTTGTGTTCCAAGACTTCGAAGAAAAGAGTATATCAGTGCACATGTATATTTTATATTGTCCATTGATCTAACCTCTGGGGCCGTAGTATATGGTGTTTCAAAGCCAGTGTTATGAAGGAGAAGTGGAGGGGGGAAGAAAAGAGGAATTATTAACCAAGACTAAGTAGAAAAACAAATTGCTAAAACCATCAATTTCTTCGTTGCTGGTAACTTCAGAGACACTGCATAGCATGGGGAGGCTGGTATTGATTAGTGCAAAGATACTTTGTGTATATCATGGCCTTGCTTTCCCTCTGACTTTGACTACTAGTCTAATAGTTCTTTTCCCAGGCTGGAGCTTCCCAGCCAGAGCCAAAATTCCAACATTTACCCCTATTCAAAAATCAGGCTTTTACCTGTTCAGCTGTATCCAAGCATGGACAAGTTTCCAATGAATTAAAGTTTCGGTCATCCTGAGTTCTAAAGAAAGAACAGAAGAGGTAAGAAGGTATCACTAAATATATGGATTAAAACAAATATTTCCTAGGGCTGGCTATTTAGCTCAGTGGTTCTGGCGTCTGCCGAGTTTGATCCCCATACCAAAACAAAACAAAACAATGTTTCCTACCACTTTGCATATACTGATGAAATCAGATTTCCTTGGAATAACTTCTGAGTTTGGGGTCAGGGGCAGAGGGCAGAGTTGGGGGAGAAGTGAGAGGATGACAGCGAAGAACTCACTACTATCATTTTTTATTTTATATAAAATATATTTCTGTGTTGTACTATAACTATATCTCAAAAATTGTCAGTGTACTTTGCTTTATTTATAGTAGCATCTCAGAGACTTCGCTCCATCTAAGACAATACAGGTTTCCTGGGTAATTATCATACTCAGCTCTTCTGACCAGTAGTCCTGTTATGATTAGGGTATTCCAGGCACTTAGGGATAAAAATGGCAGGACAATTCATAATAGCTAAACCTTAGAAGTAGGCTATATGTCCATCAACAGATAAATGGCTAAAGAAACTGTGATATTTACACATAATGGAGTACTACTCTGCTATAAAGACATAAATATGAATCATTTGTAGGAAAATGGATCAACTTGAGACCATAATGTTAAGTGAAATAAATCAGATACACAAGCTTAACTATTGCCTGGTTTCTCTTATATGAGAAACCTGAATTATAAATAAAGAGCAAAATAAAAGATAATAGAAAGTAGGGAGACAGACTTTTCTCAAATGGAGAGGAGATCAAAAGATGGAAGGAGGGGGAGCGAAGCGAAGGAAAGGGGTTGAAAAGAATAATTAAGATGTGTTATGGGCCGGGGATTTAGCTCAGTGGTTTTGCTGCCTGCTGTGCAAGCACAAGGACCCGAGTTCGATCCCCAGTACCAAAAAAAAAAAAAAAAAGATGCGTTATGTACATGTACCAACTCCATAACAAGGAAAGTAAACATTCTGTGCTGCATATACTAATAAAATGGTTAAGATCCTTTTTGTCAGACTTCAGATCAAGTGTCTCAGTGTACAGCCTTGGTCTACCACCTGGACCAAATGGCCACCCCATCACTACTTACCTTTTCTGGGTGCTTGGTTTAGAAACAAGGCCCTCCGAGGAGACTCACCTGAGGGCCACAAGCCTCTCCAGCCTATGGACATCCAGTGATGGTTCTAGGGTTGGGTTGCTGTCCCTGCTGGGCTGCTGGCAGCTGCTGGCTGTGGTAGCTGTGTGCAAAGGATTCTGGGCCAGAGTCTGGACACCCTCAGACAACTTTGTCCCCACAGTAATGGTAGAAGCAAGATCTAGGCTGTTCTCCTTTGCAGCTTCTGTAAAGGCAACAGCAAAGAATCTGTGCACTGCTGCAGAAGAGTGAAAGGGGCACCAGGAGATACACAGAGGCCCAAAGACACCACAAAGAGACAGTAAGAAAGTTCTCTCTGGATTGCCTGGTACAAACAACGGCGATACAGGATAAATAGTAGAGACTCCAATGTGCCTTAAGGACAATCACTAAATCTGAGTCACTCAAAAGATGATTTGCCCAGTAATATAAGGCCCTGACAAAGCAGCAAAACACTTATTTCTTCCACGTATTAACAGAGGAAGTCCCTGGTTCTTTCTGGGCTTGTGTGTTCTTAACAGCCACATGTAGGGAATACAGAAACCACTGGACAACTGTACATATTTAATCTCTTCAAAAACTACTTCTACCTAGAAGTGAAATCTCACAAATTTTTAAAAGACCTAGGTTGTCTAACTAACATGTAACACTAGAAGTTTCCCTGGTGGTGATAATGACCCAAGGTTCTGCTACAGGCAGAGACAGAATCACTCCACTTGATTTCCTCCTTGTGACTGTCTAAGGTGAGGGCCCAGAGCATCAGAAAAAGCTGCACACAGGGCAGCGAGCAAGTGCAAATTTTAGAATCAGATTACTGTCTAAGTTCAATGCGCCTCTCTGCTATTCTTGGCCTCGGGAAAGTCCTCTTGGAGCATTAGTGTCTTCATTTGCACTATGGGGCTAGTAATGGTAGCCAAGACATGGAACCATTGCCGGGTGATGTGAAATCATTGATACAGAAGCGTGAATCACAGTGTGGGGCACATGCAGCATGTGCTGAGCATCAACCACAATAACAGTCAGAATACAGTAACAGAAGGCCATGTTGGCAGAAGTCTCTCCCGTCAGTGTACAGGGTCCCTGTATTCCAATGCTTTCATCATTCAAAACACTGAGGAGAAGAAAGAAAGCAGCCAAACCCAGACACATAGCAAACTGACAGTTTGAATTTGTGCCTAAACTCTAAGCGCACTCGACTGTTTCCACAGACCCTTGAGCGCAGGACATTGTAATGGTGGTAGCAGTGATACAGATTTGCAATTGCTGTGCCTGAACTCAACATCTGGGAGGAGAGATCCTTACATGTCCAATCACTGAAATCGTGTGATGATACTTTATTACCAAAGCTAATAAGGCAAATACTTTGATGCTATGTTCTGAATGTATGCCCCAAATTCATATGCAAGACCTAATCCCCAGTACAATACTACTAAGAGGGAGGTCCTTTAGGACATGGCTAGGTTATGAAGGCAGAGCCCTCAGGGACTAATGCCATTACAGAAGAGGTCTGGGGAGTTTGTTTACCCCTTCTGCCACACAAGGACACATATAAGGCACATACATAAGGGGCAGCCCTTCACTAGACACCAGATCTGCTGGCACCTTGATCTTGGACTTCCCAGACTCTAGAACTCCGAGCAGCGACTTCCTGTTACTTACGAGTCACTCAGTCTAAAGTATTGTTGTTATAGCAGCCTGAATGGCCCAAGACACTTGTTTACCAAGGAAGTATGAGAAAAAGATTCACCCAGGGATATTTAGACTGGGCATTGAAAGCTCCGTAGCTCATCACAAGGAACAGTCCAATTTGGAGACATTTCAGAAAGGAGGCACAGAGACGTAAACGTAAATCATACCTTAATGGGGTAGGGCAGTACCCCAGAGTGTCCCAGGGGTCTACTGGCAGATATGTTTGAGAATCACCAGAGTTCATATACATTAAGGGGCAGGCCAGGGACAAAAGGGGAGGCCAGCACCATGAGGGGTTTACGCTGTGGGTGCTGAGACTGGCATCTGGAACCTTGGGGTCACAGCACCCAGTGGGTCAGGCATCCAAGAGGCTGAAGGACCAAAGTGACACTTCCTCTGGAAGCCTCACTTTCAGTCATATCCATATGACAGCAAACACAGTTATGTTTTGGGTTGCAATGCAACAGTTGCCTGATTTATAAAATAAAACATGAGACTTGAAATGAGAGTTGGGGTAGAGGATTTCCTCCAGGCCAACTCTCTAGAGCATCCTGGTGGAAAAGCTGGAGCAGTAGGCAGAGACAGAGGTTCTGGGGCAAAGGCAGGGAAGGAGGGTGGCCATAGGTTGTCTTGGTCCCTGAGTGTCCTAGACTGAGGGGAGGCAGGGGTTCCTGCTGGAGTCTGGCCTTAATACATTAGCTAAGAATTATGGAAAGAGGAATCAAGGAAAACGCGACTGAGTGGGCGCGGATCAGAGCTATGCAAGCGATTGACGCCTGACCCTGATGGAGTCCATCTGTCCCCAGCCGTTCCCTGGAAATGAATAATGACAATGGGTTCTGCTGACAGAAATTTTCCAGCAGGGCAAAGATTCCCTAGCAGTTTGGGGTTTTCTTGTTTGGTTGGTTTTATTTCTTTTTGCAGAAGTTCATGGGCCAGTGGAGTGTAAAATCATGGGGTAACCCAGGAAAAAGTTGATTTCCGTTGAATCGGTCTCTTATTTCTGATTCTGTTCTCCATCCCAGGCTGCAGAGAACCATCTGCCTATCGTGGAAAGGAGCAATAAAAATTGCTTTTTCAAAAAAGCAGCAGAAGAAAAGAGCTCATTTCTTTTCTGCGTGCCCTGCGTCGCTTCAGGGGTCAAAGGAAAACAGCTGAAATACTGTGCTGACCGGCAGAAGCCGGGTAGGAGATGCATGCTCCGTTTGGTTCCGCAGGGCAGCTCTCTGTCCACTCCAGGGCCCTACTTAATTGGTTAGGTTGAGCCAGACAAAGTACTCTGCTGTGACAATCTCCACGTGACTGCAAGGGGCGCCTGCCTCTCCCCGCCAGCTTCTCACCGCCCCCAGGTGAGGCAGCTATGGGACAAGGCGGGTGTTTATTGCTTGTTTTGCAAGGACAAGAAACCGGCTGTAGTTCAGTTGTAAGTGAAAATAGACCATCGTAAAATAATGACAACCAGGCTAGTGAACACGGTGGAAGCTGTACCTGGGGCAGTACCTTCACTCTGCCCAGGGGCTGCCACCCACCACCCAGGCTCCACGTTGCTGTGGTCATCTGAGTAGGTTCTGCTATGTGTCTCTTGAGACACAATGGATGATTCAATCCTTGTCCAGTAAACAAAATACGACTGGACTACTGATAATCTGCGGAAAAAGAGAGAGCAGAGTGATTCAGGGATTCAGTTTCCCCTAAGTAATACCCAAGGCCATCCTAATAGCAAAGAGAGAACATGGTAGAAGTAAAAGAACAAAAGTCGAAATGAATAGAAGAACTAGAGATTATTTTATTCCCTTTGTGTGACTTCATTCTTTAAAAAAACCCCACAAAACTCAAAAGGTGAAAGTAATTCGGAGAGGTTTCTAGACAAATAAATTACCCTTCCTGGATAAATATGAACATCAGAATTCTTGTTTGGGGCTGTGAATGTGGCTAGCTCAGCGGGAGACTGCTTGCCTAGCATGCTCATGTTCAATCCCCAGCACTGAAAAGAACACTTTTTTTTTTCACTAAGAAGTGTCTGGAACTGTTTAGACTTAAAGAAAACGTTTCATCTTCAACTTTATTATTAGTTATTACTGATGTGCTGTCAATGACATCATTAATTAAAGGTTTCATAATTCCAGGGTACAGTTGTGTGACTGCATCGGAATAGCAGATGCTCTTGAAGATTAAAGATAAATCACTAACATTCTAAACAATATCTTAAATGCATAATTCCTTTCTTTAATACAGATTTCTTTCACAAACATTGTCGACAAGTATCATTCTTCCACTGTTAGCATTCAGAAGGCTGTCGTCACAGTGTGACTAATGTAGCTGAGGTCACCCAGAAAAGCAAGGACCCAGTGATAGGCATGGTTTGGGCCTCGAACATGTGGCTTCCAGACTCAGTTCATGGTACCATAGGCAAGGGTTCTGGGAGAGGAGAAAGCAAGGGAGCTTAGAGCAGGCTTCTGACCAAGCCGCTTAGCTCCTTTTCCTGCAACTTGAAGACAACAGCTTCTGAACTACTCTCTGTGCCACACACAGCTAGCCCGCGGGGCCAGGGTTTCCCTTAGTGTTGTCCTGCTGCCCTCCTGGGGCCTCCCGGAAGGGATGGAGAAGGACACCGCAGGGTGGTCATTAACCCGGTCTCTCTAACGAGGCTCCAGACGCAGGGGCACCATGGGGGGAACACCTAGTCTGGAGGCCTCAGCTCTAAGACACAGCCTGCAGGGTGTGGCGGACAGAAGCTGAGGAGCACACAGCCTTCCCTGAAAAAAAAATTCTTGTTCTCAGTAAACACAAGTATCTGAAAAGAATGCTAAAACAAGCATCTCATTTTGAGCACTTGATGCTTTTTCGTGCTCGCGGCTGTCAGGCACTGTCCTAACTACACTGCTTTATACTGCTCTTTCATCTTCCCGCAATCTTATGAGGTCGGTGCTCGCATATTATCCCCTCCACTTTAGTTTTTCATTGTTGAGAAAGGGTCTCACTATATTGCCCAGATTGGTCCTCAACTCCTGGGCTCCAATGATCCTCCTGCTTCAGCCTCCTGAGTAGCTGATCCACCATGCCCATTTGGTGGAGGAGAAGCCATGGCACAAAGACCGAAGTGGCTTTTCCTGCATCTGATGAAATGTCCATTTTTCCGTCTCCCCCGTCTCCCCCGTCTCTCCTTTTCTCTTCCGTGCTCTTCTGCCAGCAGTTCCTTTGTCCTCTAGTCTGAATTGTCCAGAGAGACAACTCTGTACCCAGGGGACAATGGCAGGGGGAGGTGGAGTCACGATGGCATTTTAGTGCTGCCCGCTGTGGCCCTGTGTGTCCCCAGGGCCCTGCCCTCCTTCTAAGGTGGTTATGTAGGGAAGGGGGCAGAGATAAATACGGAGGAAAGGAAAAGAAGAGCCGAGCTGTGCCCTGAGACTGGGCCCCTTAACTAAGCAACAGCACTTCTGGGTCTTACAGGAACCTGACGCCCCCCACAGGCCGGGCAGGGACCTTCCACATGAAGCACAGGTTTCTCTTCAGGGACTTGCCAGAGTGGGTGATGATGTCGGCCTCTTCAAGGCAAGTCATCAGCTTGGAGCGGAGGAATGAGGACGAAAGTGCCTGCTGTCTGATGCTCAGGTACACGCCGAGCCTGCAACAGGAAGCCCATGAAATTGCAGCTGCTCCTCACAGTCACTGCAACGGAACGAAGGGGGCGATTGGGAGTCAGGGCCACTCAGGAAGGGACTTCCTGCAGGTCTTTTCAAAAGGGAAAGGCTCACTCTCTCCCCAGAAAGCAAACAGTTCCTGGGGCAGGGTTGGGGTGGGGTGTCCTGTTTTACACCAAAATAAATTCCATTTTGGCTCCAAGTGTGTAAAAATGAAATACAAATAAACCAGAAAAAAATTGTTTTTCTTTTAAAAAATATTAGAATGAGAAATGTGTCTTTAAGCAGATGTAGTGGCCATATGGGAAAAGATAAATGAAGTTTGCTATATTAAAGTATTTGAATCTAGATAAAATCAAGACAAGTGATAAACCCAGAAAAGTATTTATAACATATGGAACAGACAAACATACAGAGATAAGATGAGGCACTAAACAGATGATTATCCCCAAAAGGATGAAAGACACCAACAGAAAATAAAACAAGGTCACCATTATTTAAAAGCAATTATAAAGGAGCCACTACTGTATATCTATCATACTGGCAAATATTAAAATGTGTGGTTGGAGCCAGTATTAGTGGGACTATGGGGAAACTAGCATCCTTGGTCACTAGCGCTAGACCAACTCTTTGGGGTCAACCTTCTTTCTTTAAATGCAATTACCCTTGCTACATCTAAAGCACCAGGGAACCCTGAAAACAGTAAGTGAAATAAGCCAGGTACAGAATGACAGACCTCGTATCATCCCACTTATGTGAGATTCCCAGAGTAAGCAAACTGATAGACACAGAAAGGTTAGAAGTTACCAGAGGCTGTGTGTAGCTAGCTAGCTAGCTAGCTAGCTAGCTCTATCTAGTGGTGCTAGGATGGAAGACAGGGCCACATGCATGCTAAGCATGCAGCCTATCACTGAGTTTTGTGTTTTACTTAAAAACCTTTCTGTTGTACATATTTTCAGTGTATAGCATGATGTCTTACTACACATAACGAAATAGTTATTACAGTCAAGCAAATTAGCATAGTCTTCATCTCCCTGAGGTGTTCGTTGATGAATGAATGTTAGTCTTATAATGAGAAAAAAGTACATTTTCCTCATGCATATGATACATGAAAGTTGTTTAGGGTAACCTCTGGGACATGATATATTTATATCTTATAAAAAGAAGAAGATAATATTTTATAATCAAGTCACTTGTGTTATCTTAGATTACTATGCTGTTGTTTTCATGACACAAAATCTTCATGCATATTTTTGGCCAAATGAGTGCCTCTTAGGACTAAGCCATGCTTCAGGAAGCTCCCAGCCTGGAAGACTCCACTGGCTCTCTGGGGCTCTGTGTGTCTCCCGAAGCCTCTCCCACACATACCTGGAATCCGGTCTCCTGGGGAGTAGGAAGACCTGCCAGCATGGATGGAGATGTGGTGGGTGCTGGAGCACTGGGGCTGGGCTCTGGTGTGTCTGGGCTGCATGTCCTCACAGGCCTCCGCACTGCCACCACGGGAAAAGGCAACCGAGCAGGAAGCCAGGCAGAGGGTGGTACAAGCCAGCCCGCAAGGGCAGCTGGGACCCTCATCCTTCTCTCTCCTGTGTCCTGAAAAACAATGGCTTTGGACAGGTGCCGTTTAAGAAAAACAATATGAAGTCATTTGGATGTGACTGACCTGAATCCCACACTCCCTTTGCACCTGATATTCCTAGTGCTGCTTCTTGAAGGCCAAGATAAAAAAGGCATGGCAGCCTATAGGAAACATTTCATTCCAAACAACCCCATCCCTAGGGCCGGGGATTTAGCTCAGTGGTTCAAGTGCCTCCCTTGCAAGCACAAGGACCTGAGTTCATCCCAGCACCAAAACAAACAAAAAACTAAGCCCACTCTTTTAAAATTGCTCGTTATTTTCTCAAGACAAGACTCCTTTTTAAAAAGAAGCTTTAATTATTAAATCTAAGAAATAACACTGGAAAATGTTTGTTTCCTTTAATGAACTTATAAGCTGTCTGATAGCCAAGGGCAGTGTGAGCTATAATACTTTATTGTGGTAGAAGACACCAATATTCCAAAGTTGTCAGGGATATCTGGGGACTTAGTTTAGTTGTGTCTTATCTCTACAACTGAAAATCACAGAGTTAAATGCTACAAACACTTATGCCTACTATTGGTTACTTAGAAGTGATGAAGTTTCCAGTGTCTTGAGGTTTTTTGTCTTTCCTCCTGCTCTTTTTAGTTATTTCTCTACTTTAGAAGATGAGAAAGAAGTTACACTCAACCTGATTCATTCTATACCTTGGTAAATAAATTGGTAAAAGAAAATTGGCTCAGGTATAGAATATAATGATTGAATAAAATAGCATTGATAATATTTTGTAGTAGAATTGTAATTTTATAATATTTTATAAATTTCACTTTTGTGTACAATTTCTAATGCCCAGAAAGAATTAAAAGTTGATAATGTAAAAGAAATTGGTAGCTAAAACTAGAGTGAGAGAGAGCAAATAAGACATATAAAAACTCTGAGTAAATATTTAGGGATATCTCAGGTATATTTCTTCTAATAGTTTTATGTTTTAAGTTTTTTAATATTCTTTTACCCAGCCATTTAAAAAATTTGGCTAATATTTTGATCTAAGGGGCAGCACAAAGCAATGTTATCCCTCCCTCTTAACAAGATGGTTTTACAAGGTGAAAATAAACTATAAAAAGTAGAGCACAACCGGCTATTAAAAAGAGCAGACTAAGGAAGTAACCCATACACGTTAATAACCATCTCATTCACCACCCCGGATGCCGGCCAGGCCCAAGGAGCCGGGAACATGCTGGCACGCGGATCTCTTAGACTTATCTAATGAGTCCTCCAGACAACACCTTTTTCTCCTAGGTTTGTTCTCCATGAGACACTATGAGTCAAAAATGTCTACAACACAAGGGACCGGCGCTGTGGCTTCCCAGAATTGAGAGTGAGCTGTGAGCCGTAAAGCTTGCTCTTGGTGGGGTGCAGGGACTGTCTGTGTTCCTTCACAAGGACCCCTAGGAAATGCCCCATGAGCCCTTGTCGATGGCAGAAGGTGGTGTCCTTGGCAAAGGCAGATCATACTCAGGTGCCTGCAGAGGAGGGAGCAAGTGCCGTGTCTCACGGGCCATGGGCGCGGCTGGACAGCTCCTCGTCCCCACCCTGACCCAGCAGGGGGCTCTTTCCCACTAGCCCCTTGCCCACCCGAACCCCCAAACCATCCACTTACCTAAGGACACTCTTTCCTGCAGGCTTGGTGAAACAGTGTCCTCCCTCTGAGTTACAAAAACACATCCTTTAAACGAAAGTCTGTTTCTCCCTCAGTCTTTCCTCAAATGGGGAGGATGGCAGCTGTTACTGCTAATCCTCACCATCTACAGGAACCAGCCTTCAGCGTCTAAATCCAGCCTGAGCTGTATTAGTTTGCTTTAAACCACATACACATATTCACACACAGTTTCCAGTCAAATCTTCGTTCAAGCCTGTGGGAAGAACTAGAAAGGGCTGGAAATAGTTGCGCACATCACTGGCTTTGGCGTCCTCAGCGGAAGCCAGATACCTCCACCATGGCCTCCCTGTCAAGGGGAGGATGTTTGAATTAAGCTCATCTCAGCATTCTCTGCTTTTTGAGGCAATCTGGGTTCAAGAAGTTATCCCTGCTGAACTGGGACTGATCCCTAAGAGAAGTGTTTGACACTAAAAATATACCACATAGCTAGCCAGGCCTAGTGACACAAGCCTGTAATCCTAGTACTCTGGGAGTCTGAGGCAGGAGAATCACACATTCAAGCCCAGCCTGGGAAAACTAGTGATTTAGTGAGGACTAGGGAAGTATCTCAGGGTAGTCTTTGATACTCGGTGTGTATTTTACATTTAGAGCACATCTCGGCCGCTCAAGATGCACATATGGTAGGCTGTTACCTAAATAGGCAGTGCAGGGCTATTCCAGGGAAAGTGGGCGAGAAGACTCATAATGCGAGGTCGAGCTGGACAGCCATGTGATCCCATGTAGGAGATATGTAAGAAGAGGCAATGTGACTGAAAGGACAAGATAATAATTCATCACAACAGCACAGGTGCACAGTGCTTGTACAGAACCAGGAAATGTTCTAGTCAACTAGATAGTAAAGCATCTCATCAACACTTACAGCACTATCACTATGAGGTCCACACTGGAGTTGTCCCCTTCTGTGGGTAAGAAAACTGAGTCACAGTGTTCCTGTAAGTTGCCCACGTTCACACAGCTTTCAGGCCGTCACAGATAGGGTTTCTCCCTGCAACTTTCCCACTGAGTAGCCTTATAGCCTCATCTATAAAATGAGAATAATGTCAAAGTGCTTGTGAGGATTCACTGAAGTGATAGGTAACAGGCAGTTGGGACTTAGCACAGGGTTTGACCCAGAGGGAGAGCTGGATACACATTTCATCCGGGACAGGAGCAGATAGGGTCTGTGGTCCTTGAGGAGATGCCCTGCAGCTCCCTAGGCTGGAAAGAGTGAGTGTGGATTTGAGAGAATGCACGCAGAGAAGCAAAGACCAAAGCCAGAGGAAGAAGCAGAGGACAGTGGCCCGGCATTCCAGTCCCTGTTCCCATGCGAGGGGCCCCCAGCTGTGTGCACCCAGAAAGCGAGAAAACATTGTTTTTTTTCTGTGAATCTGCTTAAGGTCATTTCACACTAGCAATTTGGCTGGAGTTGATATATTAACAGGCTAAATCCATTACACTAACATCCCATGCTCCTGACTAAAGCAGTGATATTGATATCATACACAGGGAAAGTTTCGTGGTGAGTTATATGGTAATAAATCAGGTTCTTTGTGTCCTTTGGCAGATTGCTTAATTTCTCTGGGTTGCCTCAGGTATAAAATAAAAGGTTTGAATTAAATAATCTCTTAGATTTCTTCCAGCTAGAGAATTAGACATACTTTTAATGTTTTATTTAGCCACAAGGCCTAAGAATGAGCTACTATCAAAACATCTTGAGATGACAGAGACTAAAGTCTGACCCGTAATTGTCACCTGCATCGACACCTTTGAATGTCTCTCCTGGCTTAAGAGCCAGAGGCCAGGGACTTAGCTTAGTGGTTTTGCCACCTGCTACGCAAGTGCAAGGACCCAAGTTTGATCCCTGGTACCAAAAAAACCCCCCAAAAAACAAAGAGCCAGACTTGAAAAAGTTTAAAAACATCTATTAGCCCTCAGAAAGAGGCTCACTGTTTCAGTTCCATTTCTGGGTGGCAGAATTCCCTGTGATAACTGGGATCAGCCTTTTCTGTCAGGGCATTTTTTCCTTTTCATTCCTCAGTGATGAATTCCCATCAACATTGATCAGTATTTTTATATATATGGCATTTTAGTTTCATTATTATGATGAGCATTTTAAGGTTTAGATAGATAAAAATAGATAAAATGCCAACAGATGACTGGAGTGCTGGGACAATCTGTGTCAGAAAAGAGAAAAATGTTCACAATTCTGTTCAAGCTCTAATTTACCTAAAAATGGCCCTAGTGACTTTTGCTTCATTCTCTATGCTGTTGTGCATTTTTGCCAGCAAAAAAAAGAGCGGTTTAGTGTTTTCATTCTACCCAATTATCCCCTCCTTTATTCTCCCCGTTAAAGAATAATACAGACAAGTGGGGCTTTAAAACTGATTAAGATTTGCATGGTTCCTATTTCCAAAGGAACATGGAAGACAGTCTGCTGACATAAGAAAGAATCAGCAGGATCTCTCCAGAAGGTGACTTTCTAACTGGGGTGAGGAGGCAAGGTGGAGAGGAAAGAGCTCTGAAGGCAGACAGCAAGTTCATCATGTTACTTGGGACAAGTTTAGTTTGAGAAGCCCCAGTTTTCCCACCTGTAAAATGGGGAGACTATTATATTTCTCACAAGGATTTCCTAAGTGCTAGATGTACCAGCAGTAAACAAGAACAATTATCAGAAGAAAAATGAAAGCCAATGAAAGCTGAGCTAGCAGAGACTGAGTGGGCACCAGAATATCTCAACTAGAAACAAGAGAAGACACTTGCTCTTAGAGCCCAGTTGGAGTTTGGAGCGATGGAAATGGTAAAAGGACATTCAGAGCAGAGTGAGAGCTTGAATAAAGGCACAAAGGTGGAAGGAACAGAGTGTGCGTTGTAATTATCCAGGCATCAAATAAAGCACACTTGAGAGTGGATGATGGGGACTGAAATGTGACACAATAAATGGAAGTAAAAGGGAGGACCAGTAAGATTTGGCGATTGCTTGTATAGAAGCGCCGGGGCCCGGGGGTGTTAAAGAAATGTGATGGGCGTTTAAAGAGCCTGGGCAGATAATATAATCTGCACAGTATTTGAAAGAGGAAAGTTGGTGATGTTCAATTTCAGACACGCTGCATACGCACTCTGAGCGTTCATTCACTTCTTCAGCCAAACTTTACCAAGTGGCCCCAAGTGCAGGCCGTGCGCGGGCCCAGGAATATACAGATGAATAGCATACAGTGTCAACCCCTCTATAGCTGGTAAAGGAGATGAATGCAGCAGCAGATTATTATAAAACAGTGAGATAAGTGATGAGGAGAGATGTGATCACACATGGTTACAGCAGCACAGAGAAAGGGTAACTTGGAGTTGATAAAGAATTTCCTTTTCCCTTTTGAAATTCCAAAGCAGTCACACCCTGTGATTGGATGCCAAAATTTAGTCTCAACCACTAGTATACGGTGGGACCTTCTACATTTATGAATACTTTTTAGCAGCCAGCTTTTTAGAATCCTACACTTTATGTACCCTTTATCCTCATGTAGGTGCTTGGTCCCACACACACTGTGGCTTCAGCTTGATGTGTGCTGTTTTCTACCCACTTATCTCCAAACCACTGGAGGGTAGGAATCACCTTGATTGCTTAGCTCCAATTACCCTGACTATCCATCTCTCTGCCCAGAATTCCATGTGTTTCTTGGACCAATACAACTAACACTTTCACATAATCCTTACAATGACCCTACAGAATATGTTCTAATTCCTTCACCATTTTACAGATGAGGAAACTAAAGCATAGAAAGATTAAGGATTAAAGTAACTGGACTGAAGTCACATTGCTAATGAGTGGAAGAGCTATGCTGGAGACACCTGCAGAGGAGCACTGCATCTGTGGTCCCAGACTCTATGCTATTACAATTGCCGTCACTAGTACAATCACCATTGTACAGTCAAGAAAACTGACAGAGAAGACAGGTGTGCAGCAATTCTAGAAAGCCAACTGAAGATGCAGGCAAGAGTTCCATTTCCTGATTCTCCAACAGGGGCCGGGGTTTGGAGGGCCACTCTGGGTAAGAAACCTTGGTAGAAATTTCTCTCACTGCAGACACCATATCCCTACCCTGCCAATCCACAATTGGGCAAACTGAATGCAGAACCCAGTCTTCCAATGCATGCAGGTAAAAGCCACTGGAGTAGACCTGGGCTCATGGAGTTCTCAATATGTCAACTGGAAATATTTTTTCTTTTTCCATCCATGGCCAATTTTCTCAAATTAAAGAACATTTTAAAATTATGAGCATATATTTTCTCTTTTCCTTCTCTTTTTAAAATTAACAAATTCAGCATTATTGTTGAGCACCTAAATATCCTCCTTTATTTTCTTACCCTTCACACTGCCCTCTTATTACCCAGCACAGAAGCAGTCACAGCAAATATGCTTTATTCTCCTCTAGAGAAATGATCCAGGGCTGGGGGTGGAGCTCAGTAGTACAGCACTTGCTTACCATGTGTTCAATCCCCAGCATCTTAAAAGAAAAGAAAACAAAAATGATCCAAGGTTCTTAACTACTCTGAAATAGGAAGAGCAAATTGTTTGGTTCCTGCCAATTCTCCCTCAATGATGGAGAATACCATAACCTTTAAATGTAAAAGTCCATTTTCAAGAATTTTAATTTTTTCTTATAAAACATTTTTTCAGGACACTTACTGACCAAACTCCAAGTGATTCCCTGATTCACTGTCATAGACCATTTCTGCAGAACAACTTCCTTCCTTTGCTTTAGGACTCTGCTATAGTTTGGATCTGAAGTGGCCCCTAAATGCTCATGTGCTAAAGGCTTGGTCCCCAGCCCACATGGTGCTGTTGGGAGGTGCTGGAGCCTTTAGGAGGTGGGGCTGAGTGGTCGGAAGTTACAACATTGACTTTGTTCTCTTAAAGGAATATTAGGACCCCAACCCCTTCCTGATTCTTTCTTTTGCTTTCTGGCTGCCATGAGGTGAACAGACCTCCACCACTCATGTCTGCCATAACGTACTGCTCTGCCACAGGCCCCAAGTGATGGAGTTAAGTGACTATGGACTGAAACCTCTGAAACCATGAGCCACAATAAATCTTTCCTCCTTATAAGTTATTTGTCTCCATATTTTGTCACGCAATGGGTAGTTGAGCCACACCTCTCCCAAACTACAGGCCTGCTATCACAGCCTTTTCTTTCTGGCATCTGAAACTGATAGGCCTCACTCATCCATCTCTTGTTAAGGAGAAGTTGAAGCCAAGCTCTTGGGCAGCACGCAGTGCCCCAAAATGTTGTGCCTGCTCTTCTTGCCAGGATCTAAGTCAGCTCTTGGCAGACGCTGAACTCCAAGAGTCCTCCGCACACACTTCCAGTGAGTGAGGCTGGCCCATTTCATGGTTTTGCTGCACCTCAGAGAAATTTAATCATTTGCTCTCCACTGCTATAGCTGTTCTGGAAAGTTAGGAGAAATCCCAGACTTCCCAATTTCCTGGTCAGCATCTAACTCTTCATTCACAAAAAATGCTCCAGTAGGTAAGCAAAATCTCTATGACAACAGTGCCCACAAGACTTTAACAGTCTACTGCAGGTCTAGCTACTGATGCCAACCTAACATCATCTTTCTACAACTCTACAGACATTTCCCTATCTCACCAGGTGAAGGAACAGAAATATTTAACATAAGTATTATTTCTCCCATCAACACTTACCTGCATTTTCCTCCCAAATCCCAATTCACACATATATTATTGAAGAGTCTATACTTAGGCAGAAAAATACTAATTATTTAAAATAGTTTAAGCAAAATTCATATATGGCAGTCTCTAGTATGATTTGTTTTTCTACGTTACGTGTACTGAAATAGCAGTTTGAAGTAAACAAGAAGTATAGCAGCCGTGTATAGACAAATTCTTTAAAAGTGCAAGTAGTATATAAATCTGTCATTTTCTTTTTTTGTTACTGGGGATCAAACTCAGGACCTTGCACTTTCGAGGTAGGCAGCGGCACCACTGAGTGAAATCCCCGGCCTTCTCTGTCATTTTTTAAAAAACATTTTACTGCTTGCGAATTATGTGTCAACTGGATGGGGCCATAGGATGCCAGGTCATTGGTTAAACATTATTTTGAAGTGTGTCTGTGAGCTTTTGGGAGAAATTAGCTGTGACTAGATGGAGTAAAGTAGATGGCCTCTCCAGTACGGGTGGGCTTCATCTAACCCATGAAGGACCTGAATAGAACAAAATGGCAAGGGAAAGCTGGATTTGCTGACTGCTTGATCTGGAACGTTATTCTGCTCCTGCCCTTAGATCTTCTGATTGTCGCGCTCAACCTGTGCTCTCTCTCTCATTGACTCCTGGTTCTTAGGCCTTTGACCTATACCACTGGCTTTCCTGGGATGCCAGCTTCAGGAAGGCAGATCAGGAGGTTTCTCTGCCTCTGTATTCCTGTCAGCCAATGGCTTCCATAAGTCTCTTTCTCAATAAATCTACCTCTCCTATTGGTTTTTGTTTCCCTGGAGAATCCTCATAATACACCATGTGCATTATTATTTTATTAGATTTTTTAGTGGCTTAGACTCACTAAAAATGCATTGGTCTAGGCTCTGCCTCTCCTAGGAGCTTAGTAAAAATGATATACATAATCAGTTGCCTACCTCTATCTTTACTGACCATATGAAAAATGGGCTAAATAAAGCAAGGATGAGTAGGTGGCTTCTAAACTGACTGGAGGACCTCCCCGAAAGGACAAAAGTTGTCGCCTTCATTGTATCACCTGGATGGAACTCTGGTTCCTGTGCTGGGTGAGGAGGGCTAGCAGGCACACAGCTCTGGCTGGCAGATGACCAGCCTCTGGGTGGAGCAGGCAGATGGAATAATGATGAAAAATGATGTTGACAGGCCAGAGCAATGAGCCGAATCTAACAAGATGAAATTAAACAAGGACAAATGTTAAATGCTTTTCTCAGGTCAGGGGGAAAGCATGGCATACAATCAGAATGGAGACAATATGACAACAGCAGGCGCTTAAAAAAAACAAAACTAAACTAACAAACAAACAAAAAATACCAGCAACAACAAGTTTTTTAGTGCAAGTTTGTTTCCTGAACAAGGGATGTAATTGTCCCACTATCCTCTGAGATTAATTGACCTTTGAAATTACATTCTGAGCATCCAAGTTTATTTCTATGAAAGACGTTATATCTGCTACCCTTAAAAATAACTTGTGAGGGCCAGGGATTTAGCTCAGTGGTTCAGGCACCTGCCTCGAAAGTGCAAGGTCCTGAGTTTGATCCCCACTACCAAAAAAGAAAAAAACTTGTGACAAAGCACAGTAACTATCAGTAAGCTTCTCCACTAACAGTTATTTTCATCACTTTCATACCATTTCATACCATAAAATGAGTGACGAGAATAACACAAAGTCAGAGGATGACGAGAAGAGGGCCCTGTACAGAGGCAAAGCAGACATCTCCAGATTTCTTTGTAGTGTCTACTAATAAGCAATGGAAGAGGGGTATTTAAGAGTTGGCCACAGAAGTGGCTTCTAAATATTTTAAACAGAATCAATAATACAAATATATTTTGTATTACCACCAAGAACACATGCACCAAGAACAAAACAAAGATAAAAGTTTAAAACAATAATACTAATAATTACTATGCATGTCATACTTTGATTCTTTTTTAATTTTTTTATTGCTGACCTTGAACTGCTAAATTGATTTTCCCAAGGAATGTCACCCAGATTGACAAACACTGAATTAAAGACATATTTAGTGGGACTGTTTGCTTCCAGTAATGCAATGCAATAGTTCTGTGTCTCCTAAACTATGTTAACAGTTTCTTTTAAAAAAACGTGAACTGAATTTTTTGTGTCCATTTTATTACTTTCATTCTTTTATTCTAGCTTGCTGAATTTTTTCACTCTTTTTTTTTTCTTTTTTTTGGTACCAGGGATCGAACTTGAGTCCTTGTGCTTGCACATCAGGCGGCGAAACCACTGAGCTAAATCCCTGGCCCAAATGTGTTCTCTCTCTCTCCATATTAT